>CM019064.1:42188683-42551957 GCA_009667805.1 Leptobrachium leishanense
TATCACAAAACATTGGTTGGATTTACCACCATGCACCTTCAAGAATTAACGATTGCATCCAATGAATATCGGCAACTGAATTTCCCAGAAACAAGTTGCTCATTTGACGACATCAAATCCATTAATCAACACGGACCCGTAATCCTCATACAGATTAGGTCGTCATGCTGTCAGTTTTGAGACTGAAGACACGTTCATGTCAAATTATCACCATATCTACTTTTGGCCGAGGTCAAAGGCAACCATTTGAATATGTCTAATGAGGCATTTTGCTGGATTACGCTTTAGAGATATTTTTTTAGATATAACCATCACATGGTACGACTTTTTCTTATTGTTATTTCTTATTTATAACTGTATATTGATTTGGCCATGTACATCACCCTTCGACCTCCATTCCGCCCTGGCCCTTAATACGGAGCTGCTCAAAATGTTAAGATTTTGCGGCTCCCGGTTACCAGATCAATTCATTAGCGAACGGACTCATAATTGTGTCCTCCACTGGAATCCATAGATCTTCATGGAAAGCCTTGTAAGACAAGGGCTGTCATCAGAAATCATGGGGCCCCTTACTGAACCACTGGTCAGACCTCATATTCCTTCATCTGGCTATTTCCATAAATTAAAAAGAACCATTTTTCCTCGTCTTCGATTTACCTTATTTTACAGAGAGTGAGCTAAATCCCTGGTGGATAAAATGTGCTTCCTGGGGGGGGGGGGTGGGAGTATTCGCTCTGTAACTCTACCTGGTGCACTCAATACTTATCGCCCCCTCAGTGATTAGCCAGAGTGCGTTTACCGACCCAAGATCCTGTGGCCCAATTTCTTGGTATCCTGATAGGTCAGTCCAGGGTGGCATGCAGGGGCACTTCAACTTGATATACTGTGTTTGGTAGGGCTAGGGCCCCCTTGACCCATTGGGCCCCTGAACATGTCATGGGCTGTCATCCCCTGATGGATGCCCTGTGTAAGACACATGGAAGATCTTACTCAACATAAGAACACCAGGGAACTCTTGCTTTATGAAGAGAGGAAACACCGGATCGCGCACAAAGGGACCAGGGTGTATACAACTGTCTTAAATGGTATTTTTTCCAGCGTTATGTGATTCCACAATGGCAAAATCATTTAAAACCAGCTTATGGGAGTTGTTTTATTTTCAGAGCTCCTAAAATAAATAACGAACAACTTGTTATTCATCGGCACCCACTACATTTGCACTTGCTATACAAAGTATACAGAAATCATAGGAAATATGACACCGATTAAATAACACCTGGTACAAAGCACCGGCTCCTCAGCTCCCACTGGAAACATCGGAACGCTGTATAATAAATAATCAGGTTTATAGAATTCCAACAACACTTATACTGCTTGAAAATAGCAAACACGAGCTCAGCAATACAGGGTTTTTCATTAAATAATAAAGGCTTTGATAGAAGTCCATTCGGAAGGATCTGCTGTCCCTGCTCAACGCAGAATTGAAATCAGCTCATTTAGTTACTTCGCATGAAAATGCAGAGTGTAGCCCTATGTTTAAGTGCTCGGTCTGACAGCAATAAAAGGATTATTACAGCATATTTATAGTTAAGAATGAACATAGCAGGGATGTCTGTCCTTGAGAGAGTGTAGATATTTGTAGACTAGGTTTGCATTGCTACCTGAGCATCATAGGAAATGTAGTCCACAAATATTTGCAGTGCCATGGTTAGGCACCACTGCCGCACAGAAGATGCATGGCGGTCTTCGGGATATATTGTTTTGCAAGTATTTTGAAACAATGCCAGGAAACTTGATGCTGGTGTAATTTATGTCAAAACCAGGTACCCCATAAATATACACTAATAAATGTTACATTATGAAGTAAACTAATGGCATTTCTATTAAACCACTAGTAGATGGCAGCAGAGTGAAAAGCCTGAATGATGAGCACGTGTTCATCTAAGATGCTTCCCGAGCAGGGGGGAACCAAAGAGCAGAGTTTTTGTTCCTGGTAAGAACCAAAGTATTCAAGTACAATCCTACCAGAACTGAAGTCATGCTTTGTGTGTTGCAGAAAACTATTAAATAAAAGCACTTCTGGTTTCCCCCAGCCTGCTCCCTTCGAACATTGGAATTATTGACCATACTTTCAGCATATGTGCAACACTGACCAAGGCTGCGCATGGATAAACCTATTTTTAAGGGATTTCTGGGGAAGGTGATTCACACGCCTAGGATGTGGACGTCCAATCCAGGGTGTAGCACAGCATGGCTTAATTACACAACATTATGTGCGATCAGTCTCAATTTAACAAGGCTCCAAAAAAAAGAAAAGATTAATAGAATCCTATACTTGGCTGCGACATATGTTGAAATTCCACCATCTATGACAGATATATATATATATGCAAATATTTCAAAATCTGAAAAATCTGAAATCCAAAGCACATCAGGACCCGAGCATTTCGGATAAGGGATACGCAACCTAAATATATCTGTATAAATATATATATATATATATATATATATATATGTAAAGGTTGCGATCCCTTATCCGAAATGCTCTAGTCCTGATGTGCTTTGGATTTCAAATTTTTTCATGCTTTGAAATATTTGCATATAATAATGAGATATTTCGGGAATAGAGGGAGGGGGGCTCTATGTATACAGCAGTATAATAAATGGGTAACCACGAGGCAAGCTGCTGCCCCTGCACTTTGGATCCTCTGCTGCTGGAAATAATGCATGACAGACAGAAGAAGATATGAGACACTGCCCGAGTGACGATGCAATTGTGTCACCTATATTTATTCCACGGAGCAACAAATACAGATGTTTTTACGGTATAAAAACCATATTTCAGTGTAATGTTATGGTTATTCTACTGAAAAAAGGGGTTTTCTATCTGAAACATCTATATTTGTTGCTCATGGAATAAATATACATGGCACACGTGCAGCTTCCTTCACGCAGCGCACTCATATCTCATATCTTTGCCTGTCTGTCCTGAGATATCTCGGGGGTGGAGCCAAGTCGAAACTCAAGATTCATCGATGTTTCCTATATTCCTTGTACACACACAGCTACATGTAGAATTTATTATTTTACAGAGAACAAATATAGCATCCTCTGCCTCTGAGCAAGTGTGACTGTCAATCTTAACGGTACAAAAAAGCTTCCAGCATCATTGGATGTTCTAAGCCCACCTTGAAGGAACATCGTTAAAGGAAACTGCCCTATTTTAGGCTCAGCTTTAGAGCTGGAGGTCTACTTGTCAGTGACTGTGCCGTCAAACCCATGTATGAACATTTGCCCATCATGGGGGACCACAGTAAAGCAGTTTAACCTGTGCATGTTGGACCTCCAAGAAGCTGCAGGGATAGATAATTAGTTATTACGCAGAATTCATTATTACTATAATTTATTTATAAAGCGCCAGCATATTCTGCGGCATTGTACAGTGGGCACAATATAGATCAGGGTTACAATACATTGAACAACAGTTTGACAAACCAGTACATGGGGAAACAAGGGCTCTATTCCCGTGGGAACAATCTAGAAGGGTTGGGGATGGAAACAGGAGGAGAGAACTGCAAGGTGAGAGTGATGGACTGCAATGTGAGAGTGATGGACTGCAAGGTGAGAGTGATGGAATGCAAGGTGAGAGTGATGGACTGCAAGGTGAGAGTGATGGACTGCAAGGTGAGAGTGATGGATTGCTAGGTGAGAGTGATGGACTGCTAGGTGAGAGTGATGGACTGTAAGGTGAGAGTGATGGACTGGTTGGGGCAGTGCGGTGTATTAATGAGTCGGGTGGTAGGCTTGCCTGATTAGGAATGTCTTAAAGGAGCGTTTGAAGGAAGGGAAACTAGGGGAAAGTCTGAAAGTACGAGGGAGAACGTTCCAGATGATGGGGACTGTACGTGAGAAATCCTGCAGTCTATCATGTGAAGAGGTGATGACGGGGAGAAGCTAGACGCCGGTCACTGTTTGATCTTAGGGAGCGGGCTGGGGTGTATTTGGTAATTAGTGAGGACAGGTAGTGGGGAGCTGAGCAAGGCTTAATTTTTGCAGCAACATTATTCGGAACCTCTCGGCTTTTCACCTTTTGTGTTCTGGGACCTGTTTGGGGGTATCCAGTACTTAACATGGCATAAAACCAAAAATAATAAATTTATATCATGCAAATTATTATTAAGTTGTAATTTCAGCACATAGCATGTTGTTTTCAACACCATGGTCTGTAAGCGCCCTCTGACCTGAGCCCGCCATGTCACCCCTTCACTTTGTGTTCCGTCACTTTATGATTTACAAATGAAGCACTGATTCCATTGATAATTGACTATACTGGTGTCCTACAAACTGTTAAATAAAATTATATTGTGTCAAGTTCCTGGCCCACCGCAGCTCAGAGTAAGATGGAACCTTGAAGCCCTTAATTGGAGTCAATATACAAAAAATTGGAGTCAATATACAAAAAACAACAATGGTGCCATTGTTGTTTTTTGTATACTGTTGTCATGTCAACTCTAACTTCATAGACCCCATCTACTCTAGAAGTTCAGTCTCTGGTTTCAACGTTCATTTATCAATTTATTACTTAATTCCCTGGTTTTTATTAGGGATGAGCCGAACGCCCCCGTGTTCGGTTCGACTTCAAACTTGAACAATTTCAAAAGTTCGAGTTCGAACTCGAACACGATCCGAACTCAGTGTACGTCAATGGGACCCGAACGTTCGATTTTTAGAGTGCCCCCCAAGAGGGCATATATGCTAGATATTTGCCATAAAAGGTGTATAGGGGTCCGGGTAGTGCCCTGGGGGACAGGAAACATGGACAAAAAGTTTTTTAAAAAAACTTTTTAAAGGAACAGTGAGTTTTCCATGAAATAAAGGGTAAGAATAAAAACGAAAAATTCCTTCAAATAACCTGCCCGTGAAGTGGTGGATTTGTAGGATGTATAGAAACATTTAAAAACAAAACAATGACATTTCAAATGACGGTAAATGGTTTCCCTTTAATCTATTCATAAACAACTGCTTGGGGCAGCAGCCTGTATGAAAAAAGGAGACGTTTTAGGACAGGCAGAACAAGTTTAGTGATTTTGCTTGGCTAAATTATCGTGAAACTTATGCAGGCTTTGGATGAAAGTAACAATAGGTGCTTTAAAATTGGGCCTTTAGTGTCTGCAACAGTGCCGTCACACCGTAACCCCTCTGTGGTATTGTGGAAGAGTGCAGGGTTGGACCTTGTGGTCAAATATTAAAATGATATGAATCTGGTACAGGTGCCAGTGCACCCAAATATTTTGCCTTTGGTGGCAGCAAGTGCCTTCACACCGTAACCCCTCTGTGGTATTGTGGAAAAGTGAAGTGGTGGACCCTGTGGTCCAATATTAAAATGATATGATTCTGGTATAGACGTCAGTGGCAGTGCACCAAAATAGTGGGCCTTTGGTGGCAGCAAGTGCCTTCACACCGTAAGTAACCCCTCTGTGGTATTGTGGAAGAGTACAGGGCTGGACCCTGCGGTCAAATATTAAAATGATATGAATCTGGTATAGGCGTCAATGGCAGTGCACCCAAATATTTTACCTTTGGTGGCAGCAAGTGCCTTCACACCGTAACCCCTCTGTGGTATTGTGGAAGAGTGCAGTGGTGGACCCTGCGGTCCAATATTAAAATGATATGAATATGGTACAGGCGTCAGTGGCAGTGCACCCAAATATTGTGCCTTTGGTGACAGCAAGTGCCTTCACACCGTAAGTAACCCCTCTGTGGTATTGTGGAAGAGTGCAGTGGTGGAGGTTTTGGGAATGCAGAAGAGATCCCCGATCTATTCAGTTACATCAGTATCAGGGGATTGATAGCTGCTGATCCAGGACTGATTCATTTTTATAAATGTCAGCCGGTCTACAGAGTCGGCGGACAGACGCACTCTTTTGTCTGTGACTGTGGTATAACTCACTGATACACACTGATAACAGGCTGTGCTAAGACAGATTCTAATTTGCTGAACTGTGGTATAACTCACTGATACACACTGATAATAGGCTGTGCCAAGGCAGATTCTAATTTGCTGAACTGTGGTATAACTCACTGATACACACTGATAACAGGCTGTGCCAAGACAGATTCAAATTTGCTGAACTCTGGTAGAACTCACTGATACACACTGTCTCTGATAGCCTGGCAGTGGCAACACAGATTCAAATTCCCAGAAATCTCCTACAACTCACCGATACACACTGTCCATGATAGCCTGGCAGTGCCAAGACAGATTCAAATTCCCAGAAATCTCCTACAACTCACTGAAACACACTGTCCCTGATAGCCTGGCAGTGCCAACACAGATTCTAATTCCCAGAAATCTCCTACAACGTCACTGATACACCCTGACAGAACAAACTCCTCTCCTCTCTGATTGACTCCTGCAAACACACATGCTGGGGCTGCAGGCAGGGAAGCCTCATATAGTGTGCTGCGGGACTTAGCTCTGTGAGCCCATGATTTGGCAAAATTTGCCCTATCAGGACTCTGAGCTGTGATTGGCATAGTCTTGCACCTGTCTTGCACCTGACCTGTGGTCAGGTGCAAGGCTGTAGCCAATTATAAGCTTCAGGCCAGTGGAAAAGTGCATTGTGGTCCATTGTGGTGCATTGTGGGCTAACATGCGGCGAACACGCGGAAATGTTCAGACTTCGACGAACAGCCGAACGGGCGATGTTCGAATCAAACTCCGAACTGATCCGAACAAAACGCTCATCCCTAGTCTTTATCATAATACGCTGCTGAAACTGATGGTGCCATATAAATGCTGATAATCAATAGCGTGCACAGCCCATTTCGTTGAGGTGTGTACCCATGGAACATTTCTTAATTACGTATCGATGCTTGGATCATTTTGTACATAACAGGTTTTTTTTGTTGGGATAACCAATGTTTGTGCAGCGATACAGTCAATGTTCTTGCTTTATATCATGCTCCCCATAAGGAACATCCAAATATCAATGGTCAAAGATGAAGACTTCATCCAACATTAGGGTGTGCCTGGGCACACCAGGCACACCCTGTGCGCATGCCTATGCTGATAATATTGATAATTCATTTAATTTCTGTGCCTATTTCATGTTGAGTTTTAGAGATTCATCCAAGGAGCGACTAAATGTAACTCAAAACGAGAGCAATATGTCAGCGCCGATTAGACAACCATGGCCCTACAGCTAATTACATTTACTGGAAAGTGTCATCAGAGTCATAAAACCACCTCACAAACAACTGGAGGGCCACGTGTGGACAACTCTGGCTGAAAATAACAGCCCCGGGGCGGCTATTAAAAATATTTTAGATTGTTCCACCGAATCTTCCCTGATTGTATTGCCACCGGGGCCCTTTTAATACCGTAACTGAGTGAGTGCGCGCTTCATAAATCTCTCTCCGAAGGCCTTATTAGAACCGGGGCTGAAAAACAATATGTCTTACGGGGCCGATTTACTACATGGTGAAATGTGATGAAATTAAACCAGGTTTTGCAACATGTCATCTACAATAATAATAATAATAAAAAAAAAATTAATAATTTATCTGATTTGAAGAGAAGAAAAATCGAACTCCAAATTCTAAACTCCCGTTAACCCCCCCCCTGGCATTTATTCCCTTGTTATTCCAGTAAATTGTATTTTTTTTTCTAGTATAGGGGTAAAAAACATCGACCTGTCAGGATCCCTCAATATCATGGATTTTAGAGATCAATATCGTCAATTAGAAATAGAGAATTTATCAAACATCTTACTGTATAAAAACCCTGAAGTATAGAAAAATATAAATGGTTACACAAGTTTTAGATTAAAATTATTCAAAAATGCTATTTACTGGTAGCGGAGCAAACTTTTAATAAGTATGTTTTTCCTAGTAGTGGTTTGCCTGTAGCATGAACATAATTGTAATGTAAAAAATATTTATTTCACTCTCGTTAATTTAATGCTAATACTTTCAAAATGATACCAGCTGCCGTGTATGTTTCTGCATTTCAAACTGCTTTTTGTCACCAATATAGTAATGTAATTCACAATGTTTGTACAAATAACTATGCATTTTCTCTTAAGAAAAAAAATAAAACAATAAGTAAATTAATTTAAAGAGATTGCTTCCAGTTCTCTGGAAAATACATTTTTCCCAGTATTTGGAGTCATCGGATTATTATCCATGTGTATAAGTGAAAACATATCTCTGGCCCTAGCATTCTGCAAGTCCTTAATTATTAACTTTTATTATTTAATATAATAATTTAAATTTTTTAAAATAATAAATTATTTATTTTATTAATTTGTGGGGGGGGATCGGCACGTTTCTCTAATTCTCTAATATAGAATTATTTAATTTTTTCAAATAATAAATTATTTATTTTATTAATTTTAGAGGGGAGCAGCACATTTCCCTAATTCTCTAATACATAATTATCACATTTTTAAATAAGAAATTATTTATTTTATTATTTTGAAAGGGGAGCAGCACATTTCTCTAATTCTGTAATATATGTAGTTATTGAATTTTTTAAATAATAAAGTATTTATTTTATTAATTTTAGGGGGGAGTTCCTCTAAATTCTCTAATATATAATTACTAAACATTTCTAAATAATAAATTATTTATTTTTAATTTGAAGGGGGGAATACGCAGCACATTTCTCTAATGCTCTAATACATAATTATTACATTTTTTTAAATAATAAATTATTTATTTTATTTATTTTAGGAGGGGGCAGCACATTTCTTTAATTCTCTAATATACAATTATTTTATTTTTTAAATAATAAATGATTTATTTTTAATTTGTAGGGGGAATACTCAGCACATTTATCTAATTCTCTAATATATAATTAATTTATTTTTAAAATAATAAATTATTTATTTTTAATTTGAGGGCGGGGGATACGCAGCACATTTGCCTAATCCGTGCTGGTTTTCCCAGAGCCTGGACAATTTTAAACATGGCCTGCTAAGAGGAATCATTTCTTCTTAAGGATAATGCTTATTTATGCATAGAACCGCGACTGGTGAGGATTGTACAGCCGGCTTGTCCTCAGGGGTAGACACAAATCTATTGCTTTGGAAGTGCAAATCTCATTGACTTGTTTTCTCCAGTGTTCTTTTTTTTTTCCTCTAAAGCCTGCCGCTGCAACGCTCATTTTCCGTCTCTCAGAACTGGAGCGGGAAGAGGCTCATAAACCAGAAATAAACTTTTTTTAAAAAAAAAAACAAAAAAAAAGATAAAAACAATATAAAAAAAAAAGAGAGAAAAAATATTAAAAAGAGGAAAAAGTTACATCTTTTTATATTACTTTGCAAACAACATCGATTTTAATCTAGCCATGTAAAATAACGTCAAAATCATGAACTCTTTAGACTGTCACAAGTTTGGAAGATTAACAGTGTTTTGTTGTTTTTTTTTAAAGGTTTATGACAGCACGATGATCTATCTCGTCTTAATAGGAAGTGGTAGACGTGGCAGATGCTTCCTCTTTTTTTTTTCTGAACGTTATACCTTAATATTTTTTCAGCTCGCTTCCATTACGTCAAGAGCCACCATAGAAAGTAGATCACAGAGAAAAAGTCCAGTCTCCGGCAGGTAAGGGTAGAAAAACAGCTTCATACTCCTACACTACAACTACCTATGCAAATCGGCAATGCCTAATGACGCGGGGAAATTTTCTCTTTGATTATCGGCATTTGCTGGATTTTTTTTGACCTGTGAATTTTTTTTTCATTTAGTAATTTAAGGGACTCGTTTAGAGGAATAACTGTAAGTGCTACTTTCGGCAGCAGAGGTGGAAACTCCAGGAAAGTCACACTTGACTCATGAAACCAATGACTAGAATGTTAAAGGTCGATAGAATTGCTCAGAGTTTTCAGTACTTTATCTGTACGTTTTTACTTAACCCATTATATCAGGGCAGATAGCATAACGTGTTGGCTGGGGCTGTCCCTTCCATGGAACAAAGTATCTGTGTGATGGTCCTAGTGTTCATCAGCATATCCAGTTTCTCTACCCATGTCTACATGTGATACATAAAAAAAATTGCATAGAATGTGAGTCTTATTTGGCCGACTTGGTGCATTTGGAGTGATACTCATACATCAGCTGTGCATCAGTAATTTTAGATGTCGAAGGCTTGTAATATCAGAGTTGTAGCCCTCCTTAATGTACCATTCTGCCTGTGTCAAGCTATATTCGGTGTGTGATTCCCAAGAACCTATAAAAGTGATAATCATGTGAAATGAAAACATCAGCTCCATGTTGAAGTCTCTTAAAGCAAGCATTTCTAGTGAAGACCAGCTAAGTTTGCAAAAACTTCTTCTTGGTTTTATCAAGACTGAAAAGTCATGCGAAATGTCTAGGGCTATTCTATGTAACCTTCTATATATAAGCAGGGAGCAAGGCACCATATATCACAGTCTATATAGCCTAATATATCCATATATTCCATATTTCACTTGAGTTGCATGTGTGAGATATTTTATCATACTAACAAAGATGTGAAGAAAACCTGACTACTAAATACATAAATCGATGAAGCAACTAGTTGATTTGGTGACCTATGTATGAATGACCAATAAATCGATGAAGCACCTAAGAGTTTCGATGACCTAGGATTGACCATTAGATTGATGAAGCTCCTAGGAGCTTTGGTGATCTAGGATCAATTGGATCGCCCAATAAATTGATGAAGCACCTAGGTTTTGATGACCTACAGTTGGCCAATAGCATTTTGATGACCTAGGATTGACCATTAGAATGATGAAGCTCTCAGGAGTTTTGGTGACCTAGGATCAGCCAATAAATCGACGAAGCACCTAGGAGTTTTGATGATCTAGTATTGGCCAATGAATTGATGAAGTGCCTCTGCATTTTGCTGACCTAGGATAGACCATTAAACTTATTATTATTAATCTTTATTCCGCAGCGCTGTACAATGGGCAGAGTATAGATAGGGTTACAATACATTGAACTACATTTGCCAAACCAGTACAGGAGGAAACGAGGGCCCTATTCCCGTGGGAATTTACAATCTAGAAGGGTTGAGGGTGGAAACAGGAGGAGAGGATTGCAAGGTGAGAGTGATGGACGGCAAGGTGAGAGTGATGGACTGGTTGCATCAGGGAGTCGGGTGGTAGGCCTCCCTAAATAGGAATGTCTTAAAGGAGCATTTGAAGGAAGGGAAACTAGGGGAAAGTCTGACCGTACGAGGGAGAGCGCTGCAGGGGAAGGGGGCTACACATGAGAAATCCTGCAGTCTACCATGGTAAGAGGTGATGCGGGGAGAAGCTAGGTGCAGGTCACTGTTTTATCTTAGGGAGCGGCCTGGGGTGTATTTAGTGATTAGTGAGGACAGGTAGTGGGGAGCTGAGTTAGTGAGAGCTTTGTAGGTCAGGGTAAGGATTTAGATTTTAATTCTGCAGTGG
Organism: Leptobrachium leishanense; assembly: GCA_009667805.1. Taxonomy (NCBI): domain Eukaryota; kingdom Metazoa; phylum Chordata; class Amphibia; order Anura; family Megophryidae; genus Leptobrachium; species Leptobrachium leishanense. Next base: position 42,200,128 of record CM019064.1, read on the forward strand.
ATCCGGAGCCAGTGAAGGGACTCGCAGAGGGGAGCGGTGGGTGAGGTTGATGAGCCTGGCAGAGGCTTTCAGAATGGATTGTAGAGGGGAGAGGCGGGAGAGATGGAGGCCAGATAAGAGATTATTACAATAGTCAAATCGGGAGATTATAAGGGCGTGGATGAGTTGTTTTGTGATGTCAGCGGTAAGAAAGCACCTAGGAGTTTAGCTGATTTAGGGTTGGCAAATAAATCGATAAAGCACCTACACGTTTAGGTGACCATGGGCAAGAAGGGAAAAGGGAATAAGATAGTGTTTTGGTGCAGGGTATAGTTTCTTTTACAAGAATCCATTATTATATATAGATGTCAGAATACAGTAATTTTTGGCTTAGAACAGTGGTTCCTAACCCTGGTCCTCAAGGCCACCTAATAGACCAGGTTTTAACCCCTTCACTGCGGAGCCATTTCACATCTTAAAAAAACACATTTTTCTTTTTTTTATTATTATTGCTATTATTTTTTTTCTTTACTTTAAAAATGGTCATGTTTGGTATCATTGGAAAGGCCATGCTCTGGCCTTTCTAAAGATACCAAAGATGACCCTGCTAGCTGAAATCGGTCGGGAGATATTGGGGTTCAAACAAACCCCTATCTCCACCCCATCTTTCCTTAGGAGTCAATGAGGACGTTCCCCACACGTCCTCAGCAGTGAAAGGGTTAAGGATTATGTTGGGGAAATGCAGACTGAATCCTGCAATCACTGAGCAGCAAATCAAATCACCTGTGCTGTGCTTCACATATCCTGCAAACCTGGCCTGTTAGGGATACACAAGGATGAGAGTTGAGAACCTTAGAAGAGATTGGCCTGTTATAAGTAGACCATAAAGGAATTTTATAGGGCTTTATGATAGGTAGGGCAAAATCCATCTCCTAAGATCCTTCTTTCAAAAGAAAATGGAGAGATAGCACATGTGCAAGCAAACTTTGATTTTGCAATGAGTTTTCCATCGCATGAGGTGTCAACTCGCTGGTATTAATAAATATGAATATTTGCTATATAAATATAGCTGCAGATGCAGACACTCTTGGCAGAGTGCTGGAGACAATAGATTTAATTATTGGGCCAATATGTATCTATCGGGTAGAGAGAAACTAAGTTTTCTTTGGAATATATTGTTTCATGGAGCTGATTTGTCAAGCGAAAGACATTTTTTTGTTCAAGACACTTTGACAAATGAATGCTTTAGTGTAACGGAAAGTCTGAGGAGATTTGCTGATGGTCTGGCAAAACCTGGGTCGTTGATTAACGTCTCTGTCAAACATAATTCTATTTTTACATCGCAAATGTTATTTGTACAAGGCACAGCAGAAAGAAAACAATGATAGACCTTCCGCTCTCCACGTCGCATCAATGAACTGATATCTAAAATAATTAGACTAGACAGAAAGGCAATCGGGAGCTTGAAGGAAGGCCATGGATCAAATTTTTACATCTGCTTGGAAAATTCCTGCTCACATCCACATCAACATGTTTGTTTACGGTTATAGTGACTGCAAGGTATCTGAGGGAAGCGAACCAGGCGGTGTTTGCATTGTGTCCTCAACAGAACCAGCTGTATTATATGGTAGTATTGCATTCATAAGCTACATCTTCCTATTGTTTACTGGATACCTAAACTCAGCTATTTCAGATGATCTGGCCTCCACCTAGGACATCTTTTTTCGGCCCTCACCCAATATGTAGAAAACAACACAAGGTACATTAGTGTGACAGGGAGACTAGTACACCACCAAGACAGGGGATGTCAACATCTGTGGTGGAAGAGGTTGGATACTTGAATGAATGAATAGCACAACTCAGTGACTCCAAATCCAGTGAGGTAAAGTATCGACTGTTGGTTTAGACTTTGTTATTGAATCATTGAGTAGTCCAGGCAAGATTTTAGATCTTCAAAATAGTGGCTTTAGTCCAGCTTTCCAATAGATCAGAAAGGCGATGTTTTGACCTGAAAGGCTTTGTAAGTGTCACATCAAGACTTGACAAAGGATCTGTTGGGTTGAAACGTTGTCCATCTGTCCTGTGATGTCGGAATAGATCCACTATTTCGAAGATCTTAGTGTGTTGGGGGGTTCCATTAATTGAGTCGTATGCAATACGGCCTTGGAGTGGGGACTTTTAGTCAACACATCAATTTGGAAGGGGATTTAAACTTGGCTTCCAGAGTATACACCAGACGGGAGACTGTCAATGGTAAAATCCTTGTAATGGTGTCAAATGTCATGATATGTAGTGTTCTTATTCCATATCCTTATTTTTCCTGACAATGAATTATGTTCTGAGATACTTTATTCATATATATATGTCAACAGACTGCCATGGGCCTAAATTAAGTATAATAAAAATGCTAATAAATAAATAATAGATATCACGTGACATTTCAATAAATGAATACAATTACATTCATGTTATTGGCAAAAGAGTTTATGAATTAAGTGATGTGCCCTGTTGCAGTTTTCCAATAATGTAATCCATGCTAGGTGCTAAAATGAGCTCTATTTAAACAAATCTTCCAAATTCTCCCCATAGATGCTGGATTATAATATAAGTCACTATTTAATTATTATTATTTATAGTGTTCATTCTCTTTCTACTTTTACAGTGATTGAAGGAATGGCAGATAGCTCCTAAACACCTATATAACTATAAAATATATATGTGATTTTCATAATCTAAGTTTGCCAATGGGCTGTGTTAAATGTCTGATAGATATTCCATTGGTCACTTTAGAAGTGTGTGTGCGACATGATGAGTTATATGTCAATGGCTAGGTGTGCGACATGAGCATAGTGTGAGCCTCTCAGGCACCCTGAATATCCATGGCGATAGAAATTTCCGTTCCTTGTTTTCCCCGGTGTCATTCATCCGATTTACCAAACCCTTAGAAACGAGGCGAGCCACATGACAGATTTCACACATATTATGGAAGCTGTGAGCGTGAGAACATGTGGGCACCACGACTGCGTTTATTACAGGATTCATTTTGAAATGCTTTTATCCCTTTAGGGACGGATAATAGTCCAGCTTCAAAGGCCGCTATTCAGACTGCCAAGACTTATTTCAATTTACGCATTACCAAATTATTGGGGATCGCACCAATCTTTCTGCATAATGACCACCCACCATCATCACTGAGAGCTGTGGCAAGAAATTTGAAGGTCCTGTGTTACATTCTGCTGTAAATAGAAAAGAAAATACACAGATACATTCTACCTATCTACTGTATCTGGCCCCCTGCTCATATATACACAATTTAGGTGGACGTATAAATCGGTTGGATCATGGTGCTTTCCAAACCAGTACTGGAGACTCCACGTGCACATAGGGAATCAAAGTTTCAGGAGGATGTGATTTAAATTTAGTTCTGTATAGATTCCCAGGGGCGTAACTGCCAGGGGTGCAGAGGTTGCGACCATACCCGGGCCCTTGAGTCCGGGGGGCCCCACACTTGCCAGCCTGAGGGCTTGCTTATAATATATAATTCTTCTTTTAATTTATTTTATACTTATTTGTGAGTTATACTTTGGAGCTCTGATAGAGTAATATGTGGTATGTATGAGTGTATGACAGAGCTCCACAGCAATAAAACTCACAGTAATGTGCAGTGTGTAGCAGTGTAAATCAGAGGTTTACAGCAACCAAACTCACAGTAATATGTGGTGTGTATGAGTGTGAGTTTTGTTGCTGTAAACCTCTGATTTATACTGATACACACTGCACATTACTGTGAGTTTTATTGCTGTGGAGCTCTGTCATACACTCATATACACACAGCACATTACTGTGAGTTTTATTGCTGTGGAGCTCTGTGAGATACACATAGTGCAAATTACATTAAAAATGGGATGGACTGAAGAGGTCATAGTGAACCTGGAAAAAATGTGATACTGTCTGGAGTCAACATTGTGGACCAGGAGGGGTACCAATGCATGTTAACCGGAGGGGGGGATATGTTTTTGCTTAGGATGGGGGTGCCCCGTCATGGTTCCTGCACCTGGGCCCTGAGGTTTCTAGTTCCGCCTCATTCACCATTTTTTATCTGTACTTAAGCCATTTATTGTTGTAGTCTTTAATAAGACAAGCTTGAATGTTTTTCCCATGACGTTAAACTGATCATGTGTTGCTCAGTCATCATTACTATTCTCAAAGGAATGCTCGTAGCATCTTAAAAATATGCTTGCCGTGCACATCAGCGTTGTTTTTCCTTTTTTTTTGAAAAATACAAAGTGCAGTCTTTAACTCCAAAGACATTCTGAGGGATCTGGATTAAAACACCATTGACTTTACCATACTCTCGATTTTTATCGATCGCTTCAATCAAATCTTATCTTTAAACAGCCCTATGACAGCATGGACTGGCCTACTTACTATGGTCGAATCCGCTTGGATGCTGCGATGGAAGCTGAGAGGGCGTTCCTCTTCACAGTGACAATAGTAAGGACCGGACATTCATGAAACGACTACCATCATCATTGACCAATTTTTTCTTGAGCCTAGAAGAACGTATGCCATGTGCATACCTTAACCTGCAACCGTGTTTTTCTACAGCTTTTAATCAGATGCACGATTAATACTACATTTAGGAGCATTTTCGAACTGGATACATAACTCAGAACTACAAGAATTGATGTACATCCATCATTTAACAAACATGGAGAAAAGTGGACAACGTTGTTAGAACTAAAATACAAGGAAGAACTCGTACGTAAAAGTGAGACATCGTGGTCAAGTGTTATCTTATCGTCAACTCTCTTACGTCTTTTTTTTCTGATATGACCAAATATATACAAAAATATGCAAAAGAAACAAGGAACCATGGGTAATTCAATAAACGAAAAAAGATATTTTGCTTAAATCTTGGTTGAGATGTTCTTTTTCACCTATGATCAATGGTCAACTCTTTGTAGGAGCCGATAATCTAATTTACCTCATGCAGTTTTCAGCATTGAAGCTGTCACATGGTTATATAGGTAGATTTATTGCATTTAGTCTTACATCTACATACGGATGCTCAAAGACAAGTATCCTTTTTTTTTCGTTTGTTTATTCTGAATTCCAAGTCAGTATTCAATTATCTCATGGTTTATTTCCCCTCGAAAATGTTTATTTAATACAACGGGCACAGTGAAGATTGTGATTTTTTTCTTTAAAAAAAGTAGAATACATATATATATATATATCTATATATCAACCTTGAACACCAACTCACACATTTTAAAGATTTTAACAAATATATAACCATTTTTAAGATTTTTAGCAAATTTTTAACCACTAATCAATCTCTGATGATAAATGATGGGAGTTTAGTTCACAAAATATGGCCATATCTTGCTTAAGCCTGCAACAGCGTCAGTGTATCCCATCGCGACAGGCCTGACTCTAAAACACCTAAGGATCACGTTTATGGGATTAATGCACTAAGGACAGAATAGTTTCTAGGGCTCCCAGCCATTCAAGGCTAAACAGAACGTGCGATGAAACACCTGTAGCAGGGAGGGCTGCACACCTAACGTTTGCAAGATGGGCCATGTTTTCCTGGACATATATAACTAATTCACGCAGAGTGAAATCTCGATAAGGATCAGCCCTGTAACATGTGTAATTCATGTGCTGGCTATTCAAGGCAAGTCGCCTCTTCAATTTCTTATCCATAGCATATGGATTATAAAAGCTGCAGGGTCGCATTCTTCATGCGTTGCCCATTAGCTTGAGTAAATTATACCTGTCAAGGAAAACATGGCCGACCTGGCAACCCCATGCACACCTAGAGTGATATCTGCCCTCTACAGTATAATACAACAACTAGGATGGCAACAAAGCACAGCGCAACAAGAGCACCAGAACAACTAGGGCACCAGAGCATCAACATGAGAGCAACCAGGGTTTCCAAAAATACACCCTACTTAGCAGGTAGAACGCAGACCGCCTGCCCCCAGAAGCTGCCCAGCCGCATAGAAGCAATCTCTTTTTCCTGTGTACCGGCTTCACCCCCCCCGACTACTGGTACCCTGACCCTGCCCAGGCACTTTACTGAAGCACTTTAATTTGTAATGTGTACAGGAGGGGGAGCAGCGATCAAGTCCTAAAGAGACAAGTGTGGGAACTCAATAAAATTTCTGTTCCCTTATTAGCACTTATCATCTTGTAATAACACAAACACGCACTCAAATCTGATATATTTATGCATACGTGTGGTTTTTAGCAAAAATATGTGGTAAATCCTCTATTTCTTGTGACATTACCGGGAAAAAATACGATGGAAAATCTGAATACAAGCTTTGTAGAGAATGCAAAGCCCCCCAGCCTGCTCCCTAAGGTCAAACAGTGACCTGCGCCTAGCTTCTCCCCGCATCACCCCTTCCCATGATAGACTGCAGGATTTCTCACGCGCAGCCCCCACTCTCTGGAACGCTCTCCCTCGTACTGTCAGACTTTCCCCTAACTTCTCTTCCTTCAAACGCTCCCTTAAAACATTCCTATTTAGGGAAGCCTACCACCCAACTCACTGACGCAACCATCAATCACTCTCACCTTGCAGTCCTCTCCTCCTGTTTCCAACCCCAACCCTGCTAGATTGTGAGTTCCTACGGGAATAGGGCCCTCATCTCCTCCTGTACTGTTTGTCAAATGTTGTTCAATGTATTGTAACCCTGTCTATACTGTGCCTATTGTACAGCGCTGCGGAATATGCTGGCGCTTTATAAATAAAGAATAATAATAATAATAATAATGGGACCGATGGGAACTCAGTTCCCACTGCAAAAATAGTGCAGGAACTACGCTCCTCTTCCACTTGACCTCTGGAGGGGAGGGTCTACCATCAGAAAGACGATTAGCATAGGACCTATCGTGATGGGATACACGGACATATGTGACAGGTTTAAGCAAGATACAAGCACATTTTGTGATTTAAATTCCCATCACACATTATCTGAGCTTAGTGGTTACAAATTTGCCAAAAAATAAATCTTTGAAATGTTTGAAACTGTCTCTCCATGGTTTGTTGTGTTTGTGTGTCTTGAGAAGCACTCACTTGTTACCCTTAGTACAGGAAGAGTGCTGCCGTGGTAGTTGTTATATTTATATCAATGCCGAACCACATACCTGAAGCGGAGGTTTCCTCTTAAAATGCAGATACCGCCACTTGTTCTGTGCACGGAGGCCAAATAACTTCCTCTATTTCCTGCCGCATCTGTTGCCCGTCAGTAAATTACACTACGGGTTGATTCGACGGGGGAAGGATGTCCTTTTTCAAATCGACAGAGATCAGGCGAGAGGAAAAAAAAAAGTGAAAAAATGAGTTTCAGCACCCAGTCCTGTTCACACCCATGTGTTTTGCGAAGCGAGTAGGAAACCGGCAAAGACCCTTTATATAAATCAGTAAAATGACTCATAGTGCACTTTCTGTAATTACCGCCCTATCAATTTTTTTTTTTTCTTCTCGGAAGTTGGAAAAGAAAAAAAAAAATATATATATATATAATGATCCCCAATGAACAAAAAAATAAATAAAAAAAAAGGAGAACAAAAAAAAAAAATACATGTACTTTCCTCCCATGTATTATAAAACAAAAATTACCCGCCTGGAATATCGTTTGACTGGTCTGTTTGTTGCTTTATTATTCTTTTTTTTCCCCCAAAGGGTTGTGGGTATTTTTCAGGTTTTTTTTCTTTTCTATTTGCAATTTTCTTTTTTAGATGTTTGCTTCACTGTTTGATTCTTAAAATGTTTAAAGAATATTATCACCTTCTCTTTTTATTTCTGTGTGTCTATGTTTCCTGTTTTCCATTATCAGTAATTATTGTCAGGTCAGTTTTTATGCTAAAGGAACAACCCAGACAGTATGGGACTACGTTTATTAAAGGATAATATTTAAAAAATGCCTTAAAACATGCTTTTAAAGGCAAAGAAAAATGCACAGGGTTATTCAAAGCGAATCGAAAAGTCACCGCGCGCTCAGTGACTTTTCGTTCTCTTCAATTCGGTGCGATTCGGCGATCCCATTTCGGCGATCCTGCGGTGTATTCAGCAAGCACCACAGGGTCCCCGAATTGCAGGGAAAGGTCGCCGCAAACCCGCCAACAACTCACCGCGAAACCGGCGAAGGCACAGCGAAAACCCGCAAAAACATCTGGAGTAACCTCGCCGAAAACACCGGAAAAACCCGAGCAGGAGCCGATCACATGCAGCGCAGCCGCCGGAAAAAGCCGACACCGCAGACGACTGGAGTGAAAAAAAAATAAAAAACAGTTTGCATGAATGTTTGAAAAGTGAAACGCTGTTTGCAAAGAAACTACAGAGCGAAAATGTCTGGAATTTACATACAGTATGAGATCCAATGAATGATAATAAAAAGGGCCGTTACAGAAAAAAGAAAAAAAGTTTTAAAACAAATCGTAAAAAAGTTTTTTTTAAAAAAAATCCCGAAAAATGCTTAAAAGATCCTAAAAAATCTATAAATAAAGAGACTCTTTACTGCAGAATATTATAATGAACGGTTTATTAGATATTGAATTAAAACGGGAATATTTTTAACATTGAAGCCTATGGGATTCGCCTGAATAAACCTGACGAATTAAACCACCGAATGGCAGGGCAATTCGGCAACTTTTCACTGCTGGTTTGTGTTCTCTGAATAGCCGAAGCATTGCTTCTCTATGGGGATTTCACTGCCCTCGAACAGGCACCGAACAGGCACCGTATGTGCAGGCAATTCGCCAGGCTTTGTTGAATTGCCTGCTCTCTGAATAGCCGAATGGCCAAGAAAGGTAACTGAACGCTGAATTTCATCGTTCAGTTACCTTTCTCAAGCAATTCAGATCTTTTTGAATAACCCTGTCAGAAAAATTTGAGAGAGAAAAGGTCGCTGCCTCATGACGTTGCTGGAGTTATTACAAGTGTCGTGGCTTTACAGCACCTGCAGGCAGTTCAGTCTGGAGCAGGAAGTTCCTTAGACATTCAGAAGCTTTTCACTCTGGTCTGTGGACTTGCCTCCCAATCCTCGTTTTTAGCATAGAGTGGGCTTAAAACCGTACAACGGCACCTCTTTTCTTCAACCCTACAGTCTCCAATGTCTGTACAGTGTTTTACTCCTAAACCATCCTAAGGGATCTGGATGAAGACACACAGGGTCATCTCTAGCATTTGTGAAAACAGTTTTTGGATCCCTCGAAACGTTTTCTACTCCACATCTCCTTATACTCCACCTTTTCTCACACACAGATATACACAATGACCCCCATCATCTTCCCACCTCCCAGATAGGCAGTCTGAGCCCTCTTGCCCCAGATAGAAGCCCCCTCAACACCTCTCCATAGGTAGACATCCCTTCTCCCCAGATAGAAGCCCCCTCAACACCTCTCCATAGGTAGACATCCCTTCTCCCCAGATAGAAGCCCCCTCAACACCTCTCCATAGGTAGACATCCCTTCTCCCCAGATAGAGAGGTGGCAGTCGCCGACACTTTTTATCACACGGAGGGTGACTGTCAGCAGTGGTGCGGGGCCCAGTACGTGCAACCCGCCTGCACCACCAAAAGGGATGGCAGACCTGAATACCCAATCGACACAGTGCTCAGTCAGAATGATAGCATCTGCTTCATGGAGAAAGCATTGAGAGGTATTGGCCATCCACCCTGTATATCCTAGGATTGTGGATTGTAACCCCAGAAAACAGTTTTAGTATGAGCTGATTGGCAGCTGTCCAGGCAGAGGGAAGCCATTTAATTTGGAAGGCTGTCACAACACCCAGAGACACTCAACTCACCATGGCAAATGAAGTTAATTTTCTCATAATGGTTAGAGTGTTTCTTTAAGTTTGGCAAAAATAATCATCATGGATAAAAATCTCATCTTTAAAAAGCTGCTATTCAGTCACGGTCAGCAGGTCTAATGTTTAGTAACACAGTCACGTCTGACTCGCCCTTCTAATTTGGTATCCCACTGCAAGGTCAACATCTTTTGGCTGAACATTGCAACACTGAATAAAAATTGTCATTTATGTTAAACAAAGACTATTTTACATAACATATGTAACGTAGCCTAGAGTAGCTTCAAACAATGGTGATAAGGTCGTTTGAAGCAAAAATCTCTGTTGTTGAAGAGATGTCGTTCAAACAATGGTAATACTGTTCTTTGAGTAGAAAGGCATGCTTCAAACGATGTTAGTTTCGCAGTTTGAAGTGAAGTTCTCTGCACTTTACTCAAACACCAGTAATACCCGTTGTTTGATTAGACGTGTATCATAGTACCACTGTATTGACACCATAGGGAACTATCGTGAAAGGTGTCAGCGCACTTTAGTAAACATTGTAAACTGAGTTATGGTTAGAGTTTGGATGAGGGTTAGAATAAAGGTTAGGTTTAGAGTTATTTATGTATTTATTTATAAAGTATTTTACCAGGAAGGATACGTTGAGATTTCTCTCGTTTTCAAGTACTGTATGTCCTGGGTTCAAGAACATTGAATTGTTACAGTTTTTTTTACAGAAATACAAAGTAATAAATGCAAGATATTAAAAAACAGCACAAATATACAGATTAACATAAAATAAATATATTCACTAACTATGTTACATGTTTACAGGTGCATTCTGTTTTGAGGTATATTAATAGAGATCTCTTAAGGGACTTTAGACTGGGGGAAGATTTGATGGCGTCTGGGAGGTTATTCCATAATTGCGGCGCTCTGTAGGAAAAGGAGGATCGAGCCACTTTCTTTTTGTATTGTGGTATTGCAAATAAATTGCAGGTCCTGGATCGGAGGTTATAGGATGAGGGAACTGCTAGGGGAAGCAGCCTATTCAGGTAGGGTGGTAGTTATAGGTATGGTTAGAATATCGTTCTGGGGTTAGAGTTAGCATTAGGGTGTAGATAGTCTTAGACTTAATTTTAGAGTTGGGGTTAGGGTTATAGTTGAGGTTATACTTATTGTTAAGGTTGGGGCTATGTCTATAGTTAAGGTTAAAATTAGGATTATGATATGGGCTATAGTTACAATTAGGGATAATCTGACAATTAGGGTTAACATTATGGTTACAGTTTTGGCTATGGTTGGAATTAGGGTTAACGTTATGCTTAGAATCAGGGTTAAGGTCAGAAATAGGGTTAGGGTTTGGTTTATAGTAGGGGTTAGGTTTTAGTTTTAGTGGAATTTGCCAAAGTTTATTCTAACAACAGTGTTACCTTTAACCTGAAGCAAGAACTTTGCTTCAAACCATAGTGGCACCATTGTTTGAATAAACTATAGTGATGCTACCGTTGTTTGAAGCGTGCACTCCTATTCAAATGACAGTATTGTCGTTTGAATAAACTTCAGTGATTTTCACTTCAAACCAAAGTATAATTGTTGTTTGAAGCTACTATTGACTAGTTTCCGTACTCGTCATAAAACGTTACTCTCTTTTAACTTTATTGTTTTCACCATTAAAAAGCTCAGCAACATCATGGAGACGATACGATGCTAAGCCTACCCAGCTAAGGGGTAGCGTCAAGAGGTGTTAACTGTACGAAACCTGATACCACCATGGTCTCTCAAGAATAATGTCACCATGGCCACCTTTCGGAACCTTAGTCCTTAAAAAGCCATTGGCAGGACCCAACCATAACCTTATTATACAGTAAAACCACAAAGTTACATGTTTGCACATAGTACACATTTACATATACTGAAAAAAAATCACATACAAACAGGGTTATCCAAAGAGATTCGAAAAGTCACCGCACGTTCGGTGACTTTTCGTTCTCTTCAATTCGGTTCCTTTTGCCGATTGCATTTCGGTGACCCCGCGGTGTATTCAGCAAAGAGCACAGGGTCCCCGAATTGCAGGGAAAAGCTGCCGAAAACCTGACGAACACTAACCAAATGCATGCTGAAAACAAGCAAAAACATCTGGATTAACCTCCGAAAAAGCCGAACAGGAGCCGAACAGGAGCCGAATCACACAGAGCCGAAGCAGCTGTGACGTAGAGGAGGCAGTGAATAAATTAGCAAAACCATTTGTATGAATCTGGGAAAAAGAAACGCTGTTTGCAAAGAAACTACTGAGCGAAAATGTCTGAAATTTTCACAGGAGGTCCAGGGAATGATAATAAAGAGGGCTGTTACAAAAAAAATAAGTTAACTGAAAAAAAAAAAAAAAAAAAATCGGACTTTTTAAAAAAAATTTGAAAAATGCTTAAAGTATCCTAAAAAATCTATAAATACAGAGACTTTTTGCTGCAGAATTTTATAATGAACGGTTTATTAGATATTGAATTAAAACGGGAATATTTTTAACATTGAAGTCTATGGGATTCTCCTGAATAAATTTGCCGAATGAAACCACCGAATGGCAGGGCATTTCGGGAACCTTTCACTGCTGGTTTGTGTTCTCTGAATAGCCGAAGCAGTGCATTTTCATGGGGATTTCACTGCCCTCGAACAGGAACCGAACAGGCACCGTATGTTCAGGCAATTCGCCAGGATTTGGGGAATTGCCTGCTCTCTGGATAGCCGAATGGCCAGGAAAGGTAACCGAACGCTGATTTTCAGCATTCGGTTACCTTTCTCAAGCAATTCGGATCTCTTTGGATAACCCTGAATATCTCTGTGTGTCATTCGTATGTATGGTATTGTGGACTTCGGGAATTGGTTTGCATTGGGTATTTACATACGTACGGTCAGTGCGCTAAGTAAAAATACTTACAGTAGAGGATTATAAAAAAATAGATGACTTATTCACAATGACTTCTTCCAAGACAGAGCTTCAAGACAGAATGGTGGTAACAGCTGTGACAATAAGTCTTTGCGTGCTGGCAGATATATGACGTGGATCTGGTATTTCTCGGCTTCAGGGATGGTCTGCCTTCATTGGTTAGAAACCAGTAACCAGTAAAGATGTGCAAAGTAATCTACTTATCATTCCTGTTAAGTCTTATATGGAGAAGTAGCTATTCACTGTTTAAGCACACAGATCCCATTCACTCCTATTTTTGGCTGAATGTAAAATCTATATGAGATATTCAGCATATATGCACACACATATGTATGGATGTATGTTTGTCTGTGTATACATACAGTATATAAGTACAGTATATATACCCATATACACATTTGAACATTTTTAAAGCTATCCACGTGTAGACATTTACATATATTTATATAAAAATATATATACACACAAAGACACATAATAATGAATATATATTTATCCACACACATAATATATATATATATACACAGACATACATATATTTATATACTCTTGCAAACAGCCCTGGAAACCTAGTGGAGTAGAGACATGAGGGAACGCATACACCCCTTGGCTCGGCTTCCTGGTACTGTCTCTTTAAGAGCACATATGGACTGATCTTGGCCCTGTTCAGCCTGAAGCAGTTCCCGGAGCTCAGGAAGAAGCTCTGACTACAAATGAAAATGAAACTCCCTGTCAAGGAGCCCATGCATGGTCACCTGTAGGCAGGCTAGGGGTCCAGGCATATATCTCCAGAATGCCTTCCATTTCTGTACCCCCTAAACATTGATACTGTTCACCCCCTGATGGACCCTGATGTTACTGCTCATCTTGCTATTCCAAAGACAGTTTTGAAACTGTATTGCCATCTTACCCAGTAATTTACTTTCCTGGCTCCCGTGTGAATCTCAGGTGCATCCAATGCCTCCTCTTGATGGTGGACTTTAAGGTCAATATCAAGGTCTCTGTGTTCCGAGTTTGAGTTACCTCCTGACTTGTGACTACCGAGATCTGATGGCAACTCAACAGGGTCCTGTGCACTCCGGAAGGGATAGCTCCAGTGATATTATTAGCTCTTGGCAAAAACCAGTTGCGAGTGCTACCATTCGCTTGGTTGACGTTGGACTTACAATTGCGACCTGAGGTTGGCATGATTAAAAGATTGTGATGAAGATTAAAAAGAATATAACCAACCTGCTTTAATAATAACGGGATATTCCGCTTGGACCAGACTAACAGAACCAAGGTGGGTCACTTGTCAAAGTCCTGTGTTCACAATATCTTGACTTGAACAACTTGTACACTGAAAAACTTTGCTGTCAACACGGGACCACCAGCATGCAAGTACTTTACAATGGTCTGGTACATCCATTCAATGGTATCAATTGTTAACTTGGGTGCTCTTTTTTTTTTTGTCTTTTCCCGGAGTTCTTCAATACTTCCATGAATGATGCCTATTTCAGTTAACAGAAGACAAGGGTTATATGGGCATTATTGACATAAACGTTTCATCGTGAGCCATAACCTCTTACTTTATAATCCTCATAATTATTTCTCTGTTTCCTGAGCCTTTTTTTCACTCCATTAAAGGTCTGATGGTGGATGGGAGCAATGCTTGCTCTGTCTGTGCCCTGTAGAAATCAATGGGTAGACTTGACAAGGGTCATTGCAATGTCATCATTCCCATGTAGATACATTTGAATGGAAAGTGGTATAAACCTTTATATTAGGTGCCAGGCTATTTGGGCATTTTCCTGCATACTACTAGTTGGTGGGTATATGGTGCTCTTAATGCTATATTGGGAGATTCAGGGACTAGGGGGGACATTTGTATGTCTTGATGACCCATATCTTTCCATTTTTCTTTTTATTAACTTGCAATATATTTCTTTATATCCCTCCAGATGCAGAAGCTCTCCGCTATTGCTATTTATTACAGAAAGCTTGGATGGATTCATCTGCCAAAGTGCTGAAACTTGACATCGAGCATGGCTTATTACACGTGTCAGGAAGACCCTCCGATAATCACTCTTCACATGTCGTAGCGGTCTTGATTTTCTATCTTCTTTTAATCCCTACATACGTATGTAGCAGCTCTCAAGTATCACCATCTATTACCGAAAGCTTGGAAAATGTCATCTGCCAACGTGCTGCTCCTTGACATCGATCATGGCATATTACACATGTCAGGAAGACCCCCGATAATCACCCAAGTCATAGCGTTCTTGGTTTTCTTTTCTGCCCCAACTTCTTTTTAGTATCATAGTGGCAACTCGTTTTTAGACTTTATGGACGGGAGGCATGGGTACAGAGGACTGATTTCATTTTTATGTCCCAGGTCAATATGGAGGAGAATGAAGGAAGGTCTTTATAAACTCATTTCACACTCAAACCAGTGCAGTACAGTAGATACAAGAGCTGGAGAGGCAGGAGTAAGTCCTGATGGCCTCATATTTTTATTTTTTATTTTTTTCTCAATGTACTTGAATTTAACTTCTTAGAAACATAGAAACATAGAAACATAGAAAAATGTCGGCAGATAAGAACCTTTCGGCCCATCTAGTCTGCCAAATTACATGGATACTTTACCTGGATTTATCTTTTGTTTAGGATAGCCTTATGCCTATCCCATGCTTGCTTAAATTCAATTACTGTTTTGGCCTCTACCACTTCTACTGGAAGACTGTTCCATGTATCCACCACCCTCTCAGTAAAATAATGCTTCCTGATGTTACTTTTAAACCTTTGCCCCTCTAATCTAAGACTATGTCCTCTTGTTTTGCTACTTTGTTTCCTTTTAAATATACTCCCTTCCTCTACCTTGTGGATTCCCTTTACGTATTTAAATGTTTCTATCATATCTCCTCTGTCTCGTCTTTTTTCTTTAACTCCCTCCAGATGTAGCAGCTTTCAGCTAATGCAATTTATTACAGAAAGCTTGGAAAACACAGAGCTGCCACTTGAAATCAAGCCTGGCGTGTTACACGTGTCAGGGAGACCCCCCATTGACTTATTTTCACAGTTGAGGTAAGCCAGTTCCTCAGACCCCATTGATTTTTTCTGTATAGGTTTCTGCTAAAAAGTCCACCTTTTGCGATAACATAGAATTTTTTCGAGAGAACGCCCTTTCTACTGCTAGCTGTATTTCGGTGAAATCAACCACGGTAATAAACATATGTTAGAACCAAATGTAGGGTCTTTTAAGGTCTGGTTGCTGAACTTGCTAACGGTTTACTCTCATTCTTAGCTTGCTAACCGTTTACTCTCATCTTGGATCAGGGACTAAACACTTGTTCCCTATTTAACTCATCATGGGGCTTCCCCAAGCAAAGTGAAATTAACCAGGGAAATCCCCTGACAACTGAATGGTCTAGGACTTAGATAAATATATATATATATATATATATAAATATATATACGTATATTATACAGTAGACTGCTATAAATTATATTCATGGAATGTGGAATTTTGTAACATTCTTTAACCCTTTGATCACAAACTCATAATACCTTCCTGTTAGCATTTTGTGTATCTCCAGCAGCTCTGTCTGTAGAACGAGGTAACGGTTCTCTGATCTTTATAATTAATTTTTGCAAAAAAAGTCTATCAGAGTTATTCAAAGAGAATCGAAAAGCCACCGCACGTTCAGTGACTTTTCGTTCTCTTCAATTCGGTGCGATTTGGCGATCCCATTTCGGTGACCCTGCGGTGTATTCAGCAAGCACCACAGGGACGCCGTAGTGCAGGGAAAAGCCACCGCAAACCTGACGAACACTCACCGCAAAACGAGGGCGAATGCACACCGAAACCCGCAAAAACATCTGGATTAACCCACCAAAGAAACCCGAGCAGGAGCCGATCAGAGCGCAGAGCAGCTGCCGGAAAAACCCGACACCGCAGACGAAGGAGGTGAAGAAAACAAAACCAGTAGGCTTGAACGCTGTTTGCAAAGAAACTACTGAACGAAAATGTCTGAAATTTACATATAAGATCCAATGAATGATAATAAAAAGGACTGTTACAGAAAAAAGAAAAAACGATTTAAAAAGAAAAACGGAAAATGAATGTTTGCAAAAAAATCCCAAAAAATGCCTAATAGGTCCTAAAAAATCTGAAAATAAAGAGACTTTTTACTGCAGAATATTATAATGAACGGTTTATTAGAAATTGATTTAAAACGGGAATATTTTTAACAATGAAGCCTATGGGATTCGCCTGAATAAATCTGCCGAATTAAACCACCGAACAGCAGGGAAATTCGGCAACATTTCACTGCTGTTTTGTGTTCTCTGAATAGATGAAGCATTGATTCTCTATGGGGTTTTCACTGCCCTCGAACAGGCACCGAACAGGCACCGAACAGGCACCGTATGTGCAGGCAATTCGCCAGGATTTGGCGAATTGCCTGCTGTCTGGATAGCCGAATGGCCAGAAATTTCAGCGTTCGGTTACCTTTCGGCCCCAATTAGGAGCTTATTGAATAACCCTGATATATGGTATGAGTAACAGTAACGAGTAAAGTTTTAAATTCAACCTATATTACTCAACCTGAGTGAGGTATGAGCAGTAGATTACAGTATAGACAGGATGGTTTATGACCCCATTATAAGGACCCTGGATAAAATTGGTTGCACGTTAGACCACTAGAGCGTGTTATAAGTAGCCCCGATTTTTTCTCTTTTTATAACCTTTCCATCATTAAAATTTCGGATAGGAGATTTTGAGTGACTTATACTGTGAAGGTTTTGATGAAGAGGTACTTGATTGATTGTGCAGTGGCATTGTGTTATTGTTACACTGTGACAAATTGTTGACTTATGTGTAGAATGAGACCATGAGAAAATAATTTTCGGGAAAAAGGTATGTGGACATTGAATTGCTGAGCGGCATTTAATGACTTGTTAAAGCTTACTGGTATTTTCTGAAATATGTAGACGCTGGCTTTGTGTTATCCACCCAGATGCGGGTGTTGTGGCGACCAGAAAATAATAATATCCAATCACTGCTGTTTTAGGGCCCTATTACTTTCTTCGCGCATACGTTTGCGCCTGCGCAAAAACGCATTAACGCGAGGGGCAAAACCCTCTGCGCTGAACGTTGTATTACAATGTCAGTGCAACAAACACGCGTATACGTCTACCGCGGGCGAACCTGCGCCAACGTTGCGTGAGCTTACTGTACTTTGCGCATCCTATACTTAACATTGTGAGCGCAAATGCGTTTGTGCGCTGGTACAAGCATGGTATTACAATCTATGCGCAGTTTGTAATGCACAGCCTTTGCGCGCATAATTTTAGCAACTCCTGAAAGCTGGTGTTAATGGCAAATCTGAACAACCTGATGGAACCCAAATACACCAGCCCAAAAAAAAATACGCAGCAAAGTACAGTTACACATTCTACACATACCCAAACCAATAAAATGGAGAAGTTGTGCGTGCATTATTAGGGAAGCCTGAGGCCCATAGCTGGGAAATACTGGGTTAAATTATCCACATTGTTTTACTTGTTGCCATTACCATGTTTCTGGTCCCTAAGCTGCGTTGTAAATGGTTGTCAGCAGCAGAGAAAATAAAGATTCTCGGTTTTCCCTCAAAGCATAAATAATAAAAACACCCAGTCGGAATACTATTTGACTCATCTGTTGTTTTAATAGATTTTCACAATGTTAAGTGGGTGTTTTCCAGGTTTTTTTTTTCTATATACATTAGATATTCAACTCAATTCATAGTTTATCTAGCGGAAAATTCTGATTAATAAAAAAAATATATAAAGAAAGAAAAGAAACTCTATATTCCAAATTCCAGGACAAGTAATATCCGAGTGAATACACTTACGTGAATCGTGACATTCTTTCATATTTACAGTTTAAATGCCAGATTCTACCGCGTTCCCGAGGTGTATATACGCATTATTTGAGCCAACGGGTTTATGGTGATTGAGATGAATGCTTGCTTCTTGTGTTCGATTCGGAAGAGGTGTAATGAATCTTATATTATTTAAATCTTGGTGTGCGCTTCATGGACAGATAGTGATCCGGTCAATCAGGGGCTCTCATGTCGGTCTGTAGAGTAAAAGACGTACTTATCTCATAAATCCTTGAACTACAGAAGATCAGCGCAGGATAAGAATCCAATTCATCAGATCGGAGGAGCAGACCTTCTGCCGCAGCCCATAGTAGCTATGCTCTATCGATTTAAGTATGTCTTCATTCACAAAGAAATGGTGGGGAATTTCAACGTTTGGGACCTCAGAGCACGAACACGCAGTGGACCTTTCACTGGAAATACGGAACTGGGTATATTGTCTAACTCGTAATGGAATACTGTATTCTTGTAGTGTTGAACCAGTCATCATGTCTGAAAAAAACAAGTGTACGAACTCACCACGATTTCTACCCCCCCCAATTAACCATTGATATTCCTCACTTACCCCAACACCCACACTCAAGTTTTTTAAAAAAACAATGGGGGTTATTCAGAGAGATCCGAAATGTCGCCAAAATGTAACCGGACACTGAAATTCAACGAACGGGGACATTTCGGGGCCATTCAGCAATTCAGAGTACAGGCAATTCGCCAAATTCTGGTGAATTGCCTGCACGTACGTGCCAGTTCTTTGCCTGTTCGAGGGCAGTGAAATCCCCATAGAGAAGCAATACTTCGTCTATTCAGAGACACCGAACAGCTGAGGAATGTCAGTGAAATTCCCTGCTGTTTGGTGGTTTCATTCGGCAGGTTTATTCAGGCGAATCCCATAGGCTTCAACGTTAAAAATATTCCAGTTTTAATCCAATATCTAATAAACCGTTTATCATTTTATTGTGCTGTAAAAAGTCTCTTTATTAATAGATTGTAGATAGATAGGCATTTTTTGGGATTTTTTTTGTCAATCTTTCATTCCCGTTTTTTTAATAATTTTTTCTTTTTTCTGTAACAGACCTTTTTATTATCATTCATTGGATCTTATGTGTATATTCCAGACATTTTCATTCAGTGGTTTTTCTGCAAACAGCGTTTCAATTTTCAATAGCCGATCTGCCACGAAATTGCACCGTACTGTGAAATTCACTGTTCGGTGCAATTCGGTGGCAAATTTGGCAGTCTTTGAATAACCCTTTAAATGTCACGGTCACGGCAAGGCTTCATAAGATTCTGAGCACAGAGGATACAATTTGTCTGTCTAATACTATGTGGTTGTCTGCTTACATTGCTGTGCTGCCTGGTTGTAGTGGGATTGTGCTTGCACAACAAATTCTTTCGTTGTTTGTCATGGCAGGGTTTGCAGGGGGTATGAGCTCAAGATGCACTGGATAAATGCTCGACACACAAACTGTGCAGACAGAGCATATTTATTACATGGTCACAGGAATCACAGCAGGGCAGGCAGGTAAGTACACAAGGCAGGAGCAGGATCTTCTTAGGGCATGGTTGACAGGCAGATGGTGGGAACTCAAGTGAGGAAGGGTAAACAGGAACACGATGGGGCTTGGCAGACTAACAGCAGTGAGGCTTGACATCAGGCCTGCCTTTTCAGTGGGGTGTGCAGGTTGCATGTCCTGAGACCCACAATACAGGGGGGGTGCATGTCACTGCCGACACCTGCCATGTAAATGCACGGAGCCAATGCCCAGCATGGAACTACACCTGCCTCCAGGACTCCCTGACTCTGAAACCCCCCCAACACCGCTGCCAAGCATGCAAAGACATGGGGGCGTATTTGCTCGGGAGCCTGCGCACCCCATTCCTTACTGTTGGACCTCCGTGTCCCACCCCATGTTATTCTTATACTGTTTCACTTGGTATCGCTGGACCTGCGTGTCCGCCTAGCTTTATTTTCTCATATTCAATGCAAACATTTCAATAAAATGATATTTACAAAGACATGGGGGTGTTAGTGTGTCTATTTGGAGGGGCAGATGGTGTCTATCTGAGGAGAGGGGTGTCTGTCTTCGGGGTGGAGGAGAGGGGTGTCTATCTTGGGACGAGTGGGGTCAGGGAAGTCAATCTGAGAGGAGGAGTGTCAATTTGTGAAGATCAGTGTGGGGGGATGAGTGTGTGTATGTGTGTGAAAAATGGCGGACTATAAGGAGGAGGGGCATGAAAGCATGGCCAGGGGCCCCACAATATGGCTCTCACCTAGGCTTCAAAGCTAATGGTGGCTCAGTTCAAGACACTCCATGAGCTGGTATGCAAAAGTGCAGGCTCCTTAGAGCAGCACCCTGAAAGAGCAGTCCAGGGACTAACAAGGCTGAGTGTCGTATCACCAAAATGGGGACTGAAGGGATGGAGCTACCGAGGCAGAGGAATACGGCTTGCTGGGCTCTTGTCTTTGAAGAACCGCCATTGACACAGGCATTGTTTAACTCCCTTTCGTGCCTGGTTCGTGAACCAAATAGAAAAAGAGCTGAAAAGGAGAAGAATTAATCAGGGCGCGCTCACCTGCGCACACCTATGCAAACATACATTTACCCATTTATATTCAGAGAATTTATTTCTCATTTATAATATGGTTTACTGGTGAAATAGACTCGATGATACACACATCACACATTCTCAACGATATAATTATTCTGACTTCTGAAATGTTATGATTAAATTCACAAAACACGCGATTAAATTCAGTATTTTACCTCATACCGTAATGCCTCACACGAACCACTAAGTTAGTAATTTGCTGAACGTGCTGCACAGGAATGACTTCCACCTCTGCCGTTTCGTTTTCTGAGGTAAAACACCGTGAACTATGACACACCACCATGCTGTCTGCCGGCAGAAATTACCCACAGACCTTTTTCTTTCATTTACAGTGGCCGCGCGAACAGACCTGGAGTATTTTCCTGCGTCTGAGAAAAACCCACATTCAGTGTAAGAAAAGCCACTTATCAGTCGCATATACACGTGGGTATCTATTACTGCAAAATGTGATGCGGTGCGTGCGACTGATAAACTGATACCAGGCTTCATTTAATGTCAGGCAAAATTCACTTCGTGCAATGTTTGAAGACTGATGTTTTCAGAGTTTTATAGAAGACTCTGATGACGAGCTCTGTGCGCCTCAAATATTTTAATTGACGATAACCACCTTTTTGGTCATTATGTCCGTGAAGGCTTATGTTTAGATACGACGATTGCAAGCTCTTCTGAGCAAGGACCTTCACACCTCACATCTCTGGTTCCTAAGCCACTTTAGAGGTTATTCAGAGAGAGCCGATCTGGCCCCAAAATGTCACTGAACAGTTAATTTCCCTGTACGGTGACATTTTGGGGCCATTCGGCTATTCAGAGAGCAAGCAGTTCGCCATATTTTGGCAAACTGCCAGCCAGTACGGCGCCTGTTCGAAGACAGTGAAATCCCCCATAGAGAAGCAATGGTTAATCTATTCAGAGACACCGAACAGTAGAGCAAAGTTTCCGAAGTGCCCTGCTGTTCGGTGGTTTCATTCGTCAGGTTTATTCAGGCGAATCCCATGGGTTTCAATGTTAAAAATATTCTTGTTTTAATCCAATATCTAATAAACCATTTATTAGTTTAATCTACAGTAAAAATTCTCTTTATTTATTGATTTTTTGGGATCTTTTGGGCATTTTTCGGGATTTTTTAAGCCAAATTTTTTTCCCTTTTTTTTTTTAAAAGTGGATTTTCTTTTTCCTGTGTAGCGCTGGTTTTAAATCCCCTGCCATGTAGTACTTATTTTTGGCCACCGGAGGGAGACAAGCGCGATGTGAGACACTGAACATTGGGGCTACATTTCCCGGCATGCTTTGCGGGTGGGGACAGGAAGTGGGTGGGGGAGAGACGCTGACATCCTGAGCCTTGTGGAAAGAGCTGGCAGAGTGCGCCTAGGAGTGAGAGAAGCAAGACGCAGTGTAGCTGAACTGGACAGTGACCAGGCCGGAGCGCAGGTGGGGGCCTGACAGAGCTGGAGACCGGGTTTTCCACCTTTATCTATGAAGACCCAGTGATCCACCACAGTAACCTGAGCTGATACCGAGTGAGCTGGAGGACCCTGAGTTAGGAGAACCGCTGATCGATCCAAGTGCAGGCGGTGAGCTGGACTTCTGAGGCAGATACAGACAAGCCAGACAGCGGAGCCGGTGACACAGAGAACCCCAGTCAAAATCGAGCGGAGAGACGTCCTGGGTCGAGCGGAGCACAGAGTATCTGGCGGATGGGTGAGAGGCCTTCCAGGCCGTTGTGAAAATCTAAAGCACGCTGCAGTTTGTTTCAAAACCCACAGGGCCCCAACTTGACTAGTCGAAGATAACTCATAAATAATTCACTGGCCAGTTGAATATTGTACCCGGGTACCAATACACTCACACACATACACTCTTTGGGACATAACCTGTACAGGACTCACTCCCCAACCACAAAGGGGGTTAAAGATATATTTTTCTCTTTTCTGCTGCGCGTTTCTCGCATTACGAAGCCTTGTATTTCTTTTCCGCTGCGCGTTTCTCGCATTACGAAGCCTTGTATTTCTTTTCCGCTGCGCGTTTCCCGCATTACGAAGTACTGTAAATATATATATATATATACCGTGTTACTCATTATATGCCAGTTTATCTAGTAAACTATATAATTTATAAAATCCACGACGGTGCTGGAGTATATTTATTCCCTAGTGCGGGGAGACTGACTCGAGGTTCAATTTCAGCGGCTCCTCCGGGAGTGAGCGCTACACCTGTAACAGGCCTTTTTATTATCATTCATAGGATCTTATATGTAAATTCCAGTTATTTTCGTTCAGTAATTGTTTTGCAAACAAAGTTGACACTTTTGACACTTTCAATCATATTGTTTTTTTACCTGTCCGGCAGCTTGTCGGCTTTCTCCTGCGGCTGGTCATCGCTGTGCTCGTTGGCTCGTCGGCTGCATTCGGAGGCTGTCTGGTGTGTTTCGGGTCACGGGTTTGTGAAGGCCGGCGGGTTTGCGGCAGGTCTACAACGGGTTTGTGTCATTCGGCGGCCAATTTCCTGCACTTCAGGGATTCACTTCAGCATTCACTTCAGCATTCACCGTAGGGTGGGGAAATTTGATTCCCCAAAGTGCAGGGAAGGGCAGGGAATGAGAGAGCGCCACAATGTCGCCAATATTTCGGTACTCTCTGAATAACCCCCTTAGTAATTCTGTTAGTTTAATCCTCATTTTTTATTGTAAATCACTGAAAAAACCATTGGAGTTATATAAGTGGTCATGATAACCATAACAATATAAATAAATAGTCATTTTTTTATTGATAATTTTTTTTTCTACTACTTATCTATAACTTTGTATCTTTTATCACTTGCGGTTTGCAGGCAGTGGAGAAAAACGGCAGAGCACAGAGAGGAGGACTGCCGGATGGATCTTTGGGCAAGAAAAGCGAGAGAGATAAGATGAAAGTGGAAACAGGAAATGAATCGTATTTTTGGTAATGTAAAATAGTATCAAAGTAAGAATGGAGGAAAAAGGCGAACCCATACATCCCGAAAGTTTCTATTGTGGATCAAGTTAGGCAGTTCCTGGTGAAATGTTGAGACTGGATTCGTATTCCATCCTTAACAGATTAACTACATAAACAGCATTAATCACTATTAATAATACATACATAGTACAGGAGGGGTGGGGTCGCGCGTATTCCCTGATGGGACGGCTGCAACCACCAAATGTACCCAGCCCAGCAACATATATAAAACATAACAAGGAGAAATATTGTCATCTGCGCTTATTCCCATTATACCGTGTGAAACAAAAACACAATTAGAGGCTTTGGTTTCTATTAATGGGCATTAATAGAAACCAAAGCCTCTAATTGTTTTTTGTTTCACACGGTATAATGGGAATAAGCGCAGATGACAATTTTTCTCATTATTAATAATACATTGCTTATAGATATTTCTTAACTCACCCTCACTAACTCAGCTCCCCACTACCTGTCCTCACTAATCACCAAATACACCCCAGCCCGCTCCCTAAGGTCAAACAGTGACCTGCGCCTAGCTTCTCCCCGCATCACCTCTTCCCATGATAGACTGCAGGATTTCACACGCGCAGCCCCCACTCTCTGGAACGCTCTCCCTCGTACTGTCAGACTTTCCCCTAACTTCTCTTCCTTCAACCATCAATCACTCTCACCTTACAGTCCTCTCCTCCTGTTTCCAACCCCAACCCTCCTAGATTGTGAGTTCCTACGGGAATAGGGCCCTCATCTCCTCCTGTACTGTTTGTCAAATGTTGTTCAATGTATTGTAACCCTGTCTATACTGTGCTTATTGTACAGCGCTGCGGAATATGCTGGCGCTTTATAAATAAAGAATAATAATAATAATAATAATAATAATAAAGGTAAGGAAAAGACAGGTGGAAGGTAGTACATTCTGTTTTCACCGAAATTTTAGTGCTCTTTCATTTGGCACACTTCAGCGAGCTCAATTCGCTGACCCTGTGATGAATTCAACATTCACCGCAAGGTACCCGAAGTGCGCCAAATCGATCCACTGAATGCCACTGATAAGCTGCAGACCGTAACAGCAAACTGCCGAATGCCGTCGATAGACCCGCTGAATGCAGCAGCAAACCGACGAATGCCAACAATAAACCTGCCGAACGCCTTTGATAAACTGCCAAAAGTCGTCAATAAATTGCCGAATGCTGTCGATAGACCCGCCGAACGCAACATCAAACCGCCGAACGCGTTCTAAAAAAAAATAATGCATGGAAATAATGTATAAGGTCCTATGAATAACAATAAATAGGTCTATTACAGAACAAAAAAAATCAGAAACAGAGATTTTGCCAAAGAATTCCTGAAAAATGCCATAAAAATTCTAAAAAATTAATTAATAAAAATACTTTTTGCTGCAAATGAAAAGAATAAACTGTTGAATAAAAAGTTAATAAAAACTTTTTTTTTTCTACATTGAAACCTATTGGATTTGCCTGTTTAAACCTGCTTAAACCACTGAATATCTTGTCATTTCACCAACTTTTCGGGGCTGTTCGGCCTTCCCTGAGAGAAAGTAGAATATTCTAAAAGTTTTGAGTTTACAAACCATACTGTTAATAAAAAATACACCCTGGAGGCCGGTTCGATGTCTTTGTTGTATCCCTGTTACATAACAGATTCCGCTTGTGCACCACAACCAAGTGAATTCTGTTGCTTTTTGTTTTGACTTTGTATTCTGTCCCATTCTGCTGTTCTATGTATATATATATATACTGTTTATTACTCTTTGCTGATTTAATATGTCTGCTTTAAGACTGGTTTATGAGTAAAACTAACAGGGTTATTCAAAGAGATTTGAAAAGTCACTGCACGTTCGGTGACTTTTCGTTCTCTTCAATTCGGTTCCTTTTGCCGATCCTATTTCAGCGAACCTGCGTTGTATTCAGCAAGCACCACAGGGTCCCCGAATTGTAGGGAACGGCTGCCGCAAACCCGCGAAAACTAACCGCAAAACCCAGCGAATGCACGCCGAAAACCCTCAAAAACATCTGGATTAACCTGCCGAAAACCACAGAAAAACCCGAACAGGAGCCGATTGCAGCCTTCGACACAGCAGAAGAGGCAGTGAATAAATTAGCAAAACAGTTTTTATGAATGTTTGAAAAGTGAAACACTGTTTGCAAAGAAACTACTGAGCGAAAATGTCTGAAATTTACATATGAGGTCCAGGGAATGATAATAAAGAGGGCTGTTACAGAAAAAATAAGTAAACTTTGCCTGCTCTCTGGATAGCCGAATGGCCAGGAAAGGTAACCGAACGCTGATTTTCAGCGTTCGGTTACCTTTCTCAAGCAATTCGGATCTCTTTGAATAACCCTGTAAGACACAACAATGTATACACTAGCAGAAAAAGAACTGATGTAAAGTAGTCTTTCGTGTTGACTATCCTTCGAGTGTTTTGTTTGTCATCAGGCAAGACTTGTTTCCATGGCGACACCAAAAACGAACTCAAAACCTGTTTTGTTTTGTTTTTTCCTTCTGTTTTCTTTATTTTAAGAAAAGAAATCTGTGGGTTTCAGACTGTGGAGATCTTGGTATTACACAGAGAACTCGAACGAAGCTTTCTATACACGAGTGGGTCCGCTCCACAAAGCATGTTTTATTCCATTCAAAGCGTTCAGGTCCTAATGGGAAGCAGCGGCGGTTGCATCTGGGAAAGTTAAAGATTTAAGAGCAGACGAGCCCGTAGAAGCTCTAGGAATGAATAGTTTTCTTAGAAACACTTCATTTTCTCTTGTCTGCCAAAGGCCATTGTTACATATTAGTAGATAATTATATAGCGATGCAAATGCTCCCGCACTCACAGACTTTATGTGGACAATGGACCCGGTGCTCAACTCCGGTGATAATAGTAATTTACTGGAGAACCTGGATTCTTCTCCCGATAATCAATGCTTAATTGAAGAAGGCTGATGCTTGGGTTCCAAAAATCTTCATTGTTATATAGTGTATAGAAAGGTTCATAAAGTTGCCAATACATACTTTCAGGGTTATTCAAAGAGATTCGAAAAGTCACCGCACGTTCGGTGACTTTTCGTTCTCTTCAATTCGGTTCCTTTTGCTGATCCCATTTCGGTGACCCTGCGGTGTATTCAGCAAGCACCACAGGGTCCCCGAATTGCAGGGAAAAGCTGCCGCAAACCTGACGAAAACGAACCGCAAAACCCACCGAATGCACGCCGAAAACCCTCAAAAACATCTGGATTAACCTGCCGGAAACCACGGAAAAAGCCCGAACAGGAACCGATCACACACAGCCGAAGCAGCCGAGACCGCAGACGAGGCAGTGAATAAATTAGCAAAATAGTTTGTATGAATCTGTGAAAATGAAACGCTGTTTGCAAAGAAACTACTGAGCGAAAATGTCTGAAATTTACACAGGAGGTCCAGGGAATGATAATAAAGAGGGCTGTTACAGAACAAAGTAAGTAAACTTAAAAAGAAAAAAATCAGACTTTTAAAAAAAAAAAAAAAATCGGAAAAATGCTTAAAATATCCTAAAATATCTGTAAATAAAGAGACTCTTTGCTGCAGAATTTTATAATGAACGGTTTATTAGATATTGAATTAAAACGGGAATATTTTTAACATTGAAGCCTATGGGATTCTCCTGAATAAACTTGTCTAATTAAACCACCGAATGGCAGGGCATTTCGGGAACCTTTCACTGCTGGTTTGTGTTCTCTGCTGTTTCACTGCTGGTTTGTGAATAGCCAAAGCAGTGCTTTTTCATGGGGATTTCACTGCCCTCGAACAGGAACCGAATGTGCAGGCAATTCGCCAGGATTTGGCGTATTGCCAGCTCTCTGAATAGCCGAATTGCCAAGAAAGGTAAAAACCGGCAAATATATATCATAAAATGAGACGATAGCTGCAAACCATGTAAAAATCAAAACCTATAACACTAGAGACGCCACCTGAAAATAAAGAAAAAAAAAGAATAAAAATATGTAGCAGCATCACTAGGGAACACTATAGCAAGCAAACTAATTTATAAAAAAAACATGCTGGTGAGCAATATCGTCAAAAACCATTTTCATTTCTATGTTGTAATGTGAAAGTGTGGCTGAGTGTACTTATTTGAGTGACACAATGTGGCTGAGTGTGTTGGTGTGAGTGACACAGTGGGCTATATTCCATTGTTGACACTAACATGGAGACAGTAAGCAGGATAATGTGTGATTGCAAATGTTCCCTTAATGTCTCCAGGTTAACGGTGTATTCTGAGGAAGGTGCTATCTCAGCGCGCTGGCATGCAGCGCTACCCTCCCTGATACTCACAGTATTGCTTCCGCGCCACCGCGAGTATCAGCTCCTGGAATCCATAGGACTCCATGGAGGTTTGCGCTTCCGGGCTGCGAGCTCTGTGTGATCTCTCATGAGGTTGTGCAGCGCTGCATAGTGATCGTGGAGTTAAACTAGGAATTGTTTGTTCCCAGTCTCACTCTGTTCCCGGCGAGAAGAAGTGGCATTGGCGAATCCCACCGAACTGAAAAAAAGATAGTCTGGAGTTTAAATCAACAAAAATGCGTCCAAATAACAGTGAGTATTAACGTTAGTTCACGGTGTTTGCCGCATATTACAATCTTGACGCTAACGGGTTAAGTAACCCATTTGCGTTTGGTACCTTGCGCTTTTCAGCGCGAGGTTACTGTACTTTGCGCTCACTATACTTAACATGGGGAGCACAAAGTGTTAATCAGCGTTAGGATTACAATCTACTAGCGTTGATTAACGTCCGGCTGCAGTTAACAGGAAGTTAACCACAGCCAGGACTTGGTGTTAACGGAATCAGCTTCAGCAGAATCCGCTAACACCATCCAAATAAAAAAAATAAAAAATCATATACTCACCTCCTGTCCCGCGGCAAGGACCGCGGCTCTGTCCGCCTCCTCCGTCCGGCGGGAGCAGGGAAAGACTGGGGGGAAAAGTTCCTCAGTCTCCCCTTGCGTATCACTACTACGCCGACCGGCGTCTGGCTCAATGTAGTCCTATGGACTCCATCGAGTGGATGCTTGTGGTGGAGCTCAGCGCTGCCGCGAGCATCCCAGGGTGTAGTGCGCGGTAACAAAGCAGGCAGCTTTTTAAGCGCCTGCATTGTGATCCTATGTTAATGCGGGGGCGGTAGGGAGAAAACTGCGGGTGCAGTTTTGTCTCCCTAGTGCCCCCATTAACGTCAGGAATGTAATGTGGCCCTAAGAATCCAAAACAGTCTTTTAAAAAATAAAAAATATAAAAAGGGTTTTTGCAAAAAATAAAAAAAATAGCGGTCTTTAAAAAAAAATTGTAAAATAAAATCCGTTTATTACATTGAAACCCGTTGTCACAATCCTCCGTGATAGCTATGATGCTGGTCCCTGTAAGCAGCACAACTATCCTATGCTTCCGATCCTTGGAATAGTTAGTACACCTACCTAGAACAGAATCAGAGGAATAGGTATCCAGAACACACCAATGGTTAACACGAAATGGGGATGTCAGGGAAATGCCAAGGATCTTATACCAGAGCAGGTTATCAGAAATGCCAAGTGTCATATACCAGAGTGGGTTATCAGAGATGCCAAGTGTCATATACCAGAGCAGGTTATCAGAGATGCCAAGTGTCATATACCAGAGCGAGTAGTCAGAATAGCCAATGTCGTATCGCCAGAGAGGGTTATCAGAACAAGCCGAGGTTGATTTGCCAGAATGCCATGGGTTAAGAGCCAGGAGGGAGGTCAAACAACAAAAAATATATATGGGTACAGGGTACTTAACTTGGTAATGGATCAACTCCCCTTGGAGGTATTCCCAATCTCCATAAACAAGCAGAAAAAAACAAAGGTTGGGGAGCTTCTGTGACCCTACGACTGAGGGGGATGAACCACAGTCTATTTAGTAATTGAAGATTCACTTCTTATCCTGTAGGTCACTCACGATATGGAACCATGTACCGTAGTGTCTTGGTGATGAATGATCTCCGGTATCTGTCTGGAATACACACCACACGATGGAGTTGGGAAGGTGATAATTCAATAAAACAAATTTATTAATGCTCAGAAAATTGCCCAACGCGTTTCGTCATTAAGACTTTCTCAAGGGCTGTAAATAAAACAATCTAAAATACAAACAATGTATATAAACCTTCCCTTCCCCTCTCGTTCTTTTATAGTCCTTTCTTTCTTCTCATTGGTCCTTCTGACTCCCTAGCGTTATCCATATAAGGTCCAATCTTCTTACTGTTTACTATAACGTCATTTCCGATACTATGCCGTCGCGTCATTTCCGGTACTATGTCCGTTTCTCCATCGTCTGTTCCATCCCTCCAGAGCACCTCTCAGTATTCACTCATCCCCTGGACTTTAAACGAATGTTGTCCCACTTTCTTTTCAAAAGCCGTATTCCTTCTAGTGATGCCGCTTTACTTTTACTTTAGTTTTCCAGTTTCTTTTTGGAAACCGTATTACTTCTGATAATGCCACTTTACTTTCACTTTCATTTTCCAGTTCTTTTGGATATCATCTAAAACAATCTCAAAATATAACCAAGTATAAGACAATGATCTTACTTTTATAAAAAGCATTTTATATCAAATTCTTCAATTAAGCCTCTTGGACTCACTGTTTTCAATTTGTATACCCAGAAATTTTCTTTCTGTAATAGATTTTTTTCTCTGTTTCCACCTCTCCAAGGTTTTTCTATTTGGTCAAAACCCATCCATGAAAATTCTGATAATCGCTATTTATGGCAACTGTTACAGTGTGTATCGGTACCGAGTGTTTTTGGACATCCCTTCTGATGTTTCCCAGATGTTCCAACACTCTTTCTTTTAATTTTATAGTGGTCTGTCCAATATTTTGTATACCGCACGGACACTGTACAGATATACCACATACATGGAATTACAATTAATATGTGTATTTATTTGGAATGATGCTCCTTTAACTGTACTTCTAAAAGTTTCTATTTTCCGATTTTTTAAAAATCTACATGCTTTACACGTTGAACATTTGAAGAAACCTTTTTCTTTTTTGTCTCTACTTTTTAGTTCGAAAGTAGCGCTCGGGGCCAATATCGCGAGTGATCTACAGGATATGAAGTGAATCTTCAGTTACTAAATAGACTGTGGTTCATCCCCTTCAGTCGTAGGGTCAGGGAAGCCAAACAAGCCCATGGTCGAAACACAAAATCAGATAAATCACAGAAATACGAACGAGCACTGAGAGCAGGTGAAAACCATGTCAGGCCAGCGAGCTTATCTGAACTGGGTGATTTTAAACTCGTCAGGCACTGCGTCATCATGCTGCGCTCCATCCACAGCCTCACCACGTGACCGCAATCTACATGCATATCACTTGGCGCCCGGCCAGAGAGCAGAAAAGACAATGCAGCTGGGCGCTGTGGGCTGGAAGACGGCGTGGGACATGACACCCATTGGATTTATCTTTTTAAACCCGTCTAGGTGAAACACCGAAAATGAAGCTTTTTCACAGCAATTTCGGTGCCGCCGAACATGCTGAATTGTGGTGAAATGCACTGTAAATGCTTTATTTGTATTCGTTTGTATTTGGTGAATTGACAGCTTTGTGTATAGACAAATTGCCCTGAAATTGCACCTATGGCTAGTGAATAACCTGCAGCGTGTCTGAGTCTCTTTGTGTGAGTGGCACAATGTGGTTAAGTTTCTTTGTGTGAGTGTCAGAGTGTGGTTGAGTCTCTTTGTGTGAGTGGCACAGTGTGGTTGTGTTTCATTGTGTGAGTGGCACAGTGTGGTTGTGTTTCATTGTGTGAGTGGCACAGTGTGGTTGTGTTTCATTGTGTGAGTGGCACAGTGTGGTTGCGTTTCTATGTGTGAGTGGCACAGTGTGATTGAGTCTCTTTGGGTGAGTGGCACAGTGTGGATGAGTCTCTTTGTGTGAGTGACACAGTGTGATTGAGTCTCTTTGTGTGAGTGGCACAGTGTGGTTGTGTTTCATTGTGTGAGTGGCACAGTGTGGTTGTGTTTCATTGTGTGAGTGGCACAGTGTGGTTGTGTTTCATTGTGTGAGTGGCACAGTGTGGTTGCGTTTCTATGTGAGTGGCACAGTGTGATTGAGTCTCTTTGGGTGAGTGGCACAGTGTGGATGAGTCTCTTTGTGTGAGTGGCACAGTGTGATTGAGTCTCTTTGGGTGAGTGGCACAGTGTGGATGAGTCTCTTTGTGTGAGTGGCACAGTGTGGTTGAGTTTCTTTGTGTGAGTGGCACAGTGTGGTTGTGTTTCTTTGTGTGAGTGGCACAGTGTGATTGAGTCTCTTTGGGTGAGTGGCACAGTGTGGATGAGTCTCTTTGTGTGAGTGGCACAATGTGGTTAAGTTTCTTTGTGTGAGTGGCAGAGTGTGGTTGAGTCTCTTTGTGTGAGTGGCACAGTCTGATTGTGTTTCATTGTGTGAGTGGCACAGTGTGGTTGAGTTTCTATGTGTGAGTGGCACAATGTGGTTGAGTTTCTTTGTGTGAGTGGCACAGTGTGGTTGAGTCTCTTTGTGTGAGTGGCACAGTGTGGTTGTGTTTCATTGTGTGAGTGGCACAGTGTGGTTGAGTTTCTTTGTGTGAGTGGCACAGTGTGGTTGAGTTTCTTTGTGTGAGTGGCACAGTGTGGTTGAGTTTCTTTGTGTGAGTGGCACAGTGTGGTTGAGTCTCTTTGTGTGAGTGGCACAGTGTGGTTGTGTTTCATTGTGTGAGTGGCACAGTGTGGTTGAGTTTCTTTGTGTGAGTGGCACAGTGTGATTGAGTCTCTTTGGGTGAGTGGCACAGTGTGGTTGTGTTTCATTGTGTGAGTGGCACAGTGTGGTTGTGTTTCTTTGTGTGAGTGGCACAGTGTGGATGAGTCTCTTTGGGTGAGTGGCACAGTGTGGATGAGTCTCTTTGTGTGAGTGGCACAGTGTGTTTCAGTGTAATTGTGTGAATAAAACAGTATAGCTGAGTTTGTTTGCGGGGTATTACCGCTTGCTCTGGGAACGATGGAAAGGCCAAGCACCTCTTGGTTTGTTGAATGTCTCCAGCATAAGCTAAAAGCCCAGAGGGATTTATTTATATAACTATTTAATATCATCTGGCTTATTTACATTTTTAATACCCTTTATATTTCTTCACGCTGCGTTCAAACCAGAGGTCTGCTCCGGCCTCCAGTCTGCCCTTCTTTTTCCGACTTTATTACATTTTTGCGACTGAAGAGCGACTCATTATGCAAGGCATAAAAAATGCACGTCGAAAACCTCCTCCACCTCCTCCACCTCCTCCTCTCTCCAGATTTCTGCTGTGGCAGAATCGCAAGCAACGACGATTTTAACAAGATACCAAGTGACAGATGTTTGGGACCAGGAGGTCAGGTGTGCGCTCGAAAACACGCATTGTGTTTGAAGAAGCCTGAAGGGCGTTAATGCAGAAGAATGTGTCTTTCTATTTTTACATGTATGGATTGTGTCGCGTGTGACAATTTATTACTAATGCAACACATTTCTATAGCACTGCAGCTCACGCCGACTGCGTCTCACCAGCTACGCCATGCTCGTTCTCGCCTCCAGCTACGTGTTGCTTTACATATGTCAATTCTGTTTAATTTCATGTAAAACAAGTATCCTTATATATTGTGTTCAGAATCCCCGGATGTGCGTTATTTTTTTTTTTTTTCCTTGCGTCCTTTTAAAATTCATATAGAGGAGCCATCGCTATCAGATGGAAACTGGAATGATTCCTTTGTGTCAGTTACAGGCAAGAGAACGGGTTAGCTAGAGGCTATCGTCTTTGAAATATAAGATAAGAGGTATTAGTGAAATTTACTGAACAGAGCTTCGGCGAGTAAGGACTGAATGAATCCCTATGGCTAGGGAAGACTAATGAAACATGCTAATATTCTTTCAAAGGAAAAAAATAGCCCAGGATGAAAAAAATAAATCTGATTTCGCCGTATATATATTATGAAAATATGCCAGTTACAATGCTAGTTTACATATATTATGTCTTTCTGCAGTTCAAACGAGACTTGATTTATTCCGGAATCAAAAAGCAGGTTGTTCGATGCAACATTTTTATGCTTTATTCGCGCATCTAGTTGGGAAACAAGGCTTCGTCTTGCGTACGGTGACACTTTTATTATCAGTTCGCTGCTTTGTGATTTAGTGTTTCTGAGTTTACGGGATGATAATTATACAGGTAAATGTAGTGGAAGAAATAAAAAAAAACACAACCTTTTCCTAAGGGCACAGAGGAAGATTTCACATCGTTATTGGGAAGAGATTTCGTAGAAAAAGGAAACGTTTATTGCAGGAGATTCCACGAGTAAAGGTTGTTAGGACAGAAAGCGCAACACTTGAAGTTGGAGGAGAAAAAGATGCACAGATCGTACTAGAGAATGTTTCTTGTGAAATTGTTTAGGCACGATACAATAAAGGTCCAGAACGAGAAACCCCTACAATGCCGATTCTGAAACATTATAGGCAAAATTACACCGCCTGGCCAAAAAAGAAATCATCACTAAAAAAGAACCTGGATGTATCTAAACCAATAGATGTGAGCCTTCCGTTGGATAATTACTGCAGTGATTAATATGATTCAGCTGCAAAAAAATGAGGTCATGTGACTACTTGAATATACGGAGTGAGCAGGTTTTTCCATCAATGGGTTTTTTCTTCCCTGATGGCACAGCGGGCATATTCCAAGATGGCAATGCCAGGATTCATCAGGCTCAAATTGTGCAAGAGTGGTTCAGGGAGCATGAGACATCATTTTCGCACATTGATTGGCCACCGCACAGTCCAGACCTTAACCCCATTGAGAATCTTTGGGATAATGTGCTGGAGAAGACTTTACGCAGCGCTGCGACTCTCCCATCATCAATACAAGATCTTGGCCACAACTTAATGTGACTCTGGACACAAATAAATGCTGTGACATTGCATGAGCTTATCCAAACGATGCCGCGGCCCGCGGTGAATGTGTGCCGGAATCAAAGCAAAAGGCGGTCCGACCATATATTACAGCGTGTGACTTTTTTTGATCAGGCAGTGTATATAGTGTACAAAATTGTAGGGTTAACAAAAAATACATGTATGGATTTTTTAAGTGGCGTAGTGTCTGTATGAGCATTGGCACAGCAGAGCTGACAGGTTCAGCTGGCACCTCTTAGCTCTGCTTTGCCGATGCACGTACAGACGCAGATTGAACTTTCAGAAAAGAAAAATCGACCTTAAACACAATTTATTTTATAAGGAAACAAAGTAGCAAAACAAGAGGACATAGTCTTAGATTAGAGGGGCAAAGGTTTAAAAGTAACATCAGGAAGCATTATTTTACTGAGAGGGTGGTGGATACATGGAACAGCCTTCCAGTAGAAGTGGTAGAGGCTAACACAGTGATTGAATTTAAGCAGGCATGGGATAGGCATAAGGCTATCCTAAACAAAAGATAAATCCAGGTAAAGTATTCATGTAATTGGGCAGACTAGATGGGCCGAAAGGTTCTTATCTGCCAACATTTTCTATGTTTCTATGTTTAAATACCCTGCAAACGGGCTCCAGAATGCTGCAAGGAATAAAACAGAATCCAAGTGCATTCTGGAGATGTTCTAGTAATTTTTGGCCAGCAGATGGCACCACCTGCCTGTCAATTAGCCCATATAGTTCAAAATTGTGCTTTAGATATATTCAAGCACATTTTCTCTGTTTGGCTGCTGCACGTTTCTTTTCCATAAATCCACTGGGTCCTGATAGTGACTTTATGGAAAATGAGAGGGACTTTTATATTTCACTTAATACTAAATACATTGGACATATGAATCTATCTTTTAATCTTTTCTATGTTTAAGAAATGACAAAATTACATGAAAAATGGAGGTTTGAAATAGGGATAGACCGATATAATTTTTCAGGACCGATACTGATTATCGGCAGCTTTTCTGGCCGATAGCCGATATTTGGTGCCGATATTCTGTAAATTTAACGTTATGGAAAAAAAACAGCACAAATCTGACATTATGCCATGAACTCAATGTGTTTAACATTTAAACATTGCACCACATCCACTTCATTTATTAAATTTAATAAGATTTTTTTTTTATTTAAGCTTTTATTTTTACAAACAATAAGACCGTGTCTTTGGCTTTCTTATGACCCTGTATGTAAGGGGTTCAGCAACCTCGGCCCTCCAAGGGTTATATTACAAAGTTGGTGCTAACTGAACCAGAGCTGTTGTAAACTTAACAACCCCATAGACTATAATGCTCTGGTAAGTTTACAACAGCTCTGGTTAAGTTAGCAGTGACTTTGTGATATTGCCCCATATGTTTTGGAATTACATCTGCCATGATGCTCAGCTTCTCATTAGATTCTTGGAGCCTCATGGGAAATGCAGTTCCAAAACATCTGGAGGGCCCAGGTTGCTGACCTCTGCTGTAGGAAATAGACCCTGCATCTCCTGTATAGGGAATTCCCTGCCACATGGTATGGAAGCCCCATTTCTGTTGCCATCAGGCTCATTCGCAATACTGTCGGTGAGCAGGGGTCGTTCTGCAGTGAGGGCTTACAGCCTGATGCGGGAGAAGCCCGGATTCGCTCAGTTCTCTGGGATCTTGCGTGTCGCAGTTACAGTGAGCAAACTTGTCCAATTTTCGGCAATATCAGCAAATAAAATGCCTATACCGATATCAGTAATTTTCTGAATATCGGCAGCTGATAATCGGCAAAACCGATATATCGGTCTATCCCTAGCTTGAAATGTAGCTGTGTATTTCTGCAGATCTAGGTTGATTCCGAGAAGAACGTCTTGAACGTGGCTGTGTATGGTTAACTTTTTTTGTGTGTTTATTCGTTTTTCTCTCGGCTTTTTTATGTAAATATTATAAAGAAGGTTGGCCGTGTAATGCTTTAGATTTCAGATAACCCCAGGAATTTACGTGACATTAAATAGAGTCTCCTACCCCTATAGCAGATCATTCTCCATGCAGAGGAAATGCTGCGGGAAGTCCTCCTGTCCCTCACTCCCGACGCGTAGATGGGAATAACTGCAGCGACATTTAGAATTAAACAGCCGGGGGCCTGCTATCAGTTCTGTGCAAGCTGAGAGTCACCGAGTTGCTGCTCTCAGCTACAAAACAATTACATTAATCTGCTGCAGTGAATTGAATTACTGCTGTGAGCTGAGATAAATATCCCATTAACCCCTGCTCTGCCGCTATAGACCTGCATGTGTGCCTCGTTGCTATCTTCCGGGACTGGTCAGGAGGACTCCAGCAGACGCTGGGACGGCTGAAAAGTCACAGACAGGGAAATGTAGAGACTTTAAACCGGATTAACACTTTTAATTCCCTTTAGATATTTTATTGCAATGGCTACTCAGTACATGTATACTTTCCAGCATGGAATGTCTCTTTAAATAATAATGAATCACTAATTAATCTTAAATAATACCAAACTATTCTAGCAATTGCATTTAGGACATATGTTTGCTTTTACTTTTTTGTTGTGTCTCTGGACATAGTTGCATTCTTTGGAAAGCAAATTAAACTGTGCTTCGGTGCATATAGCCAATGAGTGCCTTATTTAATTTTAACCCCTTCACTACCGTAATGGTGTTTAAACGATCAGATGAAGCAGACACAGCAACCTGAAATCCTGTTAGCAAGATCTCCTGTATCATTTAGTGTGAAATTTTTTGCTAACCTCTTCACGATGGGCGGAGGTTAATGCTGGTGAGGTGCAGTGGCATCACTAGGGTTGGTGTTACCGCAAATTAACGAGCGCTAACGGGATCTTTTACCTGTTAGTGATTCGAAGGCGATGTGGGCGCAGCGCTATGACCTCCTTTAAGCTAGCGCTACTGCTGACGCTAGTGTTAGCTTGAAGAAGGTGATAGAGTCCTAGGTGTATGTTCTGGATCCCCTTAACCTTTTCCCACCTCTGGACATTCTGTGCCGTCCGTGCGGTGGGTGGGGTTTGAAGACGCAGGGCATACAGGTATGCCCCGATGTCTTTAATGGGCCACCTCGGCCCCTCCCCGTAGCTGGTGCGCCCAATAGCTGGATGGGCCAAATTAGAGACCTGCGGCGGCACCTGGCAGTGAGGTGAACCTGTACACCTCACCAGTGGTGTCACGAGGGGGGCGGGGTGAGGCCCGCACCGGGTGACACCACCCCCTAGGGTGACACCATAAAAAAAGAATTTTCCTTTTTTTTTTCCACACAAAAATATTTTGCCAGGAAGGATACATTGAGATTTCTCTAATTTTCAAGTATGTCCTGGGTAGCAAGGCCTAGGCTGGCGCTTTCCAGGGAGTGGCAAAAAAAACACCACTTTAGGGGATATTCACAGAGCACCGAATTGACACAGACACAGACATGGAGAATCAAATTTCCCCAGTGAATTCACCACAGGGTCCCTGAAGTGCAGAGAATCAGCCACCGAATGCTGCCGCAAACCCGTGGCCCGCTGTTTTCAAAAATACTACTGAACGAAAATGTCTGGAATTGACATATAAGTTCCTATGAATGATAACAAAAAAGTCTGTTACAGAAAAAGAAAAAGCGCTATTAGAAAAAAAATGGATTTTTAAAAAAAAAAATGCCTAAAAGATACAAATAAAGCAAACAATAAATAAAGAGACTTTTTACTACAGATTAAAGGAATAACGGTTTATTAGATATTGGATAAAATGGGAATATTTACCATTGAAATCCATGGTGTTCATCTGAATAAACCTGTCGAATGAAACCACCGGACATCAGGACATTTCTCTGCTGTTCTGTGTCTCTGAACAGATTAACCATAATTTTCTATGAGGACTTTCACTGCCTTCGAACAGGCACTGTACTTGCTGACAGTTCACCAAAACTTGTGTTTGAGCGTATCACAGAGCTCCACAGCAATAAACCTCACAGTAATGTGCGCTGTGTACGAGCATTCAGAGTTATATGGGAGTACTGAGCTATGAGTGAGAGTAGTTAAAAAAAGAAACCGTAAAACTCGGGGGGGGGGGTGACTTCATGAGTTACCGCACCGGTCGGTCAGGTGACCCGGCAGCACAATCCTCCATGGAGTCCTATGGACGCCATGGAGGGGTTGCTGTGGATGGCGCTGTATCCGCGAGCTTAGCGATCGCTAAGGAGCAGGTTGCCGGACTCGGCGCCTGCCCTGCGATCTGCTGGGGAAACCGGGGCGCTAAGGGGAACTTAACGAAAGCTAATTTTTCCCCTTAGCGTCCCAGTTTTAGCTCAGGGCAGCTGATAGTGCCCCTAAAGTTTTAGTACCCTGGGTACGATGCACAAGTTGCTATCACTTTTTAAGACCAGCAGGGAAATGTCCCTGGCTCCCCAGCTGGTCCTACACATAGACCTGAACTGCTGTAACTCCATTTGGCCAGCAGATGGCGACATACATTATTATATGTATACTTCATGTCCGGCCAGAATGCTATAACAAAAAATGTAAAAAAAATAATTAAATTTCCATTAAAATTTCAATCACCAACAATGTTTTTTCACATTTTATCATCCGAGCCTGTTGCAAAGAAAATACGTGATTTTAGGTAAAACTGAAAATGACATTTTTCATTAGTGCAGTGTAGTGATTGTGGCTGAATTATGTCATAAATCATCATATTTAATTATATACTGAGCGGTATACCAAAGAGGGAACACTAGGGGCAGTGTGAGGCTTGTTGCCCTGTGTGGCTAGCTGACATCATTAAGCCAGCCTACTGTAGAGTGGTTACCTCATATGGTGACCCCCACCGGGATAAAGGTGTGTACATTGTTGGTGGGAGGGATGCCACTCTGGTGGGGGGAGACAAAACTCTAGTCCAACCTTGTTTTGATTCAACCAGGAGTTCCAGGAAGAGATCAGCCCTTTTGTGATTTGGCTTGGACCTGAGAGCACATGACTGTGCTGTGTATTCCTGGACTTGGTAAATGATTGTTACTCTTGTTGATCTCTATGTTATCACTTTACCTATGCTGAGTTTTTGTGTTATTGCAGTGTCCAGGGTTTAGTTTAATAATGTTTTAATGTTTTATCTTTCTGTTTATCCTTTTTATTTTTAAGTAAAACCTTTATACCCATCACTCTGTGTTTTTTTGTCGTCACTCACTACTCAATCTCACGCTATCGGCTGGTATTACCTTTATTTTAAATTGATTTATCTTTACATGCAGCATCATTGATCACATTATAATTAAAAAGTGAACACCAGTGCAGCATTAATAAATTTTAAAAAAAGAAAAAAAACATGTTTATTTTTATTTATTAATTAATTTTTTAATTAAATTTTTTAAATTTATTTTATCCAAAATGTCAGCCACATCCGGGAGAAGGCGCCGATTGATACAGATTGTGGTCTGACAACTAAGGGGTTAAAGAGAGGCATCGCTAGAAAGGTCAGACTGTGGCCTTTCCAGTGATACCTTTCTTTTTACTCTAAATTCTACTGATTGGGAGAGGGGTCCAAAGACCCCCTTTCTTTCAGCTACTCTCCCAACTGTGCCGG
The DNA here is from genome assembly GCA_009667805.1 of Leptobrachium leishanense. Taxonomy (NCBI): domain Eukaryota; kingdom Metazoa; phylum Chordata; class Amphibia; order Anura; family Megophryidae; genus Leptobrachium; species Leptobrachium leishanense. Next base: position 42,240,877 of record CM019064.1, read on the forward strand.
AGGGGGGCACCTGAAACTGACATCATCGTTCCCGCCACGATGACGTCAGTGCACCGGGAGGGGTATCAAAAATGGGGTCTGACTTCAAGGAAGTCAGACCGCCACGGACAGAGAGGTAAGTATAGGGAGAGAGGCCCTGCTGACCAGACAATGTGTGACACATGAGGATATCCCCCACACGTCTTCTGCAGCAAAAGGGTTAATAACACTTATTGCAAGGCTTAGACAATATTCTTAGCACACTGTTTTGAAAATGGATTTCTGTGGATGATTAAATCTTTCTGAGGACCAAAAAAATCACTATAGGCGCTAATTCAGGTTTTATTATGTGAGAAGCGCGCTGGAAGAGTCTTGAGGAGAAACAGGGATGTAAGATGTCAAGAGACATTAGAGTGAAGACACATCTGGGTTATTCAGCCTGATCATATCCATTTCCCTTTGTTTGCTTCCTTTGCCCATTTGGTCCGCACAAAAAATGTCTTTCATGAAAGCACAAATATAAAGAACATATCCTCATACTGCGTCAGCATGTCTCGTGTCATTGCCATCTCTCGACTGCAAATTCGAAGCAACAGACGATAAACACATTGATTGGCAATACAATACAATCGGGTTCCGGGAAAAGAAAATTCCTTCCAACGCTACAGGCAGAGGGATAGTGCGGAATTTGTAAAAAAAAAAAAAAAGCAACATTTCAAAGTAAATTGCTATATTTCGTCCAAAATATTATTATTATTTAATGTGACATCACTGGTCGGTTTTGGAAGGGGAGTCAGGAAATGTTATTCGCTGGCTCTCTGGTTGACTGACAGGTGGGTTTACAATCTTAGCTTTGAAATACTGTTGTCAAAAAACTAAACAGTGTTGAAATCTAGGGCTGCAGGGGAAGGGCTATACGGGCTAATAAGTAGGCGATATTATCAGGCTTAGAGTGTGCATTGTACCAGGCCATATAGATGCCATATTAGAAAAGCAGCATGTCTATGTGATTATTTAACACAGCGGTTATAATGCCTTCTTACTGGTGAAATGTTAGGAGTTAAAACAAATCATTTTTGTGCTGATTTTCTGAAAACTGTACTATTTAAAAAAAAAAGAAGAAGTTTCTGTGTGGTTGAGAGTGTAACAAGACATATTGGGTTTCAGTACATTAGGACAGTCAGTCTGTGTCAACCTATCGCATTGTGTGTCCGGCTATTTCACGTAACGTCCATTATACAATAATTTGGTGATTTGATGAAATTGCTTCTGAATCATTGTAAAATAAGAACTGATCTCAGGTTACATCTGACCCTCAGGAACAGCTCGAACTGCTTCAAATGACTCTACCTTACCATGCGACAAACATAATGCAGTGATCAGGGCAATTTGAACGCACTGTGCCGACACAATAAAACGTAGCTGCATCTCACATAACGTATTATTAGCGGATCCTGACACTAATAACACGCTGCATTATGATAACGCTTCATTGTATCCGTGCTTGCAAAAAATACACTGTATGACTTGCTCTGTGGAATTATTTGTAGCTGAATGTGATGATCTCAGGATCATATTATTCTTTAGCAGCTGTCACAGGGATCACAATCCACATTCAGCTCGTCCCTAGGTGTACCTGGGATAATAGTATCATTTTTTCTTTACATTGTTCCTTTAGTTCACAGAATCCGCAGTTATTTCATGTTGTCCTTCCTCATCTCAATGGTGTTTTAAGATGCCGATCCAGGTAGGTAATGGAGTTTCAGAGTTGAAATGTTGCATTTAAATTTCTTATGGAGGTCTGGTACACCGACGTGTAGAATTACTTTTTTAATATACTGTACATGTGTCTATTTTTGGTGAATTATTGGGGCGAAGATATTGTTTTATACGCTATTAGAGATTATGTATTTAGAAGTTTAGGACTGGTTACAAATGTTTCTAATCTGTATCTCCTGCAGCATATCTCAGAATAATGGTCTCCTGTCAAACAGAAGAGGAAACTATCACCGGTCTGCGCCATTTACAGTCAGACTGCCCCGCTTTGTATGTAATGTTATCATCTGGAAAGACAGGGGATATTTGTTTCGCCGAGCAAAGTTGTGGTTAAAGCCAGCAAGCCTTTTACTCATTTTCTAATGTTTACTTAATATCTGGATGGAACTACAAGAGCAATCATCGCAGACCAAGGTCAAATGAAACGAAAGACACACCAGCTAGTTATGGGCCTGATGGCTCACCATGGAGAGAGATGCCATGCACACCTTTTTTCTTAATGAAATTTGTTTTAAGCATTCCCTTATATTGGGCTCTGTCTGTAAAACAGACTGGCAACTTGATCATAATACACAATCACTGTCTACTTACCTCCTGCTATGAAATGATAAGGAAGTCGTCAGGCCAATCACATAGTCCTTGATGGTTGATTGAGGTGGAGAAACGTCCAAATGTCCCAAAACTTTTATGTTTTGGCCATGAAGTCCTTACTCATACATGACACTCAGACTGGGTGAGTGGACATTTCCTTTGAGCAGTTAGTGGGATTACCTCCCGGTGATGAAGAACCATTTCATATCCCTTAGTCCTTGGGCTCTTACCCACAGGGCGGTACTGGTCTCTGGTGGACAGGCAGTAGAAGTCGGTTGAGTGGTCAAAATCACATACTATGATAAAGATGCATTTATTTGCGTGGTTGGGAGATATATAACTATCCTGGTCCTGGCACGTTTCCCTGCTCCACAAGTACGCCCCTTCTAAATCACTCCAGTCTGCAGACGACCTCCGTCTATCTTCTGTTTCTACCTGTATCAGAAACTCTCGTCTCCAAGACTTCTCAATGGCAGCTCTGGTCCTGTGGAATGACCTACCTCACTCTATCAGACTCTCCCCAAGCTTAGGACCTTCAAGAAATCCCTCAAAATCCATCTGTTCAGATTAGCGTACCACATTCCCAACTAATGCTTCTCACTCACCCTTCCTACATCATTATTCAGGTTTCACAGCTTCCATGCCTGTCACCATTTCTGGCACAACTCTAGAATTAGAAATCCTTACCAATAATAAAATAGTAACTCCTCTTCTTCGCCTCTTCCCCCTTCTTCTTCATCACCTCAGCTCCTGTAGATTGTAAGTTCCTTTGAGCAGGCCCCTCGGCCTCTACACCTCTTGCATCTGGCTCCTATTTTTGTTTATAATTTGTTGGTTTAACCCCTTCACTACCAGGCGGTTTTTATTGAAAATTTTTTTATCAAAACATTTATTTGAAAAATGTGATGTGAAGTTATCAATTAAATATAGGGTGAAATAGACGTTTTGCACAGAAATTGTTATTTTATGATCGTTAAAAAATTTAAATAATCTTAATTTGCTCATCTTTTATTTTTAATGTATTCGTTTATACTTTTCAGAAATATTGTTGTAAGATTCTGAGCTCTAGATGTTGTCCCTTTTCTTACACAATTTCAAACGGGGTCTGCATTATTAACATACAGGCAGAAAAGACCTTTGTGTTAGATACAGTAAGGCTAGGGTCAGACGAACGCATTTTTCGCATCATCCGTAGAAAAGTGCGTCTGAACGCATGGATGCATTTTTTCATGGAAGACGCAATAGCGGTCATACGATGCGCAATTACGGCCGTGATTTTTTATGGATCCAAACCAGGAAACTTTGGGTGTCTGGACGTTATGTTGACCGGACATGAGCAGCGTCTGACGCCTCCTAATCACGCCCACACGCCGCTATGCGGACGCAGCGCACTCTGTGCGCCAGTACTAGCGGTTCGACATTCTTGCACAAATGCGTTCGTTTGCTGCTTGTGTTGCGCGGCCGAACTTTTGTGCGGCCGTACTTCGTGTGTGGGCCTGCGTTGGACGTCATTTGGCTACCACGGCCGTTATAAAGTGTGGCTAAACGCACGTTCGCACTGCGTTCGTCTGACACCAGCCTAACTGTGAAAAAGATAAATAATAAAATCTTCAGATCTGCTGATTATGGGGATTTGTAATGATCATAACGAGATTATTAACAGTGCAACTTCCAAATAAATACCAATAGAATATAAAAATAATATCTGTATGTGGCATAATGCCTGTATATGGAAATTACAGTAACACCTTGTATCTGTACTGTACAGGGTTTTTCAATCATTATAACCCCATGAATCTTATACCTGTACAGCAGTGAATGACCCCAGGGCTCTCCCTGTATTCTGACCTCTCCCTGGCAGCTGTAATGCAGCAGTAATCTATTTGAACCTTTTGTTACAGTGAGGACTCAGGCTCTACTTGCAGATTGTTTTATGACTCTTCAGGGTGCTTGGAGAGTCATAAAACAAAGGAGTTCATTTCTCCACAGGGGGGCACACTAATCCTGCTTCAAAAAGGTGTGAAAATGGTCTTTTGATATGCTAATGAGTGCTTTGCAATACATTACAATGCGAAATTAAGATAACTTGATTTTGGGTGTGAATTCCGCTTTCGTTATATTATGTATAAATTGTTATTATAAAGCGTTTTGGAAGCTGCTGGTGCTATATAAATGATAACAATATTAATATTATTGATATATCTCTATATATGGGGTACTAAAGAGCTATTATAAATTCTTCGCAGGATGCCTTTGGTTCTTTAACGGTTTCTGACTATAAAGAATCCCCCCTCTGTATTTTCAGGTTCAGTTGAGGTAAGACCTATGTGTTTGAGTTTTATCCTTGCTTTGTATCACTCCTTGCTTTTTCTACAATGCACGTAGCTTGAGCTTGAAAAGACTGGCATGGTGCACGCTCATTCAAAGTCAAATCATTTTCTTGCTCACGCCGAACAAAGACTTTCAGCCAAACTTTTTGATTTTACCAAGTGAAGAAACAGTTTGAAACTCTGTAGCACTTTCTTTGCAAAACATCTCATTAGATGAACCCTGTGTCCATATATATATACACAACTACGAAAACACTTTTAATAAGAATATTATAATTGTTAGACTGATTACATTATAGAATATCCTCTCCAAAATGTTGCCGTTGGTCGTTTTACTTGAGTTCATTAAGGCTATCATCGCAAAAAATGTATACAAAACAGCGTGGCATTTTATGGATATCTCTCAAGGACAAACTGTTACTATTCAGCGGCTGCCTCCTCCCCCATAATAATTTCCTGCTGGCTTCGTCTCTCTCGCTGACAAGTATTAATTTGTTCTGTTCGAGTTTTGAAGACATTATTTGGCAGCCGCCCAAATTGAAATAATTACAGAAAATTCTGGCTGCAATCACTTCCACTGCTACTCTCCAGATACAGTTAATACTGATTTAGCAGAACACATGGGCGACAGAGAACTTAGCAGATGTTCCCCGGGCTTCTTAGGTGGTGGTGGGGTCCATGCTACATTTGGAAAACACACACACACGATACGCTTCGCTGTAACCTCAAAAACTAAAGCTTGAAAAGTGCTTCCATCAGTAACATTTCATTCAAGGGATTTTTTTCTGAAATAAATTACTTTGCAGTATGTTTTTATGCCAATAAGAGATTGATAGTGGCTTTATGGATACTGATACATATCTATACCTGCATAGTTATATATATTGATATGAGAAGAGACGCACTCTGGGACTAATTAAAACAGAAAACTTTATTCTATCTTGCTTAAAAAATGACATTAGGTCTGACATTTCGGCTCATGCTGTGCCTTTATCAAGGCAAACATTAAAATGAAAAGAACATACTATATACACATCAAAAACTTAAATTAACTCACCACCTCCCTCATATGCCAACGCTCGGTATACCTGTGGTGTCCGGGAGTGACGTATCAGCAATAAACTTATAAGGTATACCGCATAAGTTTGTATTAATTAGTCCCAGAGTGCATCTCTACTTATCTCAATATCCATTTTTTGTGAGACTGCTGCACCGGGCCAGGAGTGATGCATTGGTGAGTGCTGGACTCAGTGATTTAATATATATATATATATATATATATATATATATATATATAGGTTGCTCCAAGGAAGCAGGCCGCACTCGAGGTCTTCAGTAAAAAATACAATTTATTACAAGATACAATTAAGAAAACCAACGTTTCGGCCTGCATAAAGGCCTTTTAGATTAGATCTTGTTATTTTTATAGTCTAGATTGTTAGAGACTTACCGAGTCTGTGTTAGGCTTGTGCACCGATTTTTTTTTCGGTTCGATTCGGTTCGATTTTTCGGATTTTCAAACTTTTCGATTCGGCTCGTTTCGACCGCTTTCTGTTTCGATTCGGTTCGGCTCGAATCGTTTTTCGTGTACATTTTTTTTTTCCGAATATCGACCATTTTTCGTATTTTCGTGTCACTTAGCTCGTTTTTTGTATCGACTTTTCGTGATTTCGGAAATTTTCGTTTTTCGGAATTGTACATGTTTCCGGAATATCGACCATTTTTCGTATTTACGTGTCACTTTGCTCGTTTTTTGTATCGACTTTTCGTGATTTCGTAAATTTTCGTTTTTTCGGAACGTCTGTTCTCCTCGTTTCAAAGCAATAAATTTCGATTTGACACATTTCAAGTCCATTCGAAAATTCCGAAAATATTTTGTTTCGGCTCGGAAAACTTTTCGGATCTGCCGTTTTCGGATCTAAAAATTTTCGGAAAATCGTCCGCATCCGAAAACACGAATCGGGAAATTTCGTGAAAATTCCGAAATTCCGAAACCCGAAACGCACATCCCTAGTCTGTGTTGTGATGGCCTTGATCACGCCCACCCGGAAACCGGAAGTGGTGCATCATTACTGACCGTACGCGTAGCGTCCTGAGAGGAACGTACTTGTTCTGACGCAACTGTCAAAGTTGCTTAGGTAACCCTAAAAGCATAAACAGAAGGGGTACCATTCGGGAAACTCGATGAAGGATTGTAAAGAGAGCTGGAGATGAGGATAATAATAGATAAGAACAGAGCCTAAAAACTGAATAAAAAACTTGAATACGTGAACTCATAATGTAGATGTGTTGTGGGTGTATGGGTAAACTAGTACGTGTATGTACGAATTATGAGTAATGTGTTGTATATGGAAAACGGAGCTGAAACGTATAGTGAAAATCAACATAACGGTAGATGGTGAAAATATTAAGTGAAAAAAAGTGAAAAAATGATGTGCTGAGAATGAATATTAGAATATGTGCGAAAAAGAAGAAAATATGAACGATGTATATGTGTAGTGTTACTCCTAACGTTGTACTAGACTAAGTGGGGTATTAGCATTAAAAGTGAAGTAATGAAGTGAAGGTATGTGAATGTATGGGTGAAGTATACCCGGAAGAGGGTATATGTGAAGAAAAATGTTTAAAGACAAATGTATGTTCATGAGCGAATGTAATCTTATCTGCTATAGAGGAAGGGTGTGAAGGACACATACTCATTGAGCCATTTGGAGCAAGGGTGTTAAGTGTCCTTATCCAGAAGGTCTCATGCTGTAACAGGATCTGAGATCGGTCACCGCCTCTATGGAGAGGCGGGACGTGATCTATGCCGATAAATTTTAAGGTGGGGAAACTATGACGATGATCCAGAAAGTGCTTAGCAACCGGCTTGTCCGAATGTCCATCTCAGAAGGCAACATTAATAGCCGGTCGATGACCCCTAATGCGATCTCTAAGAGTAAGATCATTCTTTCCCACATACGCTAAGCCACATGGGCAATGTATAAGGTAAATCACGAACTCAGTCATACATGTAATCCTGAATCGGATGTTGAATCTTTTGCCTGTTGTTGGATGTGCAAACGAGTTTCCTGGTTCCATGTGGCGACAGGTGACACAGTCCAAACAGCGAAAGCAACCCATCTTCTGAAAGGGTATGCGCTTCTCATAGGGTTGAACTGGATCTGTCCGGACAAGTAATTCTCTCAAATTCTTGGTCCTACGAAAGCTGATCAGAGGGGGAGAATGAAATTGTTTGGGTAACGTTCGATCATATTGGAAAAGGTACCAGTGTTTAAGAATTTGTGAGGCTCTACGATCCCCCGCTGTATGATATGTTAATGGCAAAACTATCCTGGGTGGTCGTGATTGTGTGGTAAGTATCGGATCGGTGAATTTAGACTGCGCTTTGTGTAGTGCTTCCTGTAGAGTAGAAGTGGAATAACCTCTCTGTTTGAACTTATTAGTCATCTCCGCAATCTATGTTTGACGCCGTTGAGGATCTGAGTTGTTTCGCAAAACACATAGATATTGGGAAATGGGAAGAGATGCTTTCAGATGTCTAGGATGGTGACTGGTTGCTTGTAGAATGGAATTCCTGTCCGTCTCTTATCGGAATAGTGTATAGCCCAATGTGTCTCCTTCGCGAAAGATGGTTACATCCAGAAAGCTGATGCTTTGTGTGTCCTTATTGGTAGTAAATTTAACTGGTGATTGTAGATGGTTAAGATGATCTATCATGTTATCAAAAGACTCAGAGGTACCATTCCAAATGAGAAAAATGTCATCAATAAAGCGAGTGTAAAAAATTATTTTGTCTCCAAATATGGGAAGAATATTATTTTGTTCAAATTGAGACATATAGATGTTAGCGTATGCTGGCGCCATAGAAGCTCCCATTGCCATGCCTACGATCTGCAAAAAGAACTGATTTTCAAATCGAAAAAAATTACATTCCAAAGAAAGGCGTAGTAATTCTGATAGATATTCAACTGGATGGCCAGTATATTGAGGTGAAGCTAAAAGAGTACATCTAAAAGCTTCTATTCCTTGGTGGTGAGGGATGATAGTGTATAGGTTCTTGACATCCAGAGTTGCCAAGAATATATCTCCATCTGGTAGCCGTAGTCCTGTAATTTTATCCAGGAGGTGGTTGGTATCCTTAAGGCAGGTTGGGAGGGATAACACTGTGGCTTTACTACATTGATCTATGTATTGGCCAATGGGTTCCAGTAATCCGCCACAGGCTGAAACTATCGGGCGCCCGGGAGGTCTGTGAGGATCCTTATGGATTTTTGGAACAGCGTATAGTACCGGAGTGCGAGGATGAGTTACTAGGAGAAAATTGGCTGTATTCTCATTTAAGAATCCTGCTCGTAGACCTTCTTCAACAAAAACGGCAATTCTATTGCTAAAGGTCTTGCTTGGGTCTGCTGGTAATTTTCTGTATGTAGCCGTGTCTGACAGCTGTTGCATTATATCCAGACGGTACATATGGTAGTTTAAGACCACTATTCCTCCACCTTTGTCAGCAGGGCGGATAATGATGTTAGGATCATCAGCCAGTTCCCTCAAGGCAGTGTTTTCTTCTTTAGTCAAATTTTGTCTCTTGTCTTTATGTGGTGAAGAGCTGCTGTCTGAGTGTAGAGTGTTCAACATTAAGCCAAAGGATTTAATGAGAGGATTAGAAGCTTTGAAATCCCTAGTGTTTTTCAGGCGTAGTCTTTCCTTGGGTTTGTCTGGTATTTGATGGAAGTTTTCGTGCAGTGCTAGGGTACGGTTAATTTTATAGCGGTCTACTTCACGTTGGAAATGTGTAGTGGATTTTGTGGGGACAAAGGTTAACCCCTTACTGAGAACTTTAAGATGAACTGAGGAAAGTTTCTTATCTGAAAGGTTAAAAATAGGGGCTATTTCTTGAATAGCGGTGGGCGACCCTTGGTATTGCCTTGTTTTATCTTTCTGTCCTCGGCAGACCCTTGGTCGGCGACGTTCGCTTGGGCGTAACCTCTGGTTTGGATCCTGTCGCTTATGGGTATCTCCCCCTCTTTGGGGGTGCAGACCTCTAAAAAAGGTTTAGGTGTTGAATTGTTGGAATGGGCACCAGCCACATCAGCATCTGAACCAGACTCTCCTGAGGTAACGTCAATCATGGTGACCTTGGTTTTTTGTACCCGAGGTTTGGGTCTACGGGGAGGTAGTTGTGGTTTGTCGCCTGTAAACCACCCATATACTCTGTGAGATCCACCTTTTGCTTCTTAAACGGATGAGTTCAGATCGATATTTCTCAGTTTCCTCCTGTATTTTAATAACAAGAGGTGCAAAATCCTGTGAGGTTATGGTGTCATTATGGTCTTTTTCATATTTAGATATTGATTGTCGAATTGTGTGTAATTCAATCCCAACCTCTTCAATAATTAATACTAGCCAATCAAGAGCACATTTGTTGGCTACCGCAACCCATCTTCTGCAAAGGTCAGGATTATTACGCCCTATGGTGGGTGAATTTTTAATACGAAAACCTCTTGGGATTCGTTTGGCACGATAGTAGTCAGAAAGAAAAACGCAATTGGAGATCTAAATCAATCTCTTTTTTCTTCATACGTAAAAGATCAGAATATACCTCTCTTGGGGTGTAACGATGTTGTAGTTGCTCGGGTGTCTGTGCCCATAGGACTTTAAGAGCTGCTTCCTCCGTAATATGTAAGGTTTGAGCTTGCTCCTCATAAGCTCCCAGTCGCGATAGGAAGTCCTCCATATAGAGTCCGAAAATTACAGCTCGGTAGTTCTTCTGACAACAGGAATCTTGGTAATTTGAAAAAAATGGTGGTGCAGGAACGATAACAAATATATAGAAAAATCCATGGGGTTCTGCATACACTGCAAGATAATCTTGTTTGATTCAGCCTCGGTGCCGAGGCTGAATCAAACAAGATTATCTTGCAGTGTGTGCAGAACCCCATGGATTTTTCTATATATATATATATATATATATATATATATATATATATATATATTTATATATACTTATTTAGGTTGTGGTGGAGGGCAAATAACGAGATTAAAAGCCTCCACACTGCAAATTATAAAGTTTATTATTGTGTAGAGGCTTTTAATCAAATTTTTTGCCCTCCTCCACCACAACCTAAATAAGTACTGATTTACCCTACGGGCTAAGCATCAAACTGCAACTGGTCATGCCTAGCTCCTGCTGAAGAGGGTCCAATAAACCCCGAAACAGCGCTGTCCAGGAGTGATTTTGACCAGTTGCATAAACCTGATCTCTGCTAAATATATAAGCCATCTAGTATGGCATGGCTTTGATTGAAGGGTTCTGTGTGAAAGTAGACCCAGGATGCAAAAAAAATGGGAAATTGCAGACGTCATTTGCATGTCTTACCCAGAGTTCTGTGCTACATATGGTGAATGTAGCACATGAGCTCTGTGATGCAGTTTGAATTGCTGTGATGTGCAAATGTCTTCTGCAATAATAAACGTTGTATATATATATATATATAAGGCCCTATTACATTCTTTGCGCAATTGGTTTTGCGCGCGCAAATGCGCATTTGCGAGAGGCACAGAACCATTTGCGCACAACATTGTATTACAATCTATGCGCAACAGATGCGCGTTTTCCTGTAACGTGAGTGAAGCTGCGTGAACGTACGATACTTTGCGCGTCCTATACTTAACATTGTGAGCACAAATGCGTTCGTGCGCAGAAATGCGGATGGTATAGAAACATAGAAACATAGAAACATAGAAAAATGTCGGCAGATAAGAACCTTTCGGCCCATCTAGTCTGCCCAATTACATGGATACTTTACCTGGATTTATCTTTTGTTTAGGATAGCCTTATGCCTATCCCATGCTTAATTGTAATTGTATTACAATCGATGCGCAAATTCGTACGAACGATGTTTACGCGCATAATTTTAACGTTTCTGAAAAGCTGGTGTTAAGGTCAAAACCGAACGTCCTGGTCGAAACTAAATACACCAGCACAAAAAGAAAAAATACTGCAGAATATAGTTACACAAACCCAAACAATAAAATTGTGAATACATGCGTTTATTTTTTTTATTGCTGCAGCATATATACTCCGATTTACTTTGACAGGCGCAAAAACTTAAGTGAGTCAATTAAGGTAAATTGATGTCAATTAAGGTTCTTAAGTCTGATTGGCTGAATCCCGCGAAAATACCGTTCCGCACACTGATTTATGTGCGCAACATTACTGCGCGCGTATTTCTCTTCGTTTTGCGCGTCGGCTTTATGAACGTTATTTTTTGACAGATGCCAAAATGTGCGAGGATTGTAAAACCACCATTAATTTTCGCGCGATAACGCATTTTGCTGCTCGCAAAAAAAATTGCGCTGCGTGGACGAAATTGCGCAAAGAATGTAATAGGGCCCATAGTCAGGTCCAGAAATATTGGGACATCGACACAATTCTAACATCTTTGGCTCTATCCACCACCACAATGGAGTTGGAATGAAACAAACACAATGTGCTTTAACTGCAGACTGTCAGCTTTAATTTGAGGGTATGTACATCCAACTCAGGTGAACGGTGTAGGACTTACAGCAGTTTTCAGATGTGCCTCCCACTTGTTAAGGGACCAAAGGTAATGGGACAGAATAATAATCATAAATCAATCTTTCCCTTCTTAATACTTGGTTGCAAATCCTTTGCAGTCAATCACAGCCTGAAGTCTGGAACGCATAGTCATCACCAGACGCTTGGTTTCATCCCTGGTGATGCTCTGCCAGGCCTCTACTGCAACGGTCTTCAGTTCCTGCTTGTTCTTGGGGCATTTTCCCTTCAGTTTTGTCTTCAGCAAGTGAAATGCATGCTCAATGGGATTCAGGTCAGGTGATTGACTTGGCCATTGCATAACATTCCACTTCTGTCCCTTCAAAAACTCTTTGGTTGCTTTTGCAGTATGCTTTGGGTCATTGTCCATCTGCACTGTGAAGCGCCGTCCAATGAGTTCTGCAGCATTTGGCTGAATGTGAGCAGATAATATTGCCCGAAACACTTCAGAATTCATCCTGCTGCTTTTGTCAGCAGTCACATCATCAATAAATACAAGAGAACCAGTTCCATTGGCAGTCATGCATGCCCACGCCATGACACTACCACCACCACACTTCACTGATGAGGTGGTATGCTTAGGATCATGAGCAGTTCCTTTCCTTCTCCATACTCTTCCCATCACTCTGGTACAAGTTGATCTTGGTCTCATCTGTCCATAGGTTCTTGTTCCAGAACTGTGAAGGCTTTGTTAGGTGTTGTTTGGCAAACTCTAATCTGGCTTTCCTGTTTTTGTGGCTCACCAATGGTTTACATCTTGTGGTGAACCCTCTGTATTCACTCTGGTGAAGTCTTCTCTTGATTGTTGACTTTGACACACATACACCTACCTCCTGGAGAGTGTTCTTGATCTGGCCAACTGTTGTGAAGGGTGTTTTCTTCACCAGGGAAAGAATTCTTCGGTCATCCACCACAGTGGTTTTCCGTGGTCTCCCGGGTCTTTTGGTGTTGCTGAGCTCACCGGTGCGTTCCTTATTTTTGAGAATGTTCCAAACAGTGGTTTTGACCACGCCTAATGTTCTTGCTATCTCTCTGATGGGTTTGTTTTGTTTCTTTAGCCTAATGATGGCTTACTTCACTGATAGTGACAGCTCTTTGGATCTCATCTTGAGAGTTGACAGCAACAGATTCCAAATGCAAATAGCACACTTGAAATGAACTCAGGGACTTTTATCTGCACATTGTAATTGGGGTAATGAGGGAATATCACACACCTGGCCATGGAACAGCTGAGAAGCCAATTGTCCCATTACTTTTGGTCCCTTAACAAGTGGGAGGCACATCTGCAAACTGCTGTAAGTCCTACACCGTTCACCTGAGTTGGATGTACATACCCTCAAATTAAAGCTGACAGTCTGCAGTTAAAGCACTTTGCGTTTGTTTCATTTCAACTCCATTGTGGTGGTGTATAGAGCCAAAGATGTTAGAATTGTGTCGATGTCCCAATATTTCTGGACCTGACTGTATATACACACACTAGGGTTGCACCGATACCACTTTGAGACCGAGTACAAGTACCAATACTTTTTTTCAGGTACTCACCGATACCATTGTGTCGATGTCCCAATATTTCTGGACCTGACTGTATATACACAATCAACTTTTCTTGACGGGCATAGTATTCATATGTGAGCTTTTTTTTTTTTTTTTTTTTTTTTTAAATTCTTTATTTTTGAAAGTTTGCATCGACATGTAAATCCAACATAAATGAAAATGACCACGCAGGGCCACAGAAAGTCATCTGTTAAATTACGAATGAAAAATAAAAAAGAAAGGTGAGATCAGCTGCGGAAAAGTATTTCTAGGTCATCTGCAAAAAACATGTGTAAGGTCATCTGTGAAAAAACACACTAACATTTAAGGTCATCTGTGAAAAAACACACTAACATTTAAGGTCATCTGCAGGAAACACATTAAAGTGTGAAATCGTCTAAGAAATATACATTAAGGTTTTAAAGTCATCTACAAGAAACGTATTCAACAAAATCGTCTCCAATTAACGGCCAAAAAGAGTCAGCAGGTAGTTAAAAAAAAAAATAAAAGCAAAAACAAAAATAAAGTTAGCCTTGCAGGGCCAAATATCATACTCAGTTAATAAACACAATAGAAGAAATGAAACATCAGCTGTAAATAATGCAGAAAAATCAATAACCATCGAAAAAGGGGTACTCGGCAGAAAAGAAAGCCTGTTATAAAAAAAAAAAAAAAAAAAAAAAAAATACTAAAACAGCCAAGGACATCAAGCTGTAGGAGAAATAGGGGGGGGGGAGGGAATAAAAAGATGGCAAAGGCCAAAAATGTGCCTGCCTTGGCGACTACCCAGACGGTCCCTAAGGCCGCAGGGAGGCCAAGGGGGAGTAACGGCACCTGGCCCGGGCACTCAGGAGCAAGCCGGGCACTAGGCCACGGCTGCGTCCAAGATGTCCCGGATTAGCCAAAGAAGAAAGAAGAAAAAAAAAAAAAAAAAAAAAAAAAAAAAAAAAAAAAAAAGGGGGGGGAGAAAAAATAGCTTGGCGGGGAGTTCCTCAGCCCGACAGGGAGAATAGTCCCAGGTGGGGGTCAGAAGACGCCCGCATGGTGCGGCTATCAGCCCGGGGAAGTAACCGCCCGGTCCGGGGCGAGACCTGCCCCCAAAAGCACCGGCCAGGCTTCAGCTGGATCTGATATAGTGTACAGTACATTCATGTGGGTAACCGCTAGGGAGCCAGCTAACCCCCAGCGGTAGCGTACCCCCTTGTGCCGTAGAAAGGTTGTCACGTCCCGGAACCGACGACGTGCCATCAAGGTCATGAAGGGCAGGTCTTGATAAATCATCAATAGGGCTCCGTCGAACCGAACAGGTGCCCTAGCTCCAGGGGCCGACATGAGTCGCGTCTTAATCGCCACATCCATGGCCACCGCGATAACATCCCTCGGGGCATCCTGGGGAGCCGTCGCAGCTTTGCGGATACGGTACACCACCCCAAACATTTCCGACCCATCGGGTGGGGACCTGGACACCTGTCGAGCCAGACGATTAACATAGACGAGCAGGTCCGCAGCAGGGATCGACTCTGGGACACCACGGATGCGGACATTACGCCGACGATGGCGAGATTCCATGGTTTCCACAGATCTTGTCAGCAGATCAACCTGGGATTGTAGGGCTGTCACCTGGGACGAAAGGACCACCTGCTCGTTCGCAATGTCCGTAGTTTGGGCCTGTACCGCCACCACCTGGGAGCGTATCACCTCCACCTCAGCCTTCACGTTGGACCTCTCAGTGGACAAGAGTGACTTAATTTCAGCGATGAAGCTCCGGTAGTCCCTCATCGTGGTGGGACGTGCATCATCCGAGGCATCTTCAGTAGCCTCCTCAGGGGAAGTTGCATCTACTGAAGGAGCTCTCGTCTCCCCGGAGGGCAACCGTTGCAAGACGTCATAGCGACGAGGGTGACCTGTGAGCTGTGGTATATCCCCTTCGTCTGAGAGTGGTAAGTCTGCTTCGGAATAGCCTAGGGAAGGGTCAGGGGCAGGAACCGTGGACTCGGGAGAGATCACCGCCAAAGTCTTCTTCCGTTTTTTCTGTGCTCTCTTCCTCGCAGCAGGGCTCACTGCCACCGGAGCTCGGTCTCGAGACTCCGGGGCCAACCAGTCGGTCTCAGGCGTACACCCCAGAAGCCAGGAACTATCGTCCTCTTCTGACGAGCCATACCCCAGGGGAAGGGTGGAGGCATTGGCCAACACGCTGGCAGGGCGTCCACCACCTAAGGACTCTCTGATGTCCCGCTGTCTGGAACCCACCGATCCGTTGTTCCGTTGAAGTTGCGTTTTCTTCCCCATCTTCAGGGGGAGGGGAGTGGTCCGCCGCCGGGAGTCCGTTCCGCGCCAGACGGCAGGAAACTCCCCAGGCCTTGCAATATGGCCGCCTCGACCAGGCCGCAGCCGGCCCGAGTCCCGCTGATTAAAAGCAGCGGTGCAAAAACGCCCGGTACGAGGCAACTCGCCCGTCCCCAGCGCGTCCAGCAGGCACCAGACCTCGCTGGCGTCAAGATTGGACGGGAGTGCCGCCGATTATCAGCGTCAAAACCCCGTGTACAGCGTGGCACTCACAGCATGCGGCTGCTCCCGTCCTTCGTTGCACGAGGCACTGTTCAATTACCGGGATTTCTGACCTGTTGCCGCCGCTGGGAGGATGGGAAACGGGGGCACGTGGCAAAATCAGGAGACGCTGGGGATCCAAAATGGCTGACCTGGCTAGGCCGCAGCAGCAGGCCCGGAATCGCGCGGGTCTGCGAGTCCACCGCTATGTGAGAAGGCTCTGCAGGAACCCCCACAGGTCCAGGCATTGATCAGGGGTCGCACAGAGGGTCGCTGCTTGCCGGTGAGATAACAAAAAGCAATGTATTCAAGCCATCAACAGCGGAGCCCGGCAGCATGCGACCTCTCACATCGGCAGTTGGCTCCGCCCCCCCATATGTGAGCTTTTAACTAGCAATATGTAATGATGATATTTATATTATATTCCATATAAATTTATAATATTATTATTTTATATATAGATCAGAAGTAAAATCTAAATTTAAGTATTATTTGGTATGACCTCCCTTTGCCTTCAAAAGCGCATCAATTCTTCTTGGTATAGCTGCAGGTAGTCGGGGATGTTGTAGGTATATAGCAAAGTACATAATTAATCTATTTGAGCAAACAGGTGCTAATGATGATCACTAAAATGTAGGTTGATACACAATCATTAACGGAAACAGAGCCAGCTGTGCGTAAAAAGGTAAAAAAAACAGTGTGAGGGACAGCCAGACTCTGCTAACAAAGTGAGCTTGCAGAAGATACATTAATGTTACAACTTAGTAACACACCATGGCAAGACTGGGCACAGCTACGAGACACAATGGAGTTATACTGTATCAGCAAGGTCATTCCCAGGGAGATCGTTCAAGGCAGACAGAAGATCTTATCAAGGAAGATCTTTCTTTTAATACTGATTTAGATGAGCACATGGGCGACAGAGAACTTAACAGATGTTCCCTGGGCTTCTTAGGTGGTTGGGTCCATGCTACATTTGGAACATATACTGCATGAGCAAGATCTCACTCAGGGAGAACTTTCACTGCAGGCAGTAGTTTCCAGTTAGGGTCTCCATGATTTTCTGAAGAAGCAAAAAGAAAGGGGCAACATTGAGGACTGTAGATGAAGTGGTCGGCCACAGAAACATAGCGCAGGTCATAAAAGACACAGCAAGCTTGCTTTTCTTTACAATCAGAAGATGTCCAGCAGTGCCATTAGTTCAGAATTGCCAGAAACCAGCAGGACCCTATATGCATCAACTTTCTGGAGACATCTGGTACAGAAGAGGTCATCATGGAAAACATGTAGACAAAAGCCGTACCTCTGACGCGTAATAAAGATCACGTAACGCAACTCACAAAGAAGTGGATTTCAAGGAAGACTTCTGGACAAAAAGCCATACCTCCGATGTAGAATCAAGATCAAGTGACTCAACAAGGAAAGAAGTTGACTTCATGGAAGACTCACCGACAAAAAGCCATATCACTATTGTGAAAACAAGCCCACCTGACTTAACCCTTTCGCTGCTGAGGCATTTCCCGCCTCTGTGCTGAGGTCATATTTACCGGTTTTGCTCATCATGTTTAAACGTGTTTTGAAGGCTTATTTTAGTATATGACCCAGACATATTATATATCGTTCTTTCCGTCAGACTCGGCAGATTCATAATATGTCATTATTATATGTATACGTCATGTCCTGTCTGTATATTATAACAAAAAATGCAACAAAATATGAATTTTCGATAATTTACAGCGTGTAAAGTGGTTTTTTTCACATTTTAACGCACGAGCAATTGCGGTTATATTTTGTATGGGGTGCGCTTGTTAAAAAAATTAGAAATGGGATCTCGTTACATTTTTTTTTGGGGAAAATTACGCGATTTTTAACAAACGCACCGCATACAAAAATCGTTAGTGCAGCATCATTGTTCACATAATAATTGAAATGGGAACAATATTGCTGCATTAACAAACCAGAAAAAAAGAAAAAAAAACTTGTTTATTTTTTTTATAATTTTTTTTAAATATTTTTTTATTTTTATTTTTTATTTTTTTAAAAAACTTTTTTCATACTCATGTTTGGTATCGTTGGAACGGCCATGCTCTGGCCGATCCAACAATATCAAACATTAACCCCTAACTGCCATGGATCGGGAGATAGGGGGTTCATTGGAACCCCCTATCTCCACCATTGGTGGCAGTTAGGGTTTAACTCGAGGACTGGCGTCATCGTGCTATGCACGATGACGCCAGTCCTCAGGGGGCATTCCCGGAAGCTTGGCCGACATCCAAGATGTCGGCCAGCTCTGGGAAAGGATCACGAACCGGCGCTATTCGGCGCCGATTCGTGATCCAGCCCCCATGGGGTTAATTCCAGGTACCGTTAGGAAGGGCAGGCTGTGCCCTTCCAAACGGTGCCTGTATTAACCCCCGCAACGCCGGCGATCGGGAGGGAGAGAGGTCCGAAGGACCTCCCCCCCTCCCTTTCAGGCGCCTCCTCCGCACATGCGGGGGGTCGCCTGAATTAGATGTAATTAGCCATCTAATTAGCCCGGCAGCAGTTCCGGGTGCTGGGCTGACATCGAGGATGTCAGCCCGCACCGGGGGGCACAGCGATCGGCCGGCTTGCCCCAAAGGGAGGACGCGCTCAGCGCGTCCTCTGCAAGGAACGTTACCTGCGGGTGGACGCTCTGAGCGCGTCCTCCGCAGTGAAGGGGTTAAGGAGAAAAGAAAATAAAAAATTGTCAAACCTAGGCACTCTTTGATGCTGGTGGTAAAAATATATAGCAAGCCGATTTGTTTAAAGAAACTCTTACAGAGTAAAATCCCAACACGTTTTATCCATAACATCTAAAGGACTTAAGGGGTTTTTCAGAGAGCAGTGTTAAAATTTTGTGCGCGCAAATCACCGCTGGAATTACAATCCTCGTGGCGTATTTCATCCGCCGATCAATTGCGTGCCCAAACAGTACATGCACAAATGCACCCATTCAGCCAATCAAAATGAAGAAATACACCTATCAAACGCAACTGAATTGCACCTGGCAGAGGCATCGGAGACTGGTTCTGCGTCTATGATGCAAAATGAGCACATATGCTACAGTAGTGATACACACACACCTGCCATCATCCATTATATTGTTGCTGCATTCCTTTTTATGGGCTGTTTTTTATTTGGGTTCCGCCAGGTTGTTCAGATTTGCTGTTACCACCAGCTTTTAGGCTAGGGTCAGACGAACGCAGCTTTAACGTGCGTTTAGCCGCACAAAATCACGGCCGTGCTAGCAGCAAATGACGTCCAATGCCGGGGAACACACGAAGTACGGCCGCACGAAAGTTCGTCCGCGCAACGCAAGTGGCAACGAACGCATTTTTCGAGAACGTCAAACCGCTACTACTGACGTACAGAGTGCGCTGCGGCCGCATAGCGGCGTGTGTGTGTGATTGGAGACATCAGACGCTGCTAATGTCCGGCCAACATAACGTCCAGACACAAAAAGTGTTTTATTGATGATCCGTACAAAATCACGGACGAAAAGGCGCATCGTATAACCGCTACCGCGTATTCCGTGAAAAAATATGTCCGTTCGTTCGACCGCACTTTTCCACGGTCGACGCGAAAAATGCGTTCGTCTGACCCTAGCCTTAGGAGTTGTTAAAATTATGCGCGCAAAGGCTGTGCGTTACAAACTGCGCATAGATTGTACGCTGATATGCAGATGGTATTACAAACGCATTTGTGCTCACAATGTTTAGTATTGGATGCGCGCAGTACAGTAAGCTCGCGCAGGGTTCGCGCAGGTTCACCCGCAGTAGACGATTGCGCGCGGTTGTTGCGCTGACTATGTAGTACGGCATTCGGCGCAAATGGTTTTACCCCTCGCGTTAATGTTTTTTTGCGCCGGTGCAAACGTTTGTGTGAAAATTGTAATTTAGCCCCTACAACTTTTGAAGGGTGTTTCTAAAAAAACTACTGCATGAAAATGCCTGGAAATAATATATAAGGTCCTATGAATAATAATAAAAAGGTCTGTAACAGAACCCCCCGCCATTTTATCCCCTTCACAGCTGAGCCATTTCACCTCTGTGTGCTGAACTCATTTTGACTGTTTTGTGCTCCTCATGTTTAAACGTGATTTGAATTCATGTTTTATTATACCACCCAGATATATTATATATCCTTTTTTCTGGCAGACTCAGCAGATTCATAATATATCATTATTATCAGGGTTATTCAGAGTGAGATGATCTGGCCCCGAAATGGCACCGAACTGTGAATTTTCATGTACGGTGCAATTTCTGGGCCAGTCGGCTATTCAGAGAGCAGGCAGTTCGCCAAATTTTGGTCAATTGCCAGCAAAATATGGTGCCTGTTCGACGGCAGTGAAATCCCCATAGAGAAGCAATGGTTAATCTATTCAGAGACACCGACCACCAGCGAAATGTCAGTGAGATGCCCTGATGTTCGGTGGTTTCATTCATCAGGCGAATCCCATAGGTTTCAATGTAAAAAAAAATCCCGTTTTCCTTAAATATTTATTCAACTGTTTATTCTTTTCATTTACAGCACAAATAAATGAAAAGAATAAATATTTGTTCATTTTTTTCACTTTTTTAGTCATTTTTCTGAAGTTTTTCAGTGAAATTTTTGATTCCAATTTCTTCCTCATGGCTTTTTTTTTCTGTAACAGACCTTTTTATTTATTTATTTTATTTGTTAATTTTTTTTCACTTTTTTAGTCATTTTTCTGAAGTTTTTCAGTGAAATTTTTGATTCCGATTTCTTCCTCATGGCTTTTTTTTTCTGTAACAGACCTTTTTATTGTTATTCATAGGATCTTATATATTATTTCTAGGCATTTTTATGCTGTAGTTTTTTTCCAAAACACAATTTAAAAGTTGTGAACTTTTTTTTTTACCCCTATTCGGCGTCTGGTCAGATTTTTCCAAAGGCTGGTCGGCGGTCTGTTCAGCTGGTTGGCAGCACTTTTCGTTGGGTTTGCAGCTGCAGTCGGCGTTTTTTCAAATAGATTTGGCGGTTTTGCAGCGGTTTTTCAAATGGATTGAGATTTCGCGGCGGTTTTTCTAATCGATTCGGTGGGTTTTCGGATGCATTCGCCGCACTATGGGCACCCTGCAGTATATGCTGAATTCACCGTAGAGTCGGCGAATCAAGCTCGCCGAAGCGCGGCGAATAAGGGAGCATATAAATATATATATATATATATAACACCATGTTTAGTTTTTGAACCAGAACATTCTTCCTGTATTCCATCTGGATAATCTATGTATCTATTCGGCTTCATTTTTTTTTCTTTTTGGGTTCTGTTTTTAATTTCCTTACGCACGCACTAAATATTATTTATATTAAGGTTCCTCATCTAGCTTTACGATTTTAATTTGTTCTCGTGTCTTTAATGATCGCAGAGGTCATCCCATGGTCAATCGAGCGCACCTAATGAGTAGCGAGGAAAAAGAGGAAAGCTCAAGCAGCCAACGTTAATTAATAATCAAATTTTGCCTGCGTTGGCTCCAGAAAAATAAAAATGCCGCCACATTCCCAATTTCCTATTGGGAAATTAGAGAAAGAACAAAAGGAGAAATAAGAGGCTTAGAATGTAGAACACACATTTATTGATTTTATGTTAAAAGTAACTTTAAAAAGGAGCATTATGATTTGCACTTTTATTCATACAGTTTTTAATCTATTTTCCAGATCATTAATCTTATAAGTTATTTTATCAATTTAGCAATTTATTCAGGAATTGTCTCTCCTCCAACTCTTGTGCATTGCAATAATTGAAGCAAAAAGGATTTTGCCCGATATTTTGCACGTCGAAAGGGTGGATTTTATCAAATATGAATATTGTGTATTATATTATTATATTTTTGAGCTAAAAATTTATATTTTAATTTGAAGTCAGGCATATCCATTTCTATATTCTTCCAAATATTGCTCATTGGACTTTTTCATTAGTGCAATTCAGTGTAAGGTGGAGAGGAGGTAATCTGGGGGACAAAGTAATTGCAAAATTTGGGCCTCAATAGTTGAATGAATAAAATTTGCTTATTTGAATATTTCAACATAATATTTTCACTTTTGTTCAGTTTCTCAGTAAATTATTGGTTTAACCTCCCTGGCGGTCTAATTTTTTCAAAATTTCGTGTCTAAAAGCGTTTTTTTTAAAGGAAACGTGTTTTTGTACATAGATAGCCTGTAATAATTAGGAATCACGCACTGAAATCCGTGCAATCAAGAGTCCTTACTGGTAATATCCTTTATAAATACATAAATAAATAATAGTAAATACACTGAGTCCGATAAGGTTTGAAACACGACATAATAATTTATTATCCCTAAAATAATTATCCAAAATAATGCAAATAAATGATATTCAATAAAATACAACAAAAAACACTGAAATCTGTCTGCAAACAAGGGTGAGACGATGTATGGTCTATTTCTTATCCTGTAGTGCCACCTAGTGGCCGTTTATAAACATTACACTGTATAATCCAAAGTGTAAACTGTAAAAAGATTTATTTTATGCTGGTCCCGCCCCCCTGCATCGTGTGACTCGCAGAGAGCCTTATCAGGAAGCAGCTCGCCGCGATCACACTGAGGGGGACAGCGAGGGAGCCAGGAGGAGGGGAGTATGCATCCAACTCGAGTGTGGCTTGGGATTACCGTTCGGGGTAGCGAAATTCATCCCCGAGTCACACTCGGGAATACCTCCAGGGAGGTTAAGGTGTTATTCAGAGAGCACCAAAATGTCACGATATTTCAGTGCTTTTTTGTTATCCGCACTTTGGGGAATCAAATTCTCCGACCCTGCTGTGAATTCAGCATTCACCGCAGGGTCCTTGAAGTGCAGGGAAAAGCTGATGGAAAGCCGCCGAGTTGAAAAAAAAAAACTGCCACAAAACTGTCAAAATTATCGGATCTGATCCGATAAGCTGCCGAAAACCCGCCGAACATGTCCGAAAAAAGCAGACGATCCACTGAACACAGCGCTGACCAGCTGCTGGAAAAAGCCGGCAAGCCAATGAACGGGGTAAGAAAACAAATCTTTTAAAATTTTAAACGCTGTTTCCAAAAAACCTACTGTACGAAAATGTCTAGAATTAACATATAATGTCCTATGAATAATAATAAAAAGTCTGTTACAGAAAAAAAAAATATTTAACCCTTTCGCTGCTGAGGCATTTCACACCTGTGTCCTGAGCTCAATTTTACCGGTTTCGCTCATCATGTTTAAATGCGTTTTGAAGCCTTATTTTATTATATACAATAAATGTATTGGATGGCGCTTCTTATTCTTTAACTTTGTCGACCACTTTAAATTAATTTTCTCCTTCTTCCTTTAATCCACCACAGACCTGAAATAATGAGGGGCGATATATGGTGTAGTATTTTAAAACACAAATGAATTTATTTAAAAGCAAAAAACAAACTCACATTTTGTAGGGCACATACAAAATGTGCATATAAACCTTGGTCTCAAAGACCCAGACCTCCCGATATTTGTCCTCCAATTGGTCCAAGAACCGTCCATCGGTTCAACTGGCCGCCTAGATGGATCTAAGGGGAGAGTCTGACAATCCTTCTGACCCACTGCAATCGCTCAACGCGTTGTGTTGTGTTTTAAAATACTACACCATATATCGCCCCTCATTATTTCAGATCTGTGGTGGATTAAAGGAAGAAGGAGAAAATTAATTTAAAGTGGTCGACAAAGTTAAAGAATAAGAAGCGCCATCCAATACATTTATTGTATTTTGTTTGTTCATTGGAAGAGATTTGTGGTGATCTTTTTGGATTGGCAGCAGCGAAGGAGGAACTTTACTAACTTTTTTGGAATTTTATTTTATTATATGACCCAGACATATTATATATCGTTCTTTCCAGCAGACTTGGCAGATTCATAATATATCATTATTATATGTATACGTTATGTCCTGCCTGAATATTATAACACAAAATGCAATAAAATTTTCATTTTCAGTAATTACCAATGTGTAAAGTGTTTTTTTTTTCACATTTTAACATGCAAGCATTTGCGGTTATATTTTCTATGGGGTGCACTTGTTAAAAAAATTAGAAATGGTGACTCGTTACAGTTTTTTGGGGGAAAATCACGTGATTTTTTTTATTTTCATTTTATTACTATTGAGTTTCCCATTTTCAAGACAAGTTCCACGACCATGATTTCAACATCAACAACACACCCTTAAACGAGTCCTAGAATACCCTTTTCTGCAAGAGCTTTTATAAAAATTCTGATGAGCGAGTCAATCTTTACGCAAATGTTTTCTGTAAGGGGTGAGGGGAGGCTCACTAGTTAAAGAGATTAACACACCCCGAATGACTTGCAATACGGCTTCAGTATTCCTTTGTGGGCTTAAGACAGTCTTTATTTTTGCACATTTGTGGACTCAAACAGTTCTGTGACTCGCACGGTCACCTCACGGCCTGGGTTATGAAATCTGCTTCAAATAGTTACAATACAAATCATGAGGTGAACATTCATGGCAATTACATTTCTTGTCACTGCATTACAAAAGTCCACACGTTGCGCTCGCTTCCACGAAGGCTCTGTTGGCGTCTGAGGAGTTTGTGACACAGACCCCGCCGGGATGGCACTTGTTTTAAAGAATGACACATTTCCGCTTGGAGGACTTTTTCTTCTTTCCATTGCTAATCATCTCTTTGTGTTTCCGAATCTCACGTACAAGTGTGTAGAAAGCGTCTTCGACTCCCTGTCGTGTTTTGGCGGAGGTTTCTATGAATGGGATCCCATAGCTTTTTGCTAGTTCCTGAGCTTGCTTTGTGTCCACTGTCCTTGATGGAAGGTCACATTTGTTACCGATTAATACCATAGGAACGTCATCAGAATCTTTGACTCTGTTAATCTGCTCCATGTAACGATGAACGTCCTCAAAGGACTTTGTATTATTAATGGCAAAGACACACAGAAACCCTTCTCCAGTTCTCATGTACTGATCCCTCATAGCACTGTACTCTTCTTGACATGCAGTGTCCAAGATATCCAGAAGACATGACTCGCCCTCAATCACCACCTGCTTCCTGTAGGAATCCTCTATTGTAGGGTCATATTCATCCACAAAGCGGTTCTGGATCAGTTGGATTGTTAGTGCACTCTTCCCCACGCCTCCAGCGCCGACCACTACAAGTTTGTATTCAGTCATCTCATCTGCCCAAATGAGTCACCTGCCTCGCTAAGTCTCTGGGGCTGCAGTTACCTTAACGTAACCCCCCTTCCCATACTCTCAGGTCGTCTTGCCCGCTGCTGGGACTCCCCCCGGGGGCCAGGGGAAAGTGTCACGGCTCCTCAGCAACTCCCATCCTGTGGCACAGTCTCCACTGCCCCCCCCCTCGTAGAGCTGACCAAATCACATGATTTTTAACAAACGCACACCATACAAAAATCGTTAGTGCAGCATCGTTATTCACATTATAATTGAAATGGGAACAATATTGCTGCATTAACAAAACAAAACCAAAAAAAAGCTGCTTATTTTTCTTTTTTTAGTTACATTTTTATTTATAATTTTGTTTTGTAACTTTTAAGATTGGTCATGTTTGGAATCGTTGGAAAGGCCATGCTCTGGCCGATCCAATGATACCAAACATCAACCCCTAGCTGCCACGGATCGGGAGATTGGGGGTTCCAATGAACCACCTATCTCCACCATTGGTGGCAGCTAGGGGTTAACTCTAAAACTGACGTCATCGCGCTATGCACGATGACGCCAGTCATCAAGGGAGATCCCGGAAGCTTGGCCGACATCCAAGATGTCGGCCAGCTCTGGGAGAGGATCACGATCCGGCGCTTTTCGGCGCCGAATCGTGATCCGGCCCCCAAGGGGTTAAAGCCAGGCACCGTTTGGAAGGGCAGGCTGTGCCTTTCCAAACGATGCCTGCCTTTAATCGCTGGCCCTCGAAGATCGGGAGGGAGAGAGGTCCGAAGGACCTCCCCCTTCCCTTTCAGGCACCTCCTCTGCACTCGCGGGGGGGGGCGCCTGAAATAGATGTCTATAGAGATCTATTGGCCCCGCCGGGGTCCCAGAGTGCCGTGCTGACATCCGAGATGTCAGCCCGCACCGGGGGCCAGCAATTGGCCGGAATCCCAGCCGATTGCTGCCTCCTGTGCATGGACGCGTTCAGCACGTCCATCGCACAGGGGAAGCACTTGGCAGGGCGCGCTGAGTGTGTCCTTAGCAGCCAAGTGGTTAAAGAAAAATTGGAAAAAAAATTGCAGAAGAAATCCAGAAAAATGGCTAAAAAAATAAATAAATAAAGAGACTTTTTGCTGCAAATTAAGGGAATAAATGGTTGAATAAATATTTAATAAAAACGGCAATATTTTTAACATTGAAATCTATTCAGCATTCACCGCAGGGTCCCCGAAGTGCAGGGAAAATTCGCCAAACGCATCTGAAAAACGATTTAATAAATATTTAATAACAACCGGAATATTTTTAACATTGAAACCTATGGGATTCGACTGATTAAACCTGCTGAATGAAACCACCGAAAGGCAGGGCATTTCACTGACATTTCTCTGCTGTTCGGTGCCTCTGAATAGATTAACCATTGCTTCTCTATGGGGACTTTCACTGCCGTTGAACAGCACTGTATTACGCTGGCAATTCGCCAATATTTGGCGAATTGCCAGGTTTCTCAATAGTTGAATGACCCCGAAATTGAACCATATGGGGAAACTCACTGATTGGTGCAATTTCGGGGCCAGTTTGGCTCTCTCTGAATTACCCTGTTAGAAGAATAATCCCCATCTATTATTATTTTTATTAGGTTAAATAAATAAAAAGACACGACCGTGCTTAAAACTGCTCTGTCCACTGAGAAAATTAAAAGCAGTAAAATGAGGAAAAAAAAGCTATTTTTTTACATTTGTTTTTTTCTTATAAAGCTGTCCATTTCCTGCTTCATTAAGCACTTGTACCGGAAAGCCTAGGTGGATACATCATGAATGTCATGTTTATGCACTATTTGGAGAGGGGCAGGCCTTTACAAAGCAATTAGTCACTTGTCGTAAAGCATACAAGGCTTAGTGTTATTTGGCTCATCTTCCGAGGGTACTGCGAGATTTTATTTACCATATTAATAAAAATTAGGAGCGACACTTGATATACCGCGCTTGAAATCTCTGGCCAACTTATTATAAAAACTGACATTTGGACGAACTTCCTAAATTCACATTAAAAAAACACAAATATTTTTTTTTTATTTTGAATAAAAATTGGACATAATTTGTACATAATTTTTATTAAAAAAGTTTTGATGATGCACGGATTTTTTTCATATTTATTACGGATGTATTATTTAATAGTACCAGAAGGGAAAGTGGATTCACTAAGACCTCCTTATTTTATGGCAGACTCCTCAGATCCATAATATACCATAATTTATATGTATCCAGAAAAACAATGGCAACCTGGCCATATAAAGACAAAAATGCCTGAGTGCAAAGTCCAGTAAATCATACAAAAACCGAAAAAGGGGGACGCACTCCAGGACTTAAGATAATAAAACATTGCTTTTACTTTTAAGTAAACATTAAAAGATAGAAAAAGAAAAAACACTTCCAGGCGCATCTTACTAAAATTTCCACTTTTTTTAAAACCAAAAATGGCCAATATACAAACATCTAATGAATTAATATTTAAACAAAACAGTGGTTATATTATAATGATATATGTGCATAACTTAAGGAATACTTATAGTTCAGTGGTGTTTCTTTTTTTCCCCAAAAAACTTTTTTTTGGACTTTTTGCACTTCTTGCTCAGACCGATCATTCAGATAACAGGATAACAACTGATGAAGCCTATTGGTGAAAGCGCGTTTTTGTTGATCCTACTTAATTAGTACTTTAACAATTGATTTTATAGTTGAAGGTCTACCTTTTTATTGATTAATAAATGCATTTTAACCAGGTGCATATGGGCATCTTTTAATGTTTACTTAATAAAACATCGTTTTTACTTTTATCTTAAATCCTGGAGTGCGTCCCCCTTTTTCGTTTTTTGTATTATTTATATGTATACGTCATGCCCTGCCAGACTGCTATAACAAAAAAATGTGAACTTCCAATCATCTACAGCATTATCATCTACAGTTTATCATCCAAGTTTGCGGTTATATATTCTATTAGGGTTATCCAAAGAGATTCGAAAAGTCAGCGCACGTTCGGTGACTCTTCGTTCTCTTCAATTCGGTTCCTTTTGCCGATCCCATTTCGGTGGCCCTGCGGTGTATTCAGTAAGCACCACAGGGTCCCCGAATTGCAGGGAAAAGCTGCCGCAAACCCGATGAAAACTAACCGCAAAACCCAGCGAATGCAGGCTGAAAAGCCACAAAAACATCTGGATAAACCCGTCGAAAAGCCCGAACAGGAGCCGATCGCACACAGCCAAAGCAGCCAAGACCGCAGACGAGGGAGGTGAAGAAATTAGCAAAACCGTTTGTATGAATGCGAAATTGAAACGCTGTTTGCAAAGAAACTACTGAGCGAAAATGTCTGAAATTTACATATGAGGTCCAATGAATGATAATAAAAAGGGCTGTTACAGAAAAAATAAGTAAACTGAAAAAAAATAAAAAAAATCGGACTTTTAAAAAAAAAAAAAATTATTTCAGAAAAATGCTTAAAGTATCCTAAAAAATCTATAAATAAAGAGACTCTTTACTGCAGAATTTTATAATGAACGGTTTATTAGATATTGAATTAAAATGGGAATATTTTTAACATTGAAGCCTATGGGATTCTCCTGAATAAATTTGCCGAATTAAACCACCGAATGACAGAGCATTAGGGGAACCTTTCACTGCTGGTTTGTGTTCTCAGAATAGCTGAAGCAGTGCTTTTTCATGGGGATTTCACTGCCCTCGAACAGGCACCGAACAGGCACCGTATGTGCAGGCAATTCGCCAGGATTTGGCGAATTACCTGCTCTCTGGATACCCGAATGGTCAGGAAAGGTAACCGAACGCTGATTTTCAGCGTTCGGTTACCTTTCTCAAGCAATTCGGATCTCTTTGGATAACCCTGTATGGGTAACTCTTGATAAAATATTAGAAATGGGAACCCTATACTGTATTTTTCAGAGAAAATAAGCGATCTTAGCTAAAACTGAAAAAAAATATTTTCCGTTAGTGCAGCATCATTGTTCACATTATAATTGAAAAGTGAACAATAGTGCTGCATTAATAAATAATAAGAATAGAAAAATACGTTTTTATTTATTTATTTAAGTTGTTTTTTTGTTTTTTTTTTACACATAACCTGGTCATGTTTGGTATCTGTGCAAAGGACATGCTCTGACCTTTCCAATGCTTCCAAGCATGCACCCTCTGGCTGCTACCGATTGGGAGACACAGTGGTCCAAATAACCATGGAGGAAGTCCCCCCACACATCACCTACAGCAAAAGGATTAATTTTACCCATTGTACAGCGCTGCTGAATATGTTGATGCTTTAGAAATAATTGCAATTAGAAATGTAAGGCGCACAAAGTCCTAGATTGCAAATCATGTAAGAGAACAAGCACTCTGGTATACTTACTTACACCATTACGGTCTATGCAGTTAGCTGATGAGCCGCTGATCACAGCGCAGACCAGCCGTCGGAAAAAGCTGACGAACAGGGTAAAGAAAAAACTACAAACCAATATGATTGAAAGTGTCAAAATTGAAACGCTGTTTGCAAAAAAAATACTGAACACAAATACCTGGAATTTACTTATAAGATCCAATGAATGATAATAAAAAGGTCTATAACAGAAAAAAGAAAAAAACTCTTAAAAAAACCCAGAAAAAAGTTCCGAACAAAATCCCGAAAAATGCCTAAAAGATCCTAAAAAAACAATAAATAAAGAGACTTTTTGCTGCAGATTAAAATAATAAATGGTTTATTAGATATTGAATAAAAACGGGAATATTTTTAACATTAAAGCCTGTGGGGTTCACCTGCATAAACCTGCCGAATGAAACCACCGAACAGCAGGGCATTTCGGCAACTTTTCACTTCTGTACGTTGTTCTCTGACTGCATTAACCATTGCTTGTCTATGGGGGATTTCACTGCCTTCAAACAGGCACCAGGCACTTTGCAATAATTAAGCGAAATGCCTGTTCTCTGAACAGCCGAATCGTGGCGCCGAAATGTCACCGTACGGGGAAATTACCTGTTCGTTGACAGGTCGGGGCCAGATCGGCTCTCTCTGAATAACCCCTTAAGTCTACCAGAGCAATGTTATTCATAAACTGAGAAGAAAGGGGTTCAAACCTCGATGTCCTCAGATAACAATACAAGGTTGAACAATGATTAAAAAAATATAGTACTTTTAGTACAAACTACAGTCCTCTGAATACATTGGATCTTTATGTCACACTCACATGATTGCTCAGATACGCATTTTTCCTGCATCTGGGTAACACTCTTCACCAGCGGAGCATAAATAGAAAAGAATCACTCCTAGTGTAACATATTATCAAGCATATCCTGCA
This sequence comes from Leptobrachium leishanense, assembly GCA_009667805.1. Taxonomy (NCBI): domain Eukaryota; kingdom Metazoa; phylum Chordata; class Amphibia; order Anura; family Megophryidae; genus Leptobrachium; species Leptobrachium leishanense. Next base: position 42,271,747 of record CM019064.1, read on the forward strand.
TGCACTTATTCTTGTCTGGTGCTGGTTATAATAGCAAAAGAAGACACAGTTTGTTTTTCCTTTTATTGTCTATGATATTTGTTGCCCGTCGTGCGCTTCACGAAAGCTGGTTACAGTTTCTAAGCAAATATGACACTGTTTCATTATACTACCGTAGATACTCGAGTATAACGCGACCCGAATATAACGCGATGGATAGAGATTTATTATGGAAATGAGGGAATACTCAAGTCTTGAATATAACGCGAGGAGCAAAATTATACTGTACCGGAAACCATTAAAATCCTTCCAGGTTCTCTTAACACAGTCAGGCTCCCCCTCAGGCCAGGGTGCTCTGCTCTAGAATGATTGCAGTTGTTACTAAGTATGAAGCCGCCAGCCATCCGTCTTCTTTACTAGCCATTAGATGGCCGGCGGAGGCGAGCGAGGTGAATGATTGGCTTAAACCGAGCATGCACTCTGGCCGTGATGGATCCCACCTCTCCCGAATCTGGGAGTTCCTGAAGAGTTTGCAAGCATTAGGGAGCTCACATTCACTTCAGCAAGACTACCGGAACCTCCGAGATACTTGGGATCCCGAGCAAGTGTTTTTTTTTTTTTTTTTTTACACGCGATGCAGATGTCTCGAATATAACGCAACCTCTCCAATTGTAAGGTCAATTTTTGTCACCAAAATCTAGCGGTATAATCGAGTATCTACAGTAAGCGTTTTTTAAGTTAGACTTCCAGCAAACTATGGAGAACATATAAAAACAAGCAAGGTAAAAACAAAAACAATATATTTAAGAAAAAGACGGGAAAAAAACCCCAATTCTCTTACTTTAGATATTTTTTTTATTAACTTGTTCTGTTTATCGTTAAACGATAACTTTATGTTTACTAGGCTGTTTCTATTCTGTTTTGGTTGGAGCAGCTGAGAAACTCAACTTGGCAAATCTTGGAGGAATACGAATGTGGGAAACGATCTTACAAGTATCACATGGAAGAATAATTCCATATGTTATCATCCAGATGGTGCGTACAACTCTGTAGCGAAAACCCCCAATTAAATAATATATAGTGCATTCGAAAAGTATTCAGACCCCTTTGTTTTTTTAATTTCCAGCCGGAAGCCAAAATTATTTAAATTAGATTTTTTTCACATCATGCTCCACTCGACACCTCATAATGACACAGCAAAAAAAGAAAAGATTATTCATACCACTGCATATTTAATAAAAAGAAAAAATCTGAAATATCGCATTGACTTACACACTGTGACCCTTAACTCAGCACTTAATTGAGGCGCCCTTGGCAGTGCTTACAGACTCAAGCCAATTGTGGGTCTATTGCAACCTGCTTTGTACTGCTGGATTTGGGAAGTTTCTGCATTCAGTCACTGAGCTTCGAGGATCGATTTCTCTAGTAATACCCTGAAAGGTTGTCAGCCCTCTACAAATACAATATATAAAACTTCCAGTGACCAGTATGAGAGAGTGAGAGCGATACCATCAAATTTAACACACCTGCTCTCCATATACACCTGAGACCTTGTAACACTAACAAGTCACATGACACTGGGAGGGGAAATGGCTAATTGGGCCAAATTTGGACATTTTCACTTAGGGGTGTAGTCAGGGCCGGATTTGCATCTCAGGAGCCTGTAGGCAAAGAAACGTGGAGTGACCCCCCCCCCTCCAAAAAAAAATGAATCATGCCAAAATTACTTACTAAATTCTTGTTTTGGGAAAACTTAAAAACAAAATTGCATTTTAAAAAATCTGAAAACCAGTTTCTCTTTCTGTCTGCGGTCAAATCAAATGAAGGGGCAGAATCTGTTGCCTTAGTTGAGTTAGTGCAGTGGCATTGTTTGTTTTATATGTAAAAGCATATATTGCCTCTGCCGTAAAACAGAGAAAATGAATTTCGCATTTACTTTTCACAATTTTTTTTTTATTCATTACATGGTCATGTTCGGTATCAATACAAAGATCAGACTCTGACCTTTCCAATGACACCTCACTTAACCTTGTACGGTGTATAATTCAGAGATGCAGGTTCCAAATTCCCCCCTGTCTCTCCTCACTGCATTGTCATGGTCTAGGTTGCAGATGAAACAATGTGTTGCATCATCAGCTCCACACTTGCTGGCATTATGGGAAATGAGAAGGTGAGTTAGCTCAGCATAACTGTCCACTTTGTAATTGTAAAATGATCAATAATGCTGCGTTTGAAAAAAAAGAGAATATAATTTTATTGGTTATTTTATTTTCACATAAATCGAAGATGATTATATTTGGCCTTTCCAATGATACCCCATATGTCCCTCTAGCCCTTAGGGCTCCAGAGATACATTGGTCTAAATGATTGTGCATTGTAAAAAAAAAAAAAACACTTTGGGCTCTATTACATTCTCCGTGCAAATTCGTACGCGCACCGCAATTTTTTTTGCGCGCAGTATTAAACATTAACGCACGTAAATTAACGCTGGTATTTTTTCATCCGTCAAAAAATAACGCGCGTAAAGAAGACGTGCAAAAACACGCGTGCATTAACGCTGCGTGCAGAAATCGGTGTGCGGACTGTTTTTTCACGCGATTCAGCCAATCAGAATTAAGAACCACAATTGTCTCCCGTTCAGTTTTTGCGCCTGTCAAAATAAATCTTAGTATATATGCTGCAGCAATAATAAAAACACGCACAACCTCTCAATTTTATTGTTTGGGTATGTGTAGAATGTGTAACTATACTGTGCTGTATTTTTTTTTTCGTGCTGGTGTATTTGGTTTCGGCCAGGACGTTCAGATTTGCAGTTAACACCAGCTTTTCAAAGACGTTAAAATTATGCGCGCAAACGTCGTCCGTAAAAATTTGCGCATCGATTGTAATACCATCCGCGTACCAGCGCACGAACGCATTTGCGCTCACAATGTTAAGTATGGGATGCGCGCACGAACTAGCTCTCGCGCAGGGTTCACGCAGGGTCACTTGTGTTAGATGTTAACGCGCATCGTTTGCGCGAACGTTGTAATATGACGTTCAGCGCGAAGGGTTTTGCCCCTCGTGTTAATGCGTTTTTACGCACGTGCACTTTTTTGTGCGAAGAGTGTAATAGAGCCCTTTGTTTTTTAACAGAGCAAGGCGCCCCCTTGTGGCAGACGCCTGTAGGCACATGCCTACACTGCCTAGTTATAAATCCGGCCCTGACTGTATATATACTGTATCTATATATATGGCATAAGAAATTCAGCACTCTCCTCTAATAGCAAAATCAGTGCCCGGTGATAAAGTCCACAAATAAACATATACAAACTAATGATGGACCCACTCAGGGTTATAAAATAAAATTAAAAGGTAAAGTAATCTTGGCAATATGATTTTTATCTTTTGGAAATTAACATTTTACGTTTTTATTTTACACAAGACCCCTGAGTTCGTCCATCATCACTTGATATATAGGCTTTGCATGGGTATGGCCTGGCACAGTGTACTCACAAGATTCAGTCCTGTCTCTTAGCCCCAACATTGAGTTAGCCAAGAAGTATAAGCCAGTCAAGGGGTCGTACAATGTCAGGTAGCCCCCAAAAAAAGAGTATATTTGTATTGGATGAGGTGACAAATGTTTCAGATGAAAAGAAGTGCAGATGGAGAATAAAACAACCATATGGAAAGCGAAATCGAAAACTACAGTAAAATGATAAATTCTCACAGGGAAACATGTTATGGGATTGAAAAATAATGTGAATGGCTGAAACTGATTTCCTTGACAGGAAGGAGTTTGTTGACACATTAAATGGAGATCAGACTGCCAATATCAGACATAATAGCAGCAATAAAAATCAAAGAAGGGTTTCAGACGAGTCGCATGTCGAATGCGCGCAACATAATTTCCAGGTCATGAAAAGTAACAAGTACTGTAGAATGAGGCCGCATTAAGCAGGAATTCAGCAGAAGCATTTTCACACGGAAATCAATGTGCGTTAAGGCTGAAGAGCAATCACTATGGCTGGACAGCTCCGAGTCCACGCTGGATTGCCGTGAACCTTGCTATTACTATGGCAGATTAAGGGATAGGGGCTAATACGAATCTCACAGTCACACTGACATTACTTTCCTGATTCGTTTTTATTATTATATGCTTTGCTGGCATTTTTAAGTTTATTTTCCATCCAGTTCATGCAGAATCACTACTTTTTATTCTAATCCTATCTCAGTACATTTGCAACAAAGCTCAAACAAAGGGATGCGGCCATGTGGCACACACATAGAAGGAGATGGGGCCATGTGGTACACACATAGGAGGAGATGGGGCCATGTGGCACACACATAGGAGGAGATGGGGCCATGTGGCACACACATAGGAGGAGATGGGGCCATGTGGCACACACATAGGAGGAGATGGGGCCATGTGGCAAACAGATAGGAGGAGATGGGACCATGTGGCACACACATAGGAGGAGATGGGGCCATGTGGCAAACACATAGGAGGAGATGGGGCCATGTGGCAAACACATAGGAGGAGATGGGGCCATGTGGCACACACATAGGAGATGGGGCCATGTGGTGCACACACATAGTAGGAGATGGGGCCATGTGGCACACACATAGGAGGAGATGGGGCCATGTGGCACACACATAGGTGGAGATGGGGCCATGTGACACACAGATAGGAGGAGATCGGGCCATGTGGCACACAGATAGGAGGAGATCGGGCCATGTGGCACACAGATAGGAGGAGATGGGGCCATGTGTTACAGACATAGGATTAAAGGGGGTTATGTGCCACACACATTGGAGGAGAGGGGTTATATGCCACAACATATTTTGGGGGTTACCTGATATTGTACGACCCCTTGACTGGCTTATAATTCTTGGCTAACTCAATGTTGTGGCTAAGAGACAGGACTGAATCATGTGAGTACACTATATATATGGCCAGAAGTGGATCAGATCCTTGCTTCAGGATAAGTCTACCAATTGAGTGCCTACCTTGTGTTCTGCTTTTGCTTATGTAATTTCTGTGTATGACCTTCGGTGTGTTTTCTGGACCTCTCTATTGTCTGCTCCCTGGAACCTGTATTCTGATTTCCCGTTTATTGACCTCGGCTTGTATGACCTGCTCTCCTGATTCCTGGCTGACATTCTCTCTGGCATCTAGACCTGGCTTTCCATGACCATTCTTGTTTATGTTGTTGTTGTAGTGTTTACCCCCAACCCTGTAATCTGTATTAGATTAGAATTCATACCCAGTACAGGGCCCCCTCGTGTGTCTGTATTCTGTACTCTCTTGTTCTGTTCCTACATACTGTGTATTCTGGGTTCTGCATCATGCAAGCAACAAACCTGCCTAAAGGGCTTAATAGCACTCAGTACCATGGGTGCTCCTTGGCATCTGCCTGGGACGTCCATGACAATAGAGAGGTCCAGAAAAGGTCATACACAGAAATAACATAAGCAAAAGCAGAACACAAGGTAGGCACTCAGTTAGTAGACTTATCTTGAAGCAAGGATCTGATCCATTTCTGGCCATATGTATAAGGCAGGGGTGGTCATGTGACCACAGACTATCAGCCTCAGGGGAGATGGTCTGCAGAGGCTAGTCCAAAAACCCACAAGAGCTGCTGAGCATCGCTCTCACCACCAGGGGGCCTGGCTGCGAAACTGAAACGTGACAGTGACTGGTTACAACTCACATGGATTCAAACAGACAAAGCAGGCACTATTTCTAGAGACAAAGAGTAATGTGTTCAATTCATTCCATGTGATGCACACATAACTTGGGGTCTGTCACATCACATGGGTCAAGCTTATCTTCTTGACCACAATGGGATCCCTGCTACCTCTAAAGTGAGGCAGGTCGTGCAGCCACGTGGTCGATGTGATTGGCTGTCACATTGAACACAGGGTATTGTGACATGTAGGGCTAGGGAACACCACGGTAAGAAAGCAAATTGTACAACAAATGCTTATGCCGGCTATTGATTAAGGAGATGTAGTGTATGCAGCTGCCCCGCAAACACACCTTCAGAAACTTACTACATTGTATAACTCATGATGCCGCTTTGCACTACAATGTAACTACATGACCCACCATTGCGACATGTTAAAAGAGCTAAACTGGCCGTCGCTGGAATCTAGACGTACCCTTCACCTTTCCAGCCTGGTGTTTAAGAGCTTTTCTGGGAAGCTACCACACCTACCTGAATAGACTGCTTCCCTCAGCAGTTCCCTCATCCTATAACCTCAGATCCAGGACCAGCACCTTACTTGCAATACCACAATACAAAAAGAAAGTGTCTCGATCCTCATTTTCCTACAGAGCACTGCAGTTATGGAATAACCTCCCAGACGCCATCAAATTTTCCCCCAGTCTTAAGTCACTCAAGAACTTCCTATTAATATACCTCAATACAGAATGCACCTGTAAACATGTAACATAGTGACTATTTCCTACATATTTATTTTCTGTGTTAATCTGTACATGTGTTTTTTTTAATATCTTGCATTGTATTACTTTGTATTTCTGTAACAGCTGCAACATTTCAATGTAATCTTGAACCCAGGACATACTTGAAAACGAGAGAAATCTCAGTGTATCCTTCCTGGTAAAATACTTTATAAATAAATAAATAAACAACTATAGATAGGAACATCCCTTAATAATAACAACTGCAAGACAATCATTCCCATGGATTGTATTACACAAAAAATATTACTTCAGTTTACATTTTGTTAACAACTCCACAAATTGAAACAGATAATGAGCGTTTTGGATAGAGACTTTGTTGAAGCACTTTGTGTACTGTGTTAATAGCTAGAACAAAGTCGTGCAAACAGGCACATTACTTTACAGTGGTAATTAATAGGAGGCTTATTAGTCATTCATATTGACTCGGCTGTGAATCAATATTCACGTTACCAGACTTTCACTGAAGGTTATACTAAGGACATTACCTCCAAACTAATTTTTTCTTTGAACAGGCAATATTAATTCTTTCTTTTATTTTTTTTACGTCTTAAAAAGTTTCACCAACCGTCCATTCTTTTAAAATAAGCAGTCTGACGATGATTGTATCAATACACGGTTCATATCAAATAATCTCAGTGGCCCAAATTCATTTTTCATAGTAAAATATTGGGAGAATATTAGGGAACCTGTGATTTTCATTAATAGACCGATAATATGAATACTTAATGTCCCACTTGCTAATGTTAACAGCTGGGCTGGAATCGGGCCCTTTGTGTCCATCATCCATCACTATTACTATTATATAACTAGCAGGTACAGTACGAGAAAGACTGAATTACTAGGCCACTACACAAGGGACATATATTGGAGATATACTCCGCACTCTCTAACCATTCCACCAAACTGGTCCTTCAATAAATTGAAGCTTGGGAAAGTGACTTGGGACCAGCGCCATGGAATCTCATTGGATTGACATTTGGGACACTATTGCTTCTGTTTCAGTCTGCAGTTTATAATGAGGAGCAAGCGTACAAGATGTCTTTTCAGCGGTTTCTTACACCTTCACAACTCTACCTTATGGGCCAGTGCACATCGACTGACTACTGGAAACTTTGTGGAAGTCGGGCACCTTCCTTCATGCATGTTGGACGTGCCTAAAGCTCCAAGCCATTTGTCAAGCAGTGACAGACTTGGACACCAGCATTATTCACAAACTGGCTCCTATGGATCCTTGGACCCATTTGCTGATACGACCTCTGGACAGGCTCACTCACTCCGAAAATAACTATCCCCAATGTTTTCATACTGTAATAATCTATTCGGCTTGCAGATGTCACCATCTACTGGCCAAAAGGAGTTACTACAGGCCAGGGCTCTGTGCGGTATCTACTGGGGAAAAGTCAGTTAGAGACATTCCCAAGCTGGTTTTAAACAGTGTTAGCACCTGGGGCATCAAACCCAGGGACCTTAAACTGAGGGGCACCTTCATTTACAATGACACAACTTTGCCCAAATTGTGTTAACACTATTTAAGCCTGCTATGTCTGCTACTGCTAATGGTATATATATATATATGACCATGGCAGTGAAACGGGGTTAAAGGGTTCATTCCCATGACTTTCAAAATCTACCTTTACTCATTTGCAAAATACAGCATTTTCCAAATTACTTATTCCCTGCCTTTAGCAAAAGCTCCTTACTAACATACCTCAATACAGAATGCACCTGTAAACATGTAACCTAGTGACTATATTTCCTACATATTTTTCTGTTAATCTGTATATTTGTGTTGTTTTTTTAATATCTTGCATTGTATTACTTTGTATTTCTGTAACTGTAACACTTCAATGTTCTTGAACCCAGGACATACTTGAAAACAAGAGAAATCTCAATGTATCCTTCCTGGTAAAATCCTTTATAAATAAATATTCCTATTTTAAGAATAGAGAGTCTGCGGACTTCTCGCTCCTGAACCTAAACGCACACGCTTTACTTACCAGCTCTGTCTCCTTCTGCTGCCATTAGAGTCATGAATCGGCACAGAAACATATCCAGCTACAGTTACTCATATTTATAAAGCACCAACAAGTTCTGTAGCACTGTACAATGCGTGATACAGAACAACAAATATTCATACAAGTTAAACACACAGAATAGTAGGAGAGAGGACCCTGTTCAAGAGTTACAGTTACAAGTGTTTATACAGCGCCAACAGATTACGTAATGCTTAACAATGGGGAAGCACAAACATGATACTTAAATGATACAAGAGGAAAGACAACCCTGCCTGTAGGATAACTGTCCAGGTAATACAGCAATTTAAAATAGTGCTCAGGCAGACATCCCTAAAGCTTACAATCTAAGGGACAGGGGTAGCTGAAACTAATGGGAGCCAGAGGGAAGGGGAAGCTGGTGGCCAGAGGAAATATCGTAGGGATTGCATGGGAAGGAGCAGGAGTTTGGGCTTAGTAAAAGTAATTAGAGAGAGAAGTGGAGACAGCTGGAAAGAAGAGCTGAAATTAGGGACCGGACCTGGGTGGGCAGGTGGATGGGGAGAGTGGGTTGAGACAGCAGAGGGAAGAGAGATGGAGATCAGTCTGTGAGAGAATGCTGTGGAAAGAGAATGAGGTTGGTGAAAATGCACCGATAGCTAACCATTTTTGACGTGTGGGGAGGGAGAAACAGAGTTTTTCTAAAAGAAATGGAGGGAGATTTAAAATATGACTACTAATAAATGCAGACAAAAACTACAATAGCTTACAATCTAAGAGGAGAGGGGTGACACACTAGGTAAGGGTAAATATTCAGTAAGTAAAGTGCACATGTTTTGATCAGGAAGGAGAAGTATAATGGAGAATAGTAACTGGTGCTTTCAGACCCTTTGGTTTCCATGTTATATACTTTTTCATATAATTGACTTCATTTTTGTCTTTTGTATCCATTTATTCTTTTTGCACCCATCACTGAATGCCCAAACTTTTGACAATTTCATTATTGCCTGGATTTTCTTGCTCAGCGACCGCGCTAAATCCGGTATGCGGTTTTCAAAGTATGCAAGAAAGACCGTTACTGTATTTGATGATTGTGATTGATGACACATTTATTCTTTTCCATTCAACAAATTAAATGTATCAGTTATAATACTCCGCAGGGAGCAGAGAGAAATGAATTTGATGATGTGCTTTTTATAGTGCGGTCTTCAGTGTTGTCCTCTAATTGTTATTATTACAGGAGTTTTAGCCGCTTCATTAAAATGGTGTTTTTAACTTGCTCAGCTTCCATATGCTCTCAAAATGTTCTACTTTACTTTTTGAAATGATTTTGCAGCCAGAGACAGATTTTGAAAGTGACCTGTGCTGAAAGAGGACACATCATCTCTATAAAGACTCCGATTATCACTTTCTACAGGGTTTTTAAAAATAATGAAACAGAAAACACAGACGAGGGCTCTACAAGAGAAAAATACATAAATTATCATAACTCTGTAAACTGGGACGTTTTACAATTCCAATATTATGTGCACCAGGTAGAAAACATAAAGGGCTCTATCATCGCCTTCAAGTTACAGTTACAAGTATTTATATAGTGCCAACAAATTCCTTAGCGCTATACAATGGGAGAGACAGAATGACAAATATATACACACACATTACACACACACAGAACAGAAAGAGGGAGGACACTGCTCAAGAGCTCACAATCTAAGAGGAAAGGGGTGACCCATTAGGTGAGGGTGAATAGGGTAGGTGAAGTGGTGGGTTGCAGGAGGCCTGAATGGGAAGAGGAGGAAATGACAGTGTGGAGATCATGGAGTGAGCCGATAGGCTTCTCTAAAGTAGTAAGTTTTCAGAGACTTCTTGAAGGACTGGAGAGACGGGGAGAGTCTAATGTTGCGAGGGAGGGAGTTCCATAGAAAGAGGGCAGCTCTGGAGAAGTCCTGAAGGCAAGAGTTGGGGTTGCGGGAGGGAGGAACTGATAGTGTCAGATCATTGGCAAAGTGGTAGGAATGGGATATACCTGCTAATAAGGGAGGAGATGTAGGCAGGGGCGCGGTTATGGAGAGCTTTGTATGTGAGCACCAGTATTTTGAATTGGATTCTAAAGGAAACAGGGAGCTAGTGTAAAGATTGACAGAGGTGTGAGGTGTGAGAGGTGCGGGAGGTGAGGTGTATGAGCCTGGCACAGGCGTTCATTACAGACTGCAGTGGGATAATCTGGGATCTCTTCAGGCCAGAGAGAAGGAGGTTGCAGTAGTCAAGGTGGGAGATAATTAGAGCTTGGACGAGCACTTTAGTAGTAGGGATTTAGAAAGGGACAGATGCATGCAATGTTTTTTAACACTAGCGTTAGTTTAAAGGAGGTCATAGCGCTGTGCCCTCATCGCCTTTGAATTGCTAGCGGGTTAACGCTATTTTACTCACAGTTTAAACACAGCAGTAATAGTTTATTCCCTTTAATGGGTTGGTTTAGAAGGGTTGAGGAACTTTTTGGCCTGACTAGTAGCTTGGGAATTGACACTGTGAGCTCTGGTCAATGTGACATTTCTTACAGTCACATTTTTTTGTTACTTCTTCGATGCCCTTAGGAGTTAATCGAGGGGGTAAATTGCTGTTTTCTGGCTTCTACACGCTGTCGGGTATATTATAATGGAAAAATTAAAATGGATGCCTGTAGCTATCTTGTTTTAATGTAAAGTCTTTCTTTTTCAATTTTCGCCTAGATTTAGAAATGGACAGATAGTTCACGGCTAGGTGAACCAGAAGAGTTATGGCCAGACATGATGTTATAGACGATAAAAAAAATTATTTGATATAATGCTGAGCCAAGTGCCAGACATGTCATATTTAAATTTAGTCCTTGAATTAAAGATATTTTTCTTTTTGGGTATAGGAACAAATTTAAAATCTCTTTGCAATTGTATAATTATATTCACGAAATATATTCTTATAATCAATATTTATATATTTTATTATATTTACAGTAGGAAATAGATGCTCCAAATATTTGTAGACTATAACTGGTAAACGGTACAATTAATGAAGAATAGAATTTTTGTTGATTTTAACTAGAAAGAAATTTAGTTGATAAGGAGTACCCAGTAAAAATCTTGAGAGGAGTAGAGATATTAATTTAATTTTAACAGGAGAGACCCAAAGTCTAGGATTGAATATAGGGTCTTTGTTAAGACAGATTGTTCTTTGACCTGAGATAAGATATATTAAAATTAAATTGTGGAATTAATTTGATGAGCAACACTGCCCTCTTGAGGCATAGTAAATATTATATTAACATAGAGAGAGTAATATTTATATGAAAGGGGTAGATTTTCAGTGATGTCAAATTGACTATAATTGGAGCTGTACTGTTTGTTGCAAGGCATTCAGATCATCCCAGGACACGAAATGCATTGATTCAGATGCAGATCATTCCAACACCCAATGCATTCAAGATATTACATATCACTTAATTAGGTCCACATTTCTAACTCACATGCATTGAATATCTGATATTGATAATTTTCACATATTCCAAAAACTATATATTACATAAAGAATATTCAAAGGCTGTAACTCATTGAATCCAGATTGGACAGGTAATGTATGAAAGCAAATGGAATTAATGTAATTTTATATATCTGGAGTATTTCTTGCAATAGATAGACTCAGATATCTCAGATTACTGTTAGATCCGGAATCTCTAAAATATTTCTATTCTGCAGATAGAGATATGAAGAAGAATCGGATATAAGGATTTTATCCTAAAGTAATTGTTGCAATGAAATACAAATATACATATATATATTGAATTTGGAAATTACTGTGATTGAAATTAATAAGCAAGGAATTATATAACTACAATATAAAAAGCAGAAGATTAGAAGCTTAATTCTCAATATTAGGGGAGGATTCACTAAATAAGTTTTTATTACTTATCATTCTAGAAATAGAATAAGTGATAGCTCATCTTTTGTTGATCCATGTAGCATAGAGAGATACATATATCTTTACAAGATCTAGCTTGTTAAACATTGGTTTGCTGGGAAATACATGTTAATTGTTTTCGTTATGCGGAAATGTTTATTAACCATTTGTGTATAGTTACTAACTGATAAAGTAAATGATATTAATCATATATGCAGTTACTAACAGCAGATACATATATTGGGAAGCTAGTGTCTATGTGCTGATGGATGGATGATGGTTGTTTATGAATCTTTGTTTATGTGCTGATGGATGGATGGTTGTTTATGAATCTTTGTTTATGATATGAGATTTAAAACTTTTTTGTATACGTAATAAATATATATGCTTTTATCCGGTTATTGATTATTGTATTCTTCAAAGCAAAACACAGACAATTAAAAGAATTTAGGAGAATTTCTAGGAAATAAAAACGATTGATATTTGTATCTCGGATAAGTTTCTTATTGAATATAAATCTCGACAACGCGAAAGGCGATATGTGATAATTTTCTTTATGATTGTATAATAACCCCTTCCCGACCGCGTACGTACCATGTACGTCATGGCCACTGGTCTCCCTTAGACCCGCGGATGTATATGGTACATCAACGGTCTCCTAACCTCCCTCCTGCCGATACTTACCTCCCTCACCGCTTCCCACGGTGTGTCTGACAGGATTGAAGCCTGATCCGCTGTATTTTGGGGGACGGCAGACGCGATGCGTGATGACATCATCGGCAGGCGCCCACCGGCGCCTGCAGTAAAATTCAGGAAGGGGAGGGGGGGCTCCTTTGGAGCCCTCTATATCCCCAACCGTGTAAGTTAGAAACAAGCAAATGACTCAACTGGAAAGGGCAGAGTCTCCCCTTTTCAGTGGTGTACAGCATTAGCTGTTTCGCTGCCGGATCGCGATTCAAACCTGGAGGTGGCTGACATCTTGGATGTCAACCAAGCCTCCGGGTCACCCCCCCACCCACTGATGAACTCACCATATGTGTGAGGATGTCAGTGGGCCAGTTAACCCCCTAGCTGCCAAGTGGAGATAGGGGGATCCTTTGGATCCCCTTATCTTCCGATCATGTTTGACATCATTGGAAAAGCCTGATCATGGCCTTTCCAATGATAACAAACATGACCAGGTTTGGTGTAAATAAATAAATAAATAAATAATAATAATTAAAAAAAATAAAGAAAATAGTTTTTTAATTTTTTTTTTCGTCTAAAGGGGGTTTAATTAAATAGGACCTAGGCTGTCATCTAAAAATTCTGAGCATAAAATGGTCATAATGAGCTCATCGCACATAGGTGAACTGGCTCAGCAGTGAAGGGGTTAAAAAGCAAAAACATGTAAAAATTGGGTATTTCTATTCTCGGGACAAAACTTTGAAGCTATTTAGCCGGGGTCTTTTTTGGTGGTTGTAGATTTGGGGGATTAAATTACGAAAAAGTGTGTTTTTACCATTTTTTTCATCATATTTCGTATTTTTTTTATAGTAAATTATAGGATATGATGGAAATAATGGTATTTTTAGAAAGTCAATTTAATGATGGGGAAAAACGGTATATAATATGTGTGCGTTGCGTAAAGTAGTAAGAGGAAAATTTGACCTAAACACTAGCACCGCAGAAATGTAAAAAAACAGCAGCAGGCACTAAAGGACGGATTTGCGTAAAACTGCCTGGTCACTATGGGGTTAATATTGATCCGGTTTTCATGCTGTGACAGCAGATACAAAGCACAGGCCACTGAAGGTTAGTTAGTTATTTGCTTGGTTTTCAGACCAACTTGTAATTTCTTTTCCCAGTTTTAAGCAGGCGGCTTATTTGCGTGTGATCAAGTACTTGTCAAAGTTATTATTCATAATTTAACACTGTGCGGGCTTATTTACAGAATCCACATGCAAAACAGTACCTAGCGGTTGCTTTTGTGTGGAATAGCTACATAATGAGGAACAGCAGAGCGCATTTTTATTCCCTGGAAGGAATTTCAACACTTTTCAAAACATTTTGCTTTTGAACATTCTTTCCCACACTTTTTCTTATTAATAAATAAATAAATTACAACACTAGTGTTTAAATTTATGCTTAAAATTTCAATGTATCTTTAAAATAAGGGGAAAAAAACTAAAACAGAAAAAAACCCTGGAAGAAATGTATGTGTTTTTCTATATTGTTTGTCCTTTAATGTTTATTATAGTATAATATGTGACTGAATATTTCTTGCATCAATAGCGACTTGATGAATTTAACTATTTCTAATATGGGGTTGGAGATGTCAAATGATGCTCTGGTGCAGCGATGGTGCTTATGGGAACAGTACAACGTGAAAGCTAAAACATTATGGGCCCTATTACAATCTTCGCGCATACGTTTGCGCCTGCGCAAAAACGCATTAACGCTAGGGGCACATCCCTTTGCACTGAACATCATATTACAATGTCAGCGCAACAAACGCGCGTATATGTCTACCGCAGGTGAACCTGCGCGAACGCTGCACGAGCTTACTGTACTTCACGCGTCATATACTTAACATTGTGAGCGCAAATGCGTTTGTGCGCTGGTACGCGGATGGTATTACAATCTATGCGCAGTTTGTAATGCACAGACTTTGCGCGCATAATTTTAGCAACTCCTAATAAAAGCTGGTGTTAACGGGCAAATTCTATCAAACCAAATACACCAGCCCAAAAAAAAAAATGGAGCAAAGTATAGTTACACATTCTACGCATACCAAACCAATAAAATTGAGAAGTTGTGCGTGCATTTATATATGCTCAGACTGGCTTTGACAGGCGCAAAAACTTAACGTGAGACAATTGTGGTTCTTAATTCTGATTGGCTGAATCGCGTGAAAAAAACAATCTGCACACTGATTTCTGCACGAAACGTTGTTGAGCGAGCATTTGTGCGCGTCCATTTTACGCGCGTTATTGCTCGACGGATGAAAAAATGCACGAGGATTGTAATTCCAGCTTTGATTTACGCGTGTTAACGTTTAACGCTTGGCGCACAAATTCACACGTTGCGCGAGTATTTAAATGCAAAGATTGTAATATAGCCCTAGGTGTAGAGGGCCCTGCTCATAGGAGCTTACAGTCTAGAGGGATTGGGGTTGAGGAAGACAAGGGGAATTTTACTGGACGGCAGGATCATTAGTGCCAGTGGTTTGGGAATGGTGGGGCCATAGAAGCAGCTTCAATCATGTGTGAGTAGGTGAGCAGAGGAATGAGTTGCATCAGTGATGTGGTACACTAATCTTTAGACATGGGTTTTAAGGGATTTCTTGAAGGCCTGAAGATCAGGGGCAGAGTTTGATAGGGTGAGGCAAGGCATTCCAAGTCATTCAGGACCAGAGCTGCCCTTGAGAAGTCTTGGAGGCGAGAGTTGGCCGTGCGAGTGTATACAGAGGACAGGTGGAGATCGCTTGCCGACCGGAGTTGTCTACATCAGGCCTCAAAATTTCCACTCGCCTGCTCGCATTTGGCGAGTGGAAATTACATGAGGGCGAGTGGGAATGCAGAGGCAGGGCAGAATAAGGGGTTAGGTGGGGCAACTAGTGGCGAGTAACTCTTAAGGCCTGGCTAGTAGCTTGGGACTTGAAATTTTGAGCCCTGGTCTAGATGGGACGTGTTTGCGTAGTAACAAAGACATGTAGGGAGGAGTTGAATTATTGAGCGATTTGAACGTGAGCGTCAGTATTTTAAACTGTATCCTGAAACGTACAGGAAGCCAATGGAGGGACCGGCAGAGGGGGGTGGGACGGTACACGAGGTGCGTCTGGTGAGAAAAATAACCCTGGCACCTGCATTCATTACAGATTGCAAAAGGGCAATACGGGAGTTGGGGAGTCCAATAAGGAGCGAATTGCAGTAATCAAGTGCTTGGTAGTGAAATGGTTAAAGTATTTTTGTTTTTATTTTTAGTTATTATTATTTAGAGGTTATGTTGTTTTTTTTTTAAATATTTTAAATTAATTATCTATATAGTGCATTATTAAAGAAGTTATTTCCTGTCTAAAATGTCACTTTAATAATTTATGAGTTATGGTTAATTATTATCTAGATTTTTCACCTAAACAGTTATTTCTTTGCTGTGGGAGTGTTAGTGAAGTTTGTAATGTAGCAGGGACATTTCTATTTTGATTAACTGCACCAAACCCTTCTTTTATAATTAATTTGGACAGGTTTCATTGAGAATCTTGTTCAGATTGTGCTGTATTACTCCCTGTTAGATCTGTGGTGACGTTACAAGATAAGTATCAGCTTTCTACTGGGACTTGGCCTGAATATGGTGATAAAAATAGATAAATTGCAGAGAATGAGGCATTACACGACAGTCAATTACTCGGTAAGAAAGCATTCACTGTATCCACGATAAGGTATGCTGATACATAAAAGCAATGTACATTTAATGACAAACACTCATTATACTTATTTGTTCTAAGATAAGAAGTCACAAATTTGATTCAATCCAATTCTATGAAAATGAACAAAAAAAACCCAATAATTATTTGGTTCTAGAAGAACAAAAACTGTGATTTTGAGTTTCCATGTATAAAATCCAAAAAGTCCATGAATTTTGTCTTGTGCGCATTTTGTAATTTTGAAAATAAGGGCCCTATTACATTCTTAACACAAACGTTAACGCGTGCGCAAAAACGCATTAACGCGAGGGGCAAAACCCTTTGTGCTGAACGTCATATTACAATGTCAGCGCAACAAACGCGCGTATACGTCTACCGCGGGTGGACCTGCGCCAATGCTGCTCAAGCTTACTGTACTTCACACGTCCTATACTTAACATTGTGAGCGAAAATGCGTTTGTGCGCTGGTACGCGGATGGTATTACAATCTATGAGCAGGAATTAACGGATAGACGTTGCGCGCATAATTTTAGCAACTCCTAAAAGCTGGTGTTAATGGCAAATTCTATCAATCTGGCCGAAACCAAATACACCAGCCCAAAAAAAATACGCAGCAAAGTATAGTTACACATTCTGATTCTACACATACCAAAGTTGTGGGTGCATTTTTTTTTGATACAGCATATAAGCGCAGATTGACTTCTAAAAACCAGAGAAATGTCAATGTATCCTTCCTGGGAAACCAGAGAAATCTCAATGTATCTTTCTTGTAAAACCAGAGACATCTCAATGTATCCTTCTTGTAAAACCAGAGAAATCTCAATGTATCCTTCTTGTAAAACCAGAGAAATCTCAGTGTATCCTTCCTGGGAAACCAGAGAAATCTCAATGTATCCTTCCCGGGAAACCAGAGAAATCTCAATGTATCCTTCTTGTAAAACCAGAGAAATCTCAGTGTATCCTTCCTGGAAAACCATAGAAATCTCAATGTATCCTTCCCGTGAAACCAGAGAAATCTCAATGTATCCTTCCTGGGAAACCAGAGAAATCTCAATGTATCCTTCCTGGAAAACCATAGAAATCTCAATGTATCCTTCCCGGGAAACCAGAGAAATCTCAATGTATCCTTCTTGTAAAACCAGAGAAATCTCAGTGTATCCTTCCTGGGAAACCAGAGAAATCTCAATGTATCCTTCCCGGGAAACCAGAGAAATCTCAATGTATCCTTCTTGTAAAACCAGAGAAATCTCAGTGTATCCTTCCTGGGAAACCAGAGAAATCTCAATGTATCCTTCCCGGGAAACCAGAGAAATCTCAATGTATCCTTCTTGTAAAACCAGAGAAATCTCAGTGTATCCTTCCTGGAAAACCATAGAAATCTCAATGTATCCTTCCCGTGAAACCAGAGAAATCTCAATGTATCCTTCTTGTAAAACACAAGAAATCTCAATGTATCCTTCCCAGGAAACCAGAGAAATCTCAATGTATCCTTCTTGTAAAACCAGAGAAATCTCAATGTATCCTTCCTGGGAAACCAGAGAAATCTCAATGTATCCTTCTTGTAAAACCAGAGAAATCTCAATGTATCCTTCTTGTAAAACATGAGAAATCTCAATGTATCCTTCTTGTAAAACATGAGAAATCTCAATGTATCCTTCCCGTAAAACATGAGAAATCTCAATGTATCCTTCTTGTAAAACAAGAGAAATCTCAATGTATCCTTCTTGTAAAACATGAGAAATCTCAATGTATCATTCTTGTAGAACATGAGAAATCTCAATGTATCCTTCCCGTAAAACATGAGAAATCTCAATGGCAGAATTATCGTATCGACAGAATTATCGTATCGACAGAAATATCGGATCCGAAAAACCATTAGTTTACGTCAAAACGAATAGACACTTTGAAACGAGAAGAACAGACGTTCCGAAAAACACGAAAATTTCCAAAATCACAGAAAAAAAGTTGATCCGAAAAACGAGCCGAAACGAATATTTACAAAATCCGAACGAACCGAAAAAAAACGGTGCACAAGTCTACAGTCCGCACACTGATTTCTGTGCGCAACGTTACTGTGCGCGCGTTTTTGCGCGTCCGTTTTACGCGTGTTATTTATTGACGGATGAAAAAATGCACGAGAATTGTAATACCAGCGTTGATTTACGCGCGTTAACGTTTGACGCTTCGCGCAAAAATTCACGTGTTTATCGTGCATTTTTGTGTGAAGAATGTAATAGAGCCCCAAGAGTTTTATGAAATTGTGTTTATATAGAAAGGTATTGCAGCTTCCCAGTATATCAGCCAAAAGAGAACTAAGTTCCTCCTGCTAAAATAGTGAAGGAACTGCGTTCCCAAGCATTCCTGCAGGACTTGACCCCTGGTACAGGTATTATGAGTTGTTCTGATGACATATTAATACATTCTCATGAGCAGTTACCTGCCACAACACACCTGTCGCCTGTCTATTTATCTATGGCCGGATTTACATCTCAGGAGCCAGTAGGATGACATACTTCTTTAACCCCTTAATGACGGGCAGGTGTCTCTGGCACGTGCTGCCGGGGACACTAATTTTACCCTACCAAGCAGCCGACATGCGGCGAGCGTCATTGGCTACAGGGGACGGCCTGTGTTCAGGCAGTCTCTCTGCAGCAAATGACGCGTGGCGCGTGCTGGCTGCGGGGAGGGGCCGAGGCGGCTTATTGAAAACAGCGGGGCCAACTGTATGCCCTGCGTCTTCAAGGCCCACCCGCTGCACAGACGGCATAGAACATCCTGCGTCGGAAATATATTTTTATTTGGGGACAATAAAAAAATAAATTACATTTTAAAACATTTAAAAAACAAGCTCCTTCTGCGCTCGCATGAAGTGAAGGGGCAGAATCTGCGTCCTAAAAATGTAGTAAAAATGGACCAGCATGGTAGGGTTAGGGTTAACCAAACCCCAAAATAAGCTCAAATAGTAACTTAACCCTAACCCTAATATCTAACCCCAGCTATAGAAAGTGACACTCCATTTCATCCCAGAGCATCCAATTGGGCTGAAGACAATTTTTGGTCTTTTCTTTTCTCTAGATGCAGATTTTTACAGTGGCATTTTCTGATTCTGCTTTTTTTCCCACAATTTTTCCGTAGGATACCAAAACTTTACATTTTTTTTCAGCTTATTTAACAAATATTTAGTTTAGTTTTATAGAGAACACAGGGGGCAACTTTCTCTGCAAAACAAAATTGTGTAAGAAATTTAAAAAAAAATTATTACATTTTATTTAATTTTACAGAGATCTTAAAAAAAAAAAAAACTGTATTTTAAAGTACAAGTATTTATTTTGGTTTTATAAAGAAAGCTGCTCACCTCCATGTGTGTCTTTCTTTGCAAAAACAAAAAAAAAATTTACCGCGTCCGTTGTGCGTCTGCACTTCTGTGCGGACGTTTTCCGTGTGTGGGTCTCTATTAATCATAATTGTATGCCACCACGGACGATAAAATGTGTGGCCACACGGACATGAACACTGTGCCCGTCTGACCCAAGCCTAAGGCTGGCGGCACACGAGCGTTTTGAGAGAGAGGAAGGAACGTCCGTGAGAGTGGGCGTTCCTTCCACTCTCTGCGCTCAGCGTACAAAGCGCAATCCTCCTATGCAGAGGCGTAGCGAGATCATGTCGCGCCCGGGGGCAAGTCTTTCATTAGTGCCCCCCCAACCAAAAATAATCACTAAAGCATACAAATTTTACAAATATTTAAACCCCCCCAAAATATAATAACAATTTTTTTCAATAACAATTGGAAAGGTGCAACACATAAAACAGGTTAACAGGAGAGCATCATTAACCTCTTACTGACGGGCAGGTTTTTCCAAGACAAGCCGAAGTGCCACTTGCCTCATTGGCTGCGTATGGTGTGTATGAGTGTATCACAGAGCTCCACAACTATAAAACTCATAGTAATGTGCAGCGTGTATGCGCGAATCCCAGAGCTCCACAGCAATAAAACTCACAGTAACGTGCAGTGTGTATGAGCATATCACAGTGCTCCAGAGCAATAAAACTCACACTCATACATACCACACATGGATATATTGCCCCCAACTCACATGGATATATTGCCTCCAGCTCACACATGGATATATTGCCCCAGCTCACATGGATATATTGCCCCCAGCTCACACATGGATATATATTGCCCCCAGCAGCTTACACAGGGATATATATTGCCCCAGCAGCTCAAACGGATATGTATTGTCTCCCAGCAGCTCAAACGGATATATATTGCCCCCAGCAGCTCACACATGGATATATATTGCCCCAGCAGCTCGCACATGGATATATACTGCCCAGCAGCTCACACAGGGATATATATTGCCCCAGCAGCTCACACATGGATATTTATTGCCCCAGCCGCTCACACAGGGATATATATTGCCCAGCAGCTCACACAGGGTTATATATTGCCCCCAGCAGCTCACACAGGGATATATATTGCCCCCAGCAGCTCAAACGGATATATATTGCCACCAGCAGCTCAAACGGATATATATTGCCCCCAGCAGCTCACACATGGATATATATTGCCCCAGCAGCTCGCACATGGATATATACTGCCCAGCAGCTCACACAGGGATATATATTGCCCCAGCAGCTCAGACATGGATATATATTGCCCCAGCAGCTCACACAGGGATATGTATTGCCCCCAGCAGCTCACACATGGATATATATTTCCCCAGCAGCTCAAATGGATATATATTGTCCCCGAGCAGCTCAAACAGCCCCAGCTCACCTCTCCTCTGCTGGCGGCCGCATGCTTTTCACCCTACGAGCGGCCGCCGACAAGAAACTCTGCCGCTCACCTGGGTTCCACCAGCCAGCCGCGATCTCGTGAGATCGCAGAGTTCAGGTGAACTCTGCGATCTCGCGGCTGACTGGTGGAAGCCACGTGAGCAGCAGGGCATCTGCTGTGGTGCCCCCTGGCTCAAAGGTGCCCGGGGGCACCTGCCCCCCTCGCTACGCCACTGCTCCTATGGAGGATCTCAGTTTGTATCCCTGTCAGCGTCCGTTTAGCTTTTTGATGGGGAGGGCTTTTTCACATCCAGTGGTTGGCCCTGCCCGTCAAAAAGGAACAGACGCAGGGAAGTGTGGGCGCACACGAGCAGTAAATATGCTCGTTTGCCGGCAGCCTAAGGCTGGGGTCAGACTAATGCATTTTTAACGTGCGTTTGGGGGCACTTAATCATGGCTGCAGTAGCAGCAAATGACGGGCAATGACGGGCAATATATGAAGTACGGCCGCACGAAAGTGTGGCCGCACAACGCAAGTGGCAAACGAACGCATTTTTCGAGAATGCAAATCCGCTAGTACTGACGTACAGAGTGCGCTGCGGCCACATAGCGGCATGTGTGCATGATTAGGAGACGTCAGACGCTGCTCATGTCCGGCCTACATAACATCCAGACACCCAATGTTTAATGGTTTGGAGCCATAACAAATCACGCACGAAAATGCGCATCGTATGACCGTTTTCGCGCATTCTGTGAAAAAATACGTCAATGCGTTCGGACGCACTTTTTGACGGTCGCTGTGAATAATGCATTTGTTTGACGCTAGCCTAAATGGTTTTCTTACTCAAAATGTGAAATATCGTTGTTTAGCAAGCAACAGCATATTTTATTATATTGACAGAGTGGCAGATGTACTATGCCTGACGCAAAAATAGTCAACTACAGCTGCCTTATAACAATGCTTATAGAGATGGAGTTTTCACCATTTCTTGTGGGTATTTTTCTTCTACTGAGGCGCTTGATCGTTTATTATAAATAGTATCGTGTTATTAGAATATTGCCTAATTCTGGATTTCAGGAGGTTTAGAATGTTAAAATGCCAAAAGATTCTCAAATAACAAGGAAAAATATCTTTAAAAAGATTTAAACAAACATTTTCAAGCACATAAACACGTAGAAATGATGTCTCTCGACATAACGTGCAAAACGTATCTAGACTAAACACAAATATATTTTTAGAAAAATAAAAGCAGCTTAGGAAACCTGCGTGTCTTAAAAAGCCCATCTGCATGTCTTAAAAGGTCAAAGAATACAATTGTTTGCCATAAATACTGTCAGGATATGAAGATTATGCCGAAGTCAGAAATTCTCAGTGGACTCGTGTAAATGGAACTAGTCACAGAGCTGTCATATTTCTTTTACTATTTCAGTTCACCCTCAAATGTACGACATATTGCATTAACAAGAGGAGCCGGCGCTGCCTGTCAGGTGTTCAGCTATCAGGTGTCTCCAAAAGACTGCTATTCATTGATTTGTAAACTTGAATTTGGGGTGTAGGGGCCGGTCAAATAACTTGCTACAAAAGTTCACTCCCAAAAAAAATATTTATGTTTTTACTTTTTTTATTCAACCGTTTATTCTTTTCATTTTCAGCATTTTTTGTTATTTTTTTATAAAACCTTTTTGTATTTCTTTGTATTTTTAGATGAAAAATGTAATTCCTATTTTTTTTAATTAAAAGGCATTTTTGTTTTATTTTTTTAAGACTTTTTTTTATTATTTTTTAAAGGACTTTTTAAATATTATTTAGACACATTTTAATGCATTTTTATTGGTTCAAACATCTATTACAAGATTAGCAGAGTTCCGTTCTTTTTTCTGCATTTCGGCGGTCACTTTGACGCTCTACTGAGTGTCTCCAAAAAGACTGCTATTCAATGATTTGTAAACTTGAATTTGGGGTGTAGGGGCCGGTCAAATAACTTGCTACAAAAGTTCACTCCCAAAAAAAATATTTATGTTTTTACTTATTTTATTCAACCGTTTATTCTTTTCATTTTCAGCATTTTTTGTTATTTTTTTATAAAACCTTTTTGTATTTCTTTGTATTTTTAAACGAAAAATTGAATTCCTATTTTTTTTTAATTAAAAGGCATTTTTGTTTTATTCTTTAAGAGACCTTTTTTTTATTATTTTTTAATGGACCTATATTTAAAAATTATTTGACCACATTTTAATGCAATTTTATTGGTTTAAACACCTATTAGAAGATTAGCAGAGCTCCGCCTTTTTCTACATTTCGGCGGTCACTTTGACGCTCTTCAGCGGTGTTCGGTGGTCTGATCGGTTCTCTTTGGCGGGCAGTTCAGTGGTCTTTGGTGGACTTTGGTAATCCAGTGGTGAATAGTGAATTCAGCACATAGTCTGTGAAATGGAATCGCCAAAGCGCACCGGAGTGCACTGAACCCCCCTTTACTGTCTCTAAAATGTATCCAATACACAAAAAGGTTGCGTGGCTACACCTCCGGGGGATTGGAATTCAATGCTCTTACCAGGTGCCGGGTGGTCTATCAAATGGGGTCCGCAAACCCAATTCAGCAACACAAGAAGAAGATAGGCTATACCTGTTACTCTTGCTTAGAAAGCCTTTACTCCACACATCACAAGTCCAGGAAATGAAGCAACGTTTTGGCTAATGAGCCTTAATCATGCATGATTAAGGCTCATTAGCCGAAACGTCACTTCATTTCCTGGACTTGTGATGTGTGGAATAAAGGTTTTCTAAGCTAAAATGTATCCACAATATATTCTAAGAAGGTAACATTACTTTGTGCAGGGTGCCGGACAAAATCCCTACAGCCAGGTTCCCTAATGCCAACATCCTGACGGCCAACTTCCAGACAGAACAAGTGCCGGACATCCCAACTTCCTTACACAGCCAACTTCCAGACATCCATAATCCCAGCGGCTAACCCTAATACTAACAGCCTAACCCTAGGTTTAAGGGGGTTAGGGCTAGGTTTAGGGAGGTTAGGGTTAGGGCTAGGTTTGGGGGGATAGGGTTAGGGCTAGGTTTAGGGGGGGGTTAGGGTTAGGGCTAGATTTAGGGGGGTTAGGGTTAGGTCTAGGTTTAGGGGGGTTAGGGCTAGGTTTAGGAGGATTAGGTTTAGGGTGTTAGGGAGAAGGGTTAGTGTTAGCCGCTGGGATTTTGGATGTCTGGAAGCTGGCCGTGTAGGGAAGTTGGCCGCCGGGATTTTGGCATTAGGGAACCTGGTTGTAGGGGTTTCGACCCAAAGCCCGTTTTGCACTATCTGCAATGGAAAGATGTATTCCATAAACCCACTGGCAGTGTTTTTATGGAAGCGATTTTGTTGTGAAGAGGTTGAATACATATTTCAATGCATGGAAACATTATAGGAGTTATTCAAAGAGCACTTCAGGGAATCAAATTCCCTTACCCTATGGTGAATTAAGCATTCATCGCAAGGTCCCCAAAGTGCAGTGAAAAGTTGCCGAAAAACTGCCGAATCAAAAATAATAAAACACCGAATTTTGCCAAAGAAATCCTGAAAAAAGGCCTAAAAAAAATAAATGAATAAAGAGTCTTTTTGCTGCAGAGTATAAGTATAAACGGTTTATTAGATATTGCATAAAAAAGGCAATATTTTTAACAGTGAAACCTATGGGATTCGTCTGATTAAACCTGATGATGAAACCACTGAACATCAGGGCATTTCACTGATATTTCCCTGCTGTTCGGTGTTCTGTGAATAGATTAACCATTGCTTCTCTCTGGGGATTTCACTGTCGTCGAACAGCACCGTATTTGCTGGCAATTCTCCAATATTTGCAGAATTGCCAGCTTTTAAATAGTCGAATGGCCACGAAAGAGCACTGTACGGGGCAGTGACGTGCGGTGAGGTCAGTGGCTGGTGAGGCACTGGCTAGTATCAGAGCCAGATATACACAGGGTTACGCAGTCGCAATTTACACATTTGATTATCGTTATATAGGAGAATAGAGTTTCACTATTTATAAAGTAAAGTTCGCATATTGTTTTTAGTTCTAAGAGCATGCACTTACAATACTGACTAATAGAGGGTGCTATAACTCTTACTTTAACCCTTTAACGCCGCAGGCCGTTCCATGACGTCCTGGTGGCAGGCGGGCTTTGAAGACGAAGGGCGTACATGTACGCCCATTGTCTTCAATGGGGCCGCCTTGGCCCCTCCCCACAGCCTGCATGCGGTGCGCATCATTGGCTGCACGGGGACGGCCTGAACTCAAGCCATCCCCTGCAGCCAATGACGCTTGCTGCATGCCGGCTGCGGGGAGGGCTCAAAATCAGTGCCGCGCGACGGCACCTGTCGGCGAGGCGTACCTGTACACCTCGCCGGCGAAATCAACCCCTTAAGGGCGCCACCCGCTCGTCCTTAAGAGGTTTAAGTAAAGTTTGCATATTCTTTTTTTTATTTCTAAGAGCATGCACTTACAATACTGACCAATAGAGGGCGCTATTACACATGCTGACTGCTGAGCTCTACCTGCCCCTCCCACGACTGATGAGGACAGTCACATGACTGTCCTGGGTCAATCAATCCATGGGGAGCTCTGCCTCCCATGGGGGGGCATTTTTTTTTAAAAAAAAGATATGCTTGAGACCAATGGAGCTTTCCCATTGGCTCAAGCTTTCAATTGCTCTCAGTGCCTCTGGAGGCACTAAAGAGCATAGAACCAGAAAGTCAGCTTGAGCTACGCAATTAGCGTAGCGTTCAGCTGCGCTAATTGCGTAGGCTAGGCTGGCTCAGTGCTGCCCCTGCTGTCTGTGTAGTGAATCTCACACACACACACAGCAGCCAGCAACCTGAAAGTAAGGGGGAAAAAAAAGCGGAGGACAGAGAAGTACGACGAGGGAGTGTGGAGAGGTGAGTATGAGAACTTTTTTCAATGAATAACATTTTATTTACAGTTTAAATACACACACATGTTATTACAGCACAATTCATTTACTGGAATGGCCCTGCCTCCCCTGCCACTTCTGACTGCACGTCCCTGGTACGGGGAAATTCACTGTTCGGTGTAATTTAGGGGCCAGATTGGCTACCTCTGAATAACCCCTTATGTCTTTTTACTATTTACTTTATAAATTAATTCACATTTATGTTATTGTATTGAATACGCTTGCCTTAATCACTTTTATAGCCCTTAAGCTTTTCTTCATCAGAATATAGACATATATATACTGTATATATATTTACATGATACTTTATATATATATATTTAGAGGAAACATTGGAATTGCTTTAGGTTTATTGTAGTTGACCTGATTTTCTTTCCACATCCATCTTGCGGCTGAACTTACGCAGTCTATATATCTTCTCATAACGTCAGATCACATGCCTGTGAAATACTGTATAACTCATAGCGAGTGGATGGAGCCGCTGCAGTGACTTCACCTCATTTGAGGAATAAATCGGCACACTAACCCTGAAAATCCTACATGATTCATAAATCTGTGATTGTCTCTAAGAGATGCTCCGGGTAAAAGCTATTAACCCTTAATTTAAAAACAGCTTACGGATCTTAAATTCTGACCAGAACCTTGCAAATGACAATGAAGGTGTCTTGCATTAGAGCACTCGCATTTTATTGTCCAGTTGCTACGTCGATAGAAAGAATCATCATACCTTTTAATGCTCTATAACAACATCGGTGATCATGAAACGTGATAAAAGAACATATCAAACATAAATATACTGTATATATATATATAAAATCGTGAAATATAAAATGTTGATAAACGTAAACAAAACAGACGTACAAAAGCTATTTATTGTACCATTTCAAACTGCATGTTTTCTTGCAGGTTTTAACGTCCAGATTTTCACACTGTTGCCCCTTACAATCTGGTGAACATTATTATGCCTGTACCCCCTAACCTGATTTTTCTCTTCTGTATTTAAAATGTTGCAGTGATGTCCTTGAAAAACCTTAATAAAACCATATAAAAAAATATATATAATAACGAAGAATAATGTGCACACAATTTTATTTAATCTGGTATATAGATCATCCGAAAGATCTAGGGCCCTATTACAATCTTCGCGTTAAAACGCTTGTGTCAAGCGTTAAACGTTAACACGTGTAAATCAACGCTGGAATTACTATCCTCGCGCATTTTTTCATCCGTCGAGCAATAACGCGCGTTAAACGGAAGCGCACAAATGCTTGCACAGTACCGTTACGTGCAGAAATCAGTGTGCGGACTGTATTTTCACACGATTCAGCCAATCAGAATTAAGAACCACAATTATCTAACGTTAAGTTTTTGCGCCTGCCAAACTCAATTTGCGCATATATGCTGCATCAATAATAAATGCACGCACAACTTCTCCATTTTATTGGTTTGGTATGTGTAGAATGTGTAACTATACTTTGCCGCGTATTTTCTTTTGGGCTGGTGTATTTGGGTTCGGCCAGGACGTTCAGATTTGCCATTAATACCAGCTTTTAGGAGTTGCTAAAATTATGCACGCAACGTCTATACGTTAATTCCTGCGCATAGATTGTAATACCATCCGCGTACCAGCGCATAAACGCATTTGCGCTCACAATGTTAAGTGTAGGATGCGCACAGTAAAGTACGCTCGCGCAGGGTTCGTGCAGGTTCACCTGCGGTAGATGTATACGCGCGTTTGTTGAGCTGACATTGTAATACGTCGTTCAGTGCAAAGGGGTTTACACTTCGCGTTAATGCGTTTTTGCACCGGCGCAAATGTTTGCGCGAAGATTGTAATATGGCCCATACTGTGTGTGTATATATGTGTACTCACTTGGAGTACTGTGTGCAGTACTGGAGACCGTATCTCCAGAAGGATATAGACATCTTAGAGAGAGTTCAGAGATGGGCTACTAAAATGGTGTACGGCTTGAAGGAGAAAAGTTACCAGGAAAGGCTTAATGATCTTAACATGTACAGCTTGGAAAAAAGACGAGACAGAGGAGATATGATAGAAACATTTAAATACGTAAAGGGAATCCACAAGGTAGAGGAAGGGAGTATATTTAAAAGGAAACAAAATAGCAAAACAAGAGGACATAGTCTTAGATTAGAGGGGCAAAGGTTTAAAAGTAACATCAGGAAGCATTATTTTACAGAGTGGGTGGTGGATACATGGAACAGTCTTCCAGTTGAAGTGGTAGAGGCCAAAACAGTAATTGAATTTAAGCAAGCATGGGATAGGCATAAGGCTATCCTAAACAAAAGATAAATCCAGGTAAAGTATCCATGTAATTGGGCAGACTAGATGGGCCGAAAGGTTCTTATCTGCCGACATTTTTCTATGTTTCTATGTTTCTATGTTTATATATATACACTATATATATATTGCCAAAAGTATTCGCTCACCCATCCATATGCGAGTCAAGGCAGGTGAGCGAATACTTTTGGCAATATAGTGTATATATATATATACTATAACATGGGTTTACTTGGGTAACTTGTTTATGGTACATCATGTCATACCTAAACCATAGACGTTAACATGGAGTTCCCCCGTCCTCTCCCCTTTGCCGCTGGTATTGCCCCATTGTGGTTATTCAACCAAAAGAGCATGCATGAGCTCATGCATTATATTGGAGAAGAAGGTCTGGCTCACAAACCATATTCCTGTCCATCCCAAAGGTTTTCAGTGTGATTGACATAGGGGTGCGCAGTCTATTGCATTAGGGTGTGCACCCGAAAACTCAAACACATGATTTGGTCTTGTGTAACTATCTTGCATTTTACTATTTTGTATTTCTGTAACACTTCAATGTTCTTGAACCCAGGACATACTTGAAAACGAGAGAAATCTCAATGTATCCTTCCTGGTAAAATACTTTATAAATAAATAAATAAAATAAAATATAGTTTATATATCTCTATCTGTATATATACACACGCAGAGACACACACTCACGCATTCAGACAAAATATATCATTATTATCGGGGGTTATTCAGAGAGCTCTCTCGTTCCCTGCACTTTGGGGAATCAAATTCCCTGACCCTGCTGTGAATTCAGCATTCACCGCAGGGTCCCCAAAGTAGAGTGAAAAGCCACCGCAAAAAAGCTGATTTAAAAAAAAAAAAAAAGATCGCAATACTGCCGAAATTATCGGATCTGATCAGATTCAATAAGCCGCTGGGAAGCCGCTGAAATTATTGGATCCGATAAATTATCGGCTCGGATTCAATAAGTCACCGCAAACCCGCCAAACGTGTCCAGAAAAAGCCGACGATCCGCCGAACACAGCGTCGACCAACCGCGGAAAAGCAAGCGACAAGCCGACGATCGGGGTAAAAATAAAGAAAGATTGAAAGTGTCAAATTTAAAACGCTGTTTGCAAAAAAAAACTATTGGACAAAATGTATGGAAATAACATATAAGGTCCTATAAATGATAATAAAAAGGTCTGTTACAGAAAAAAAAACGCTATTTAAAAAAAAAAAATCTTTAAAAACAATTTTGGCGAAAAGATCCCGAAAAATGTCTAAAAAAATCCTAAAAAAATAAATAAATCAAGAGACTTTTTGCTGCAAATTAAAAGAAGTAACAGTTTAATAGATATTGAATAAAAATGGTAATATTTTTTAACATTGAAACCTATGGGATTCTCCTGATTAAACCTGCCGAATGAAACCACCGAACAGCAGGGCATTTCACTGACATTTCTCTGCTGTTCAGTGTCTGTGAATAGATTAACCATTGCTTCTCTAATGGCCACGAAAATGCACCTTGTGGGGAAATTCCCTTTTCAGTGCAATTTGGGGACAGATCGTCTCTCTCTGAATAGCCCTGTATGTATATACTTCAGGGGTGCAGAAACCTTGACCATCCAGATGTTTTGGAACTACATTTCCCATGAGTCTCAACTAACCTAATTAGTGGCTGAGCAACAATTGACATACAGTTTCAAAACAGCTAGAGTTACTGACTCCAATATACATCACGTCACATCAAAATGCAATATCAATTTTTTTTATTTTTGATCACCTGCAGCCAGGCATATACTGAGCCATCGGGACTACCGGGAGGTTTCCGGTGGGCCGATGGCTCAGTGGGCCTGCGTGACCGGCTGCCTTCCTGAGCCCCTCCTGTTAGTGTTGTGAGAGCCCTGCAGTCTGTATGTGTGCTGCTAGGAACCACATATGCGGTGGCTGGTTTCTGAGGGGACGAATTGAAGGGGTGGGCCCAGCACAAGAGCAAGGCCGCAATGAAAGCGATTAGCGAATCGGTATTAACGCATTTAAGCACTTGCTTACTGTACTTTGAGCTCCTTATATACTTAGCATGGGGAGCGCAAAGTGCAAGCACTCAGTAATTAACGTAAGGACAACA
Source organism: Leptobrachium leishanense (assembly GCA_009667805.1). NCBI lineage: Eukaryota > Metazoa > Chordata > Amphibia > Anura > Megophryidae > Leptobrachium > Leptobrachium leishanense. The sequence goes on from CM019064.1 coordinate 42,302,681, forward strand.
AGGTCCTAACACTAGTTACTAAGAGCTGTCGCTAACTAAAAAGGTTAACACCAGCTCTGAGCTTCTGCTAACTGATTCCCCTGCTGCAGAATCAGTTAGCAGCAGCTGAAACCCCCCCCAAAAAAATCAAATACTCACCTCACACAATCCGCCGCTTCAGACCACCAGGAGCAGAGTGAGACTGGGAAAAACAAGCTGCCAGTCTCCCTCTGCAATCACGCTGCTGACCGCTTCTCGCGAGATACTGCCGGTCATGTGACTTGGCAGCAGAAGCCTCCATGGAGTCCTATGGACTCCATGGAGCGGGTGCTCTGGATGGCGTTTTAGCGCTGTCCTGAGCATCCAGGACCCTAGCGGCCGCTATGGGGCAGGCTGCTGGACTCAGCACCTGCCCCGCAATCCCCTGGAGAAAGGGGGATGCTAGGGGGAGGTTAGGGAACGCTAATTTTTCCCCTTAGCGTCCCCGTTTTAGCGAGGCCTGAGTGATAGGGCCCATAACGTCTCCAGTAGTTATCGTAACAGGAACTATGAAATGGGGCCCCTTGTGTTGGCAAAAAAACATAAATCTGGGGTTCTATTACATTCCCCGCGCAAAAGTCCACGCGCAGCGCAATTTGTTTTGCGCGCAGCGTTAAACTTTAACACGCGTAAATTAACGCTGGTATTACGATCCGAGCGCATCTTTTCATCCGTCCGAAAATATTGCGTGGAAACGAGTGTTTTGTGTAACTATACTGTGCTGTATTTTTTTCATGCTGGTGTATTTGGTTTCGGCCAGGACGTTCAGATTTGCCGTTAACACCAGCTTTTAAAAGACGTTCAAATTATACGCGCAAACGTCGTTCGTAAAACTTCGCGCATCGATTGTAATACCATCCGCGTAACAGCGCACGTACGCATTCGCGCTCACAATGTTAAGTACGGGTTGCGCTCACGAACTTGCGCTCGCGCAGGGTTTGCGCAGGGTCACTCGCGTTAGACGTTAATGCGCAGCAGCCCCCACTCACTCACATGCGCAGCCCCCACTCACTGGAACGCTCTCCCTCGTACTGTCAGACTTTCCCCTAACTTCTCTTCCTTCAAACGCTCCCTTAAAACGCTCCTATTTAGGGAAGCCTACCACCCAACTCACTGACGCAACCATCAATCACTCTCACCTTACAGTCCTCTCCTCCTGTTTCCAACCCCAACCCTCCCAGATTGTGAGTTCCTACGGGAATAGGGCCCTCATCTCCTCCTGTACTGTTTGTCAAATGTTGTTCAATGTATTGTAACCCTGTCTATACTGTGCTTATTGTACAGCGCTGCGGAATATGCTGGCGCTTTATAAATAAAGAATAACAATAATAATGCGCATCGTTTGCGCGAACGTCGTAGTACGACGTTCAGCGCGAAGGGTTTTGCCCTCGCGTTAATGCGTTTTTGCGCACATTTTTGCGCGAAGAGTGTAATAGTGCCCCTGGTGTTTCATACCGTATCTAGATTACATTTTTATTGGGTTTTGCAAAATTCAGAACTTCCTGTTCCTGACAAAACAAAAATCAAACATTAAGCCTTAAAATGGAAACTGGTAGTCACTCATGACAGGGGATGTGTGCCTTTCCATACCTTATTTAAATTTATAAGCTGAGCTTTGTGTTGTAATGTGTTTCCTTTACCCCTAAGCTAGTTCAGATTGAAAAAGCTACTGTGGCATGAAAGCCTGTTAGAGGTGCGGGTTATTAGCATCTGAGTATAATGGCTTCAAGGGGGAAAAAAGCATCTCTAGTGTTCTTAGTTACAACTTAAATAAAATACACATTTATTCAGGAGGGCACTTGACTATTTTCCTTTGTCAAAGCTAAATCTGCCTTTGCCGGTTAAATGCATTGATATTATACTTCCTCTTTGATTTCGGTGAATAAAATCTAGGGCTTTCGGTGCAAAAACTTAACAAGTCTAGTGCGATACTGCTTTTTATGAACACGTCGCAATATGCACAGCATTATTGTGGGACGCAGAGCTGTCTTTTGCCTGCTTTGTGTGAGATAACTGTATTTTTCTCTTTTTGTGGTGTGCGTATGTCTGTTTATGTCATTTTTGACAACGGATTCACACGCTGTATGCCTTATGTCAGAGAAAATTGGTAAATAATTGGGCCCAAAGGACACAATAACCAGTATAATCAGTAAGCTAGCGAGATCAGGTGTAAAGGGATGATCTATAGATAAAAGGAATTGCAGTCATTTTTTTATAAGCCAGTTGTAATTAGTTAATTGCACGACAGATGTAGGATTTGGTGCAAGGACTTGAAAAGGAAGTACAGTGGAAAAGTACAGTGGAGGACTGGGACCAAATTACAGCCCTGGGAGGGTTTGTGACTAGGGATGAGCTGTTCGGTTCGGACGGTTCGGAGTTCGACCCGAACTTAGCCTGTTCGATTAGATCGCGAACACCAAACATTTCCGGTTGTTCGCCGCATGTTCGACCACAATGCATCACAATGGACCACAATGCATTTTCCCACTGGCCTGAAGCTCGTAATTGGCTACAGCCTTGCACCTGACCACAGGTCTGGTGCAAGACAGGTTCAACACTATGCCAATCACGGCTCAGAGTCCTGATTGGGCAAATTTTGCCCAATCATGGGCTCACAGAGCTAAGTCCCGCAGCACACTATTTAACGTTTCCACGCATAGCTACAGCACGCATTTTGAGAGGAGATTTCAGAGGAGATAGTTGTGTGTTGTTACTGCCGGTCTGCCACGCTACTGGGGGGGTCTGGGGGGGGTCTCATTTCTACCAAATATCAGGGAATTTAGGTGATGTGTGTCTTGTCACTGTGCCAGAAAGTTTTTTTGGGGTTTACAAATTTCTTTAAAACATTTGTGAATTGAGGTGATCTTCTGTGTCTTGTCACTGTGCCAGCAAATCTTTTTGGGGCTCACTAATTTCTTTAAAACATTTGTGAATTGAGGTGATCTGTGTCTTGTCACACAGCCAACAAGTATTTTGGGGGTTAAAAATTTCTTTAAAACATTTGTGAATCGAGGTGATCTTCGGTGTCTTGTCACACAGCCAGCAAGTATTTTGGGGGTTAAAAATTTCTTTACAACATTTGTGAATCGAGGTGATCTTCTGTGTCTTGTCACTGTGCCAGCAAGTCTTTTTGGGGGTTACAAATTTCTTTAAAACATTTGTGAATTGAGGTGATCTGTGTCTTGTCACACAGCCAGTACCACGCAGTATTTTTGGGCTCACTAATTTCTTTAAAACATTTGGGAATTGTTATAATCCGTGTGTTCTCACTGGCTGCCACCCATCAAGGGGTCTCACTGATTTATAGGAGGTGTCTGAGACTTGTAATCTGTGTCTTGTCACTGGCTGCCAACTATCAGGGTGTCTCACTGAGTTATACCAGAGCTCTTTAAATTTTTATACCAGAGTTGAATCAGAGTTCTGTATATATTAATCTATATATCACTCACCATGTCTGAAAGAACATAAAGGACAGGCAGACGCAACCAGACACAAATAAGAGGGCAAGCAGCCCCTGTGTCGGGAGGCTGTGCCTCTGGTCGTGGTGGACGTGGTGCATCCTCTGCAAGGGCCCGCTTGTCCTTTCTAACTGGTGCTGGCCGTCTTAAGCAGCAGCAACATACAGAGGACTTGGTGGATTGGCTAACCAGGCCATCCTCATCCTCCGAGTCCTCTGCCAGCCAGGCTTCTAGTGCTTTACAGTCCACCTCAGCTGCCAAAGCATCTAATGCAGCCTCCATGTCCACAGCTACTCCTGCCGTAGCCTTGCTATCACACATGGAGGAGTCAGCTGAATTGTTTGACTATAATGAGAGTGACATGCTGCTTGAGGATGCGCAGCAAGTACAGTGCTCTGATTCAATCTCTGAGGTTGAGGAAGGGAGTATAATCAACCTAGAGGAAGGGGGTGCCAGTGATGACACACAAATAACTGGCACTCATGTTGCCCCATCAGCTGCAGCATACTGCCAAGTTGGCTCCAGTGACGAGGAGATAGGGGGTGATGATGACAATGATGATGAGGTCACTGACTCCACCTGGGTGCCTGATCGAACAGAGGAATTAAGTGAGGAAGAGGGGGAGGAGGAGGCACAGCAAACACGAGGCACAGCATCCTCTGTGACTAACCGTAGCACTAGCCAGTCCAAGGCATCACATGTCAGAGCTGCTCCGGTGCAGAGCGCTGTTGTCTCAAAGAACACATGCAGGAACTCTGTTGTCTGGGAGTTCTTTAAGAAATGTGCAGTAGAGCGCAGCGTTGCTATTTGTAATCTATGTCAGATGAGGCTTAAGCGTGGGAAAGATACCGGACACTTGGGTACCACGTGCTTGAGGTGACATATGAACAACTGCCACACATCCCGTTGGCGCAAAACTTTGCGTAGGTCCTCCTCATCTGTCTCTACCCCCACTGTATGTCCTGCCATGTCATTGCCTACAACCTCCACCAACGGGGATGATGCTACAGTAATGGATGTACCAGGTCCTTCCTCACAATGTGAGATCATCCCAGCAGTTGAAGATTTACGCAGTCAGATTATGTTGCCGCAGCTGCTGCAGCGAAAGAAAAAATATAGTCCCAACCATCCCCAAGCACAGCGTCTAAATGCCAGCTTAGCAAAATTACTCGCATTGCAGCTGCTGCCTTTCCAGCTGGTGGACTCTGCTCCCTTCCGTGAATTTGCTGAATGTGCTGTACCACAGTGGCAGGTTCCAAAACGCCATTACTTTTCACGCAAGGCCATTCCAGCACTATACCAGCACGTGGAAGACAATGTTATCCAGTCATTGGGAAAGGCAGTCAGCAACAAGGTGCATGTGACTTTAGACACGTGGTCCAGCAAGCATGGACAGGGTCGTTACATTTCCTTCATGGCACACTGGGTAACTCTGATTGCAGCAGGGAGGGATGCAAGACGGAGCTCTGTGCTGGAGCTTGTTCATCCACCACGCCTCCAGAAAGCTGCTTATATGAGGTCTGTCTGCTCCAAAACCACCACCTCTCCCTCTTCCTCCTCCTCCTCCTTCTCTGTCTCTGGCGAAGTGGCAGTTAAACCGACGCCTGACAGGGTCTACGCAATGGCTCAAGCAAAAAGATGCCATACTGTGCTTGAGCTGGTTTGTTTAGGGGAAAGGAGCCACACCGGGCCAGAAATTCTGTCAGCTCTGCAGGGGCAGGTGCAGAGATAGTTAACACCACGCCAGCTTCAGCTGGGAATGATCGTTTGCGATAAAGGCAGCAACCTTCTCTCTGCCCTACGCAAGGGTAAATTGACGCATGTACCATGCCTAGCACACGTCCTAAATCTGGTGGTACAGCGTTTCCTAACCAAGTACCCAGGGCTGCCAGAGCTTCTCATCCAGGCCAGAAAAGTCTGCAGCCACTTCAGACGGTCATTCCCAGCAAGCGTTCGCCTGGCAGAAATTCAAAGAGAATTCCACCTTCCCACAAACCGTCTGATCTGTGACATGCCCACTGTCATGCCTCAGCCCTGAGAGTCTGCTGTGGTCAGCCTGGGTCACTTGCTCTCATTACCTGCTTCCCACCTAAGGGTTAACTCTGTGTCTGAACCTGAGGTTTTGCATAAAACCAGACCACACCCTCCTCCCCTTTGCTCTTTCATTTTGTGTTTTCCCTTCCTTATGTCAGAGGTCCTGAGAGCTCCCTCTTATTGTATGTTCCTGTATATTCCACTCTGCCATGTACACCAGGTATTCCATCCTTGCTGTGTCTGCATTACATGGTTCCTGCTTGCTGGAAGATCCACTGCGTGGCCCACTATCCAGTGGGTCCAGAGACTCTCAAGTGGCTTCCAGTCCTCAAGCTCTCTCCAGGAGGAAGACCTTCCATCAGGTACTATTACCAAAGGCTCCTGCTTCCCCTCAAGAGGAACTAGCGAGAGACTACGTGGCTCACCATCCACTTGCCTGTGTTACTATCTGTTCTGTGCTGGACTGTTTGCTGTGAACCATCCCACAATACAAGCTTTGTTGTGCATATACTGTCTCCAGTGTCTTTCTGCCTGCTCACCCCCAGCGCTTGGGAATATAACAACACACTGAGGTCGTGCCATGGCTCCTTCCTGGCACAAACCTGACACCCACCAGGAGGAACTCGACATTAGCAATGCTGCAGCATCTGCACAAGCAGCAGAGGGCTATCAACGAGTACCTGTGTGAGTATGGCACAAGGACAGGTTCAGGTCAACTTGTTTTTTTTCCCCCCCGCAGTGGCTGATGATCAAGGATGCATGCACTGTACTGTCACCATTTGAGGAGGCAACGAGGATGGTGAGCAGGGACAGTGCATGCATCAGTGACACAATTCCTTTAGTGTTCCTGCTGGAGCACACTCTGCGGGGAATTATAGATGTGGCTCTAGAGGCAGAGCAGCGGGAGGAAGAGGAGGCCTTCCCTAGCTCTCAAGGCCCCAGTATTTCCACAGACAGCATTCCAGCGGGTCCTACTCAGATCAGACAGGAGGAGGATGAGGAGGCAGAATATTTAAGTAGTGGGGGCATTGAAGGTGGGGATTCCTCAAGGGAAGGTTTTGTGTGCCCAGAAACACAAGGGCTAGTGCGTGGCTGGGAGGAGGAAGTGCACGATACGGTCATCCTCATTGACCAGGAAGACTCGGAAGCTAATGCCACCTCCAACCTACGCTGCATGGGCTCCCTAATGATGCAAAGCCTGCTAAAGGACCCCAGGATTCGTGCTATCAAGGAGAGGGATCATTACTGGTTGGCAACCCTTCTTGATCCACAATACAAGGGGAAAGTTGCAGAGCTCATCCTGCCCGCACAGAGGGAGCACAGGATGAAAAAACTTGAGGACGCTCTAAAGCGACACTTGTGTAACACCCTTCCAGGCACTGGTAGATTACCAAGTGCTGACACACGTGCTTCTGAGGCTGCGGATGATCAGAGGAATAGTGGTGAAGGCCAGGGCCGCTTGACTGATGCATTTTTAAATTTTTTTAGTCCTCGATGCCCATATGGTGCAGGACTACCTAGGGGCAAGGGCAGACCTGGATACCTTTCCAGCAGATGATCCACTGGCTTACTTGGTGTTGAGATTGGATCACTGGCCAGAACTTAGCCAATATGCTATGCAGCTACTAGGTTGCCCTTCATCTAGCGTGCTTACGGATAGGATGTTCAGTGCCGCTGGAGGTTTTGTCACAGACAAAAGAGTGCGTCTGTCCACCGACTCTGTAGACCAGCTGACAATTATAAAAATGAATCAGTCCTGGATCAGCAGCTATCAATCCACCGATGCTGAAGTAATGGAATAGATCGGGGATGTCCACTTCTGCATTCACAAAACCTCCAGCACTGAACTCTTCCACAATACCACAAAAGGGTTACGGTGTGAAGGCACTTGCTGCCATGAAAGGCACAATATTTGGCTGCACTGATGCCTTTGCCAGATTTATATCATTTTAATTTTTTGAACCGCAGGGTCCAACCCTGCACTCTTCCACAATACCACAGATGGGTTACTGTATGATGATGGCACTTGCAGGCCTGGCACCAAAAGCACAATATCTGGGTGCACTGACGCCTTGACCAGAATCATATCTTTTCAATATAGGACCACATGGTCCACCCCTGCATTCTTCCACAACACTACAGAGGGGTTACTGTATGATGATACTTGCTGGCCTGGCACCAAAGGCACAATATCTGGGTACACTGACGCCTTGACCAGAATCATATCTTTTCAATATAGGACCACATGGTCCACCCCTGCATTCTTCCACAACACTACAGAGGGGTTACTGTATGATGATACTTGCTGGCCTGGCACCAAAGGCACAATATCTGGGTACACTGACGCCTTGACCAGAATCATATCTTTTCAATATAGGACCACATGGTCCACCCCTGCACTCTTCCACAATACCACAGAGGGGTTACTGTATTATGATGGCACTTGCAGGCCTGGCACCAAAAGCACAATATCTGGGTGCACTGACGCCTTGACCAGAATCATATCTTTTCAATATAGGACCACATGGTCCACCCCTGCACTCTTCCACAATACCACAGAGGGGTTACTGTATTATGATGGCACTTGCAGGCCTGGCACCAAAAGCACAATATCTGGGTGCACTGACGCCTTGACCAGAATCATATCTTTTCAATATAGGACCACATGGTCCACCCCTGCACTCTTCCACAATACCACAGAGGGGTTACTGTATTATGATGGCACTTGCAGGCCTGGCACCAAAAGCACAATATCTGGGTGCACTGACGCCTTGACCAGAATCATATCTTTTCAATATAGGACCACATGGTCCACCCCTGCATTCTTCCACAATACCACAGAGGGGTTACTGTATGATGATACTTGCTGGCCTGGCAGTCTTGCACCAAAGGCAGAATATCTGGGTGCACTGACGCCTTAACCAGATGCATATCTTTTTAATATAGGATCGCAAGGTTCACCCCTGCATTCTTCCACAATACCACAGAGGGGTTACTGTATGATAGTACTTGCAGGCCTGGCACCAAAAGCACAATATTTGGGTGCACTGCCACTGACGCCTGTATCAGATTCATATCCTCAGAGGTGTTACGGTGTGACGGCACTGTTGGGGACGCTAAAGGACCAATTTTGAAGCACCTATTGTTACTTTCATCCAAAGCCTGCATAAGTTTCACAATAAGTTAGGCAAAAAAAATCAGTAAACTTTTTCTGCGTGTACGATAATGTCTCCTCTTTTCATACAGACCCCCGCCCCAAGCAGTTGTTTATGGATAGATTAAAGGAAAAGTATTTACCTTCATGAAACGTCATTTTTTTGTTTTTAAGTGTTTCTATACATCCTAGAAATCCGCCACTTCACGGGCAGGTTATGGGGACCTCTTAGGCACGATATTTGAAGGAATTTTTCGTTTTTATTTTTAACTTTTTTTTCATGGAAAACTCACTGTCCCTTTAAAAACGTTTTTTTTTTTACTTTTTGTCCTTGTTTCCTGTCCCCCAGGGCACTACGCGGACCCCCATACACCTTTTATGGCAAATATCTAGCATATATGCCCTCTTGGAGGGCACTCTAAAAACCGAGTTTTCAGCCCCATTGACTTGCATGGAGTTCGAGTTCGGGTTCGGACCCGTACATATGGGAAGTTCGGGTTCGGGCCCGAACCGAACTCGGGGGGTGTTCGGCTCATCCCTATTTGTGACAGGAAGGAAGTGGGACGCTGGAGGCAGACACCATGCGTGTTGTTTGCAAGGAGTAGGTTTTAGGTTGTGTTTGGGTCTTAGTTGTGCCCCCAGACCATGGCCAATGTGGCTCACCTTTCCTCATTCTCCCCAATGGCAGCCAGCTAAAGTGTAAACATTTCGGCCTGGAGAGAGAAGTCCGTGAGCTCTTCATTTAAAATGTAGTTCTAAAAATATAGGAAGAACATAATGGATGTCAACTAGGAAAATGCTTGTTTTAAAGGGACACCGTACTCATCCTGGCCATGTTACTGTTTTAAAGAGGTCAGAAAGGAAGTACAGTGGAGGACTGGGACCAAATTACAGCCTTGGTGGGTTTGTGACAGGAAGGAAGCGCAAAGTGGGAAGCTGGCGGCAGACACCATGCATGTTGTATGCAAGGAGTAGGTTTTAGGTTGTGTTTGGGTCCTAGTTGTGCCCCCAGACCATGGCCAATGTGACTCACCGTTCCTCATTCTCCCCGATGGCCTGTCTGGTGGCCAGCTAAAGTGCAAACATTTCGGCCAGTAGAGAGAAGTCTGTGAGGTCTTCATTTAAAATGTAGTTCTAAAATTATAGGAAGTACATAATGGATGTCATCCTGACCACGTTAGTGTTTTAAAGAGGTCAGAATGGGAGGAGTGCCCCCTCTTCCCCTCCTGCCTGGGCCGTTCTGGTGAAACCACTGGCTGAAGTGAAGGAGTTTCCGCCATCCCATCCAGAGTCAACAGTATCTGGGATTTTGTATTTCGCAGCTGCTGGTCACCAGATCGATCACTAGTGACCTCACTATACAGAGAGCATGCCGATGTCAGCTACTCTGAACTAGTGATGAGCTGTTCGGTTCGGACGGTTTGGAGTTCGGACCGAACTTAGCCTGTTCGTTCTGTTCGCGAACTCCGAACATTTCCAGGTGTTCACCGCATGTTTGACCACAATGCACCACAATGGACCCCAATGCACTTTCCCACTGACCTGAAGCTCGTAATTGGCTACAGCCTTGCACCTGACCACAGGTCTGGTGCAAGACAGGTTCAACACTATGCCAATCACGGCTCAGAGTCCTGATTGGGCAAATTTTGCCCAATCATGGGCTCACAGAGCTAAGTCCCGCAGCACACTATATAAGGTTTCCACGCAGCGCTTCTGCACGCATTTGAGAGGAGATTTCATAGGAGATAGTGGTTGTGTGTTCTTACTGCCGGTCTGCCACGCTACTGGGGGGGTATGGGGGGTCTCATTTCTACCAAATATCTGGGAATTGAGGTGATGTGTGTCTTGTCACTGCCAGCAAGTATTTTGGGGTCACTAATTTCTACAAAACATTTGGGAATTGAGGTGATCTGTGTCTTGTCACTGCCAGGAAGTATTTTGGGGGTCACAAATTTCTAAAAAACATTTGGTAATTGAGGTGATCTGTGTCTTGTCACGCAGCCAGTACCACGCAGTATTTTGGGGGTCAGAAATTTCTACAAAACATTTGGGAATTGAGGTGATCTGTATCTTGTCACACAGCCAGTACCACGCAGTATTTTGGGGGTCACAAATTTCTACAAAAAATTTGTGAATTGAGGTGATCTGTGTCTTGTCACTGCCAGCAAGTATTTTGGGGGTCACAAATTTCTACAAAACATTTGGGAATTGAGGTGATCTGTCTCTTGTCACACAGCCAGTACCACACAGTATTTTGGGGGTCACTAATTTTTACAAAATATCTGGGAATTGAGGTGATCTGTCTCTTGTCACTGCCAGCAAGTATTTTGGGGTCACAAATTTCTACAGAACATTTGGGAATTGAGGTGATCTGTGTCTTGTCACCGCCAGCAAGTATTTTGGGGGTCACAAATTTCTACAAAATATTTGGGAATAGTTATAATCCGTGTGTTCTCACTGGCTGCCACCCATCAGGGGGTCTCACTGATTTATAGGAGGTTTCTGAGACTTGTAATCTGTGGCTTCTCACTGCCACCCATCAGGGGGTCACACTGATTTATAGGAGGTTTCTGAGACTTGTAATCTGTGGCTTCTCACTGCCACCCATCAGGGGGTCACACTGATTTATAGGAGGTTTCTGAGACTTGTAATCTGTGGCTTCTCACTGCCACCCATCAGGGGGTCCCACGTACTTCTATCAGATTTATGCGAATTGTAATCTGTGGCTTCTCACTGCCACCCATCAGGGAGTCTCACTGATTTATAGGAGGTTTCTGAGATTTGTAATCTGTGGCTTCTCACTGCCACCCATCAGGGGGTCACACTGATTTATAGGAGGTTTCTGAGATTTGTAATCTGTGGCTTCTCACTGACACCCATCAGGGGGTCCCACATACTTCTAGCAGATTTATGCGAATTGTAGTTTGTGTCTTCTCACTGCCACCCATCAGGGGGTCACACTGATTTAAAGGATGTTTCTGAGACTTGTAATCTGTGGCTTCTCACTACCACCCATCAGTAGGGATGAGCTTTTCGGGTTCGGACGGTTCGGAGTTCGACCCGAACTTTGGCAGTTCGAAAGATCGCGAATTTCAAATTTTTTGGGTGTGTTCGGTTCGAGTTCGAAAAAAAAAAGAAATTTTGAAAAAAGTATAGAAAATGCTTAAAAAAATACTAAAAAATCTAGAAATAAAGAGACTCTTTACTGCAGAATATTATAAGCAATGGTTTATTAGATATTGAATTAAAAACTAATGTGTACGTGGAAAGATTATCAACTCTAAATGACCTCTGTTCACAAATGGGCATAACACCAGGTGTTTTTAGTCTGGTAATCAATTTGATACATTGTACACCATACTGAGGGTGGGGTGGTGTCTGCTTCTGATTGAGATTTGAGAATTAATTTCCCTAAAACATCCTAATATGCTGCATTTAACCCTTTCGCTGCTGAGGCTTTTCACACCTCTGTGCTGAGGTCATTTTTACCGCTTTCGCTCATCATGTTTAACCGTGTTTTGTAGCCATATTTTGATATATGACCCAGACATATTATATATCGATCTTTTCGGCAGACTTGGCAGATTCATAATATGTCATTATTATATGTATACGTTATGTCATGTCTGTATATTATAACAAAAATGCAATAAAATTTGAATTTTCAATTATTTATTATGTGTAAAGTGTTTTTTTTTACATTTTAACATGCGATCGTTTGCGGTTATATTTTGTATGGGGTGCGCTTGTTAAAAAAATTAGAAATGGGGTCTCGTTACATTTTTTTTAGGGGAAATTTTTTTTTCTTTTTTTTTAACAAACGCACCGCATACAAAAATCGTTAGTGCAGCATTATTGTTCACATTATAATTGAAATGGGAACAATATTGCTGCATTAACAAAACAAAAACAAACAAAAACTTGTTTATTTTTTTTTAGAATATTTTTTTAAAATATTTTTTATTTATTTTTTTATTTATTTTTAAAAAAAATTTCATGCTCATGTTTGGTATCCTTGGAAAGGCCATGCTCTGGCCGATCCAACGATATCAAACATTAACCCCTAGCTGCCAAGGATCGGGAGATAGGGGGTTCATTGGAACCCCCTATCTCCACCATTGGCGGCAGCTAGGGTTTAACTGCAGGACTGGCATCATCGTGCTATGCACGACTCCCCAGGGGTTAATCACAGCCACCGTTTGGAAGGGCAGGCTGTGCCCTTCCAAACGGTGCCTGGATTAACTCTCTGCCCCCCGGTGATCGGGAGGGAGAGAGGTCCGAAGGACCTCCCCCCTCCCTTTCAGGCGCTTCCTCCGCACATGCGGGGGGGCGCCTGAATTAGATGTCATCGCGCCGCCGCGATGACATCTAATTGCTCCGCCGGGGTCCCGGAGTGCTGGGCTGACATCCAAGATGTCAGCCCGCACCGGGGGGGCGCAGCAATCTGCCGGAATCCGGCGGATTGCTGCCTCCTGTGCATGGACGCACTCAGCGCGTCCATAGCACAGGAGAACCACTTGGCTGGACGCGCTGAGCGCATCCATAGCAGCCAAGTGGTTAACTGGTCTTTGAAAAAATTTCAAAATAACATCTAAGGCTAGGGTCAGATGAGCGCATTTTGTACGGACTGTGCGTCCGTGCAGTACGGACGTACTTACTGGCTGACAACAAGGTAGTGGCCAAACAGTCCGTTTTTTTCACTGACGTACTTTTTGACTGATGTAGCAGGGAAAATAAATTAAAATGAAAAAACATTCTGTCCGTCAAAAATGCTGGACGTATAAATGCAGTCCATCTGACCTCGTTTCATCACTCACATACAAAGCTACATGGACGTTGCGGACGTGGCGCACTCCGCACGTCCGTTCTAGCAGTATTACGTTCTTGCCTAACCTGCGTCCGTTTGCTGCGTCCTCCATGCATCTGCACTTCCGTCCGGACGTACTTCGTGTGTGGGGCTCCCTTGGTCAGAATGCTATGCTGCCACGGACGTACAAATGTGCGGCAACACGGACGTGATAACTGCGCTCGTCTGACCCCAGCCTTAAGCAATGTTATTTTTCACCTCGGGATTAAACATTCACAGGGTTATTCAGAGAGCGGTGAAAAGCAGGAGAATAACTGGAGAAGTGAAAATTCTAGGTCAAAATAGCCGAACCAGAAAAATTCTCCCATTTATCTCACTTTCCAAATCGGCTATTTGGTCTAGATTGTTCTCTTCTCCTGCCAGTTCTCCTGGCTTTCACCTCTCTCTCAGGGTTGTTCAGACAAAGGTGAAAACCAGGAGAATGGCAGGAAAAGAGAACAATCTGGACCAAATAGCCGATTTGGAAAGTGAGATAAAGCTAGGGTCAGACTAACGCATTTTTCACAGCGACCAAAAGTGCGTCCGAACGCATTGCCGTATTTTTTCACGGAATGCGCGAAAACGGTCATACGATGCGCATTTTTGTGCGTGATTTTTTACGGATCCAAACCAGGAAACTTTGGGTGTCTGGACATTATGTTGGCCGGACATGAGCAGGGTCTGACGTCTCCAAATCACGCACACACGCCGCTAGTGGACGCAGCGCACTCTGTACGTCCGTAATAGCGGTTCTGCGTTCTCGAAAAAATTTGTTCATTTTCCACTTGCGTTGCGCAGCCGGACTTTCGTGCGACCGTACTTCGTATATTGGCCATCATTGCCCGTCATTTGCTGCTAGTGCGGCCGTGATTAAGTGCGCCTAAACGCATGTTAAAAATTTGCTAGTCTGACCCCAGCCTAAATGGGAGAATTTTTCTGGTTTGGCTATTTTGACCTAGAATTTTCCATTCTCCAGTCATTCTCCTGCTCTACACCGCTCTCTGAATAACCCTGACATAGTTATTCAGAGAAAGGTGAAACTCAGGAGAATGACTGAAGAGAAAATTCTAGGTCAAAATAGCCAAACCAGAAAAATTCTCCCACTTTTCTCACTTTCCAAATCGGCTATTTGGTCTAGAATTTTCCATTCTCCAGTAATTCTCCTGCTTTTCACCGCCAAAAAATCTGTAAACTTTTTCTGCGTGTCCGAAAATGTCTCCTTTTCATAAAGACTGCCGCCCCAAGCAGTTGTTTATGGATAGATTAAAGGAAAAGCATTTACCGTCATTTGAAATGTCATTTTTTGGTTTTTACATATTTCAATACATCCTAGAAATCCGCCACTTCACGGGCAGGTTATGGGGACCTCCTAGGCACGATATTTGAAGGAATTTTTCATTTTTATTTTTAACCATTATTTCATGGAAAACTCACTGTCCCTTTAAAAACGTTTTTTTTTTTTTACTTTTTGTCCTTGTTTCCTGTCCCCCAGGGCACTACCCAGACCCCCATACACTTTTTATGGCAAATATCTAGCATATATGCCCTCTTGGAGGGCACTCTAAAAACCGAATTTTCAGCCCCATTGACTTGCATGGAGTTCGAGTTCGGGTTCGGGTTCGGATCCGAACATTTGGAAAGTTCGGCTTCGGCTTCGAACCGAACTAGGGGAGTGTTCGGCTCATCCCTACCCATCAGGGGGTCTCACTGATTTAAAGGAGGTTTCTGAGACTTGTAATCTGTGGCTTCTCACTGCCACCCATCAGGGGGTCCCACTGATTTATAGGAGGTTTCTGAGACTTGTAATCTGTGGCTTCTCACTGCCACCCATCAGGGGGTCTCACTGATTTATAAGAGGTTTCTGAGATTTGTAATCTGTGGCGTCTCACTGCCACCCATCAGGGGGTCCCACATACTTCTAGCAGATTTATGCGAATTGTAATTTGTGTCTCCTCACTGCCAGCTATCGGGGGTCACACTGATTCATAGGAGGTTTCTGAGACTTTTAATTTGTGTCTTCTCACTGCCACCCATCAGGGGGTCACACTGATTTAAAGGAGGTTTCTGAGATTTGTAATCTGTGGCTTCTCACTGCCACCCATCAGGGGGTCCCACATACTTCTATCAGATTTATGCGAATTGTAATCTGTGTCTTGTCACTGGCTGCCAGCTATCAGGGTGTCTCACTGAGTTATACCAGAGTTCTGTATATATTTAATCTATATATCACTCACCATGTCTGAAAGAACAAAAAGGACAGGCAGACGCTCCCAGACACAGATAAGGCTGGGGTCAGACGAGCGTAGTGTTCACGTCCGTGATTGCGCCTAAAAGTACGTCCGTGATAGCATGAAAGAAAGTCCATTGGAGCCTGACACATGAAGTACGTCCGCACTGAACTGCGGACGCACAACGGCCGCGGCAAACGGACGCAGGTTAGGCAAGAACGTAATACTGCTAGAACGGACGTGCGGAGTGCGCCACGCCACAACGTCTGCATAGCTTTGTGTGTGAGTGATGGAGCGAGGTCAGACGGACTGCATTTATATACGTCCAGCATTTTTGACGGACAGAATGTTTTTTCATTGTAATTTATTTTTCCCTCCTACATCCGTCATAAAATAACTTCAGTGAAAAACGGACTGTGTGACCACTACTGCGTCATCCGTACTGACGATGTCCGTACTGCACGGACGTACAGTCCGTAGAAATCACGCTCGTCTGACCCCAGCCTCAGAGGGCAAGCAGCCCCTGTGTTGGCTGGTGATTTAACTTATTTAACTATCTTGTTAGCCACTGGGGCCATTGTGCAACTAATATATGACCACCATCTATGCCGGTTTTTGTGATCCTGTCTAAGATCAGTTTAGACTATACTACCAGATTGAGGCTAATTTATGGTTATTTCCCAACGCTATTTTTAGCGATGTTTCTCTCTATAGTATGAGCCAGCAACACACAAGCTCGCAAAATTGTTGAACACTATTGCCATTGAGGCTAATTTATGGTTATTTCCCAATGCTATTTTAGCGATGTTTCTCTCCATGGTATGAGCCAGCGACACACAAGCTCATGGAATTGTTGAACACTATTGCCATTGCTACCCTTATTTAATATTTACAGTATGCTGACTAATATGATCGGTCATTTGTAAGGGGCACATATGGTGGGATTATCCCACTTTACCCTCTATCTACCCCTATAAAGGGGTTAAATTGTCCTTTCAGCTTCCCATTGGTCTATTCCTACCAATTGATTTGTAGCATAATAATCATTGTAGGTATACATATATATATTTATATTTTTATGCCGCAGAGTTATATTTATCACCCCAATTGGTTACAATTGGTCTATCGCAGGGGAGAAGTTGTTGTGTTTAATTCCGTCAATATTTAGCCTATTAAGGACCGATTAACGTATAAGCACATAGGGGGTACTTACTTCCAGGATTACTATCCATCTCCCACGTATATGGGACTATCAACAGTCTACGGTGTGCCTTTTTCACATAGAATTGTTGCCGTTTTTCTATTTATAATTTTAGAATTATTCAATAAAAATTTATATGTATTTTGTTTTGTCTGTATATTGAAACCAGCATAAGTGGTATAAGCAAGCTAATATAGCTGCGATATATGCGCCACAATTAGCTTTGTTCTGTATTTGTTAACTTTACTATAGGTTTATTCCTAAATGTGCTGGCTTTGACTCCACTGTCCTTGTGACAAAAGTTTTCTGTATAAGACATATGACCTCCTGCCACACATCCCGTTGGCGCACAATGTGAGATCATCCCAGCAGTTGAAGATTTACGCAGTCAGATTACGTTGCCGCAGCTGCTGCAGCATAAGAAAAAATATAGTCCCAACCATCCCCAAGCACAGCGTCTAAATGCCAGCTTAGCAAAATTACTCGCATTGCAGCTGCTGCCTTTCCAGCTGGTGGACTCTGCTACCTTCCGTGAATTTGCTGAGTGTGCTGTACCACAGTGGCAGGTTCCAAAACGCCATTACTTTTCAGGCCATTCCAGCACTATACCAGCACGTGGAAGACAATGTTATTGAGTCATTGGGAAAGGCAGTCAGCAGCAAGGTGCATGTGACTTTAGACACGTGGTCCAGCAAGCACGGACAGGGTCGTTACATTTCCTTCACGGAACACTGGGTAACTCTGATTGCAGCAGGGAGGGATCCAAGAAGGGGCTCTGTGCTGGAGCTTGTTCATCCACCACACCTCTAGAAAGCTGCTTGTATGAGGTCTGTCTGCTCCACCACCACCTCTCCCTCTTCCTCCTCCTCCTCCTTCTGTGTCTCTGGCGAAGTGGCAGTTAAACCGACGCCTGACAGGGTCTACGCAATGGCTCAAGCAAAAAGAAGCCATACTGTGCTTGAGCTGGTTTGTTTAGGGGACAGGAGCCACACCAGGCCAGAAATTCTGTCAGCTCTGCAGGGCCAGGTGCAGAGATGGTTAACACCACGCCAGCTTCAGCTTGGAATGATCGTCTGTGATAATGGCAGCAACCTTCTCACTGCCCTACGCAAGGGTAAATTGACGCATGTACCATGCCTAGCACACGTCCTAAATCTAGTGGTACACCATTTCCTAACCAAGTACCCAGGGCTGGCAGAGCTTCTCAGCCAGGCCAGAAAAGTCTGCAGCCACTTCAGACAGTCATTCCCAGCAAGCGTTCACCTGGCAGAAATTCAAAGAGAATTCCACCTTCCCACAAACCGTCTGATCTGTGACATGCCCACCAGGAGGAACTCGACATTAGCAATGCTGCAGCGTCTGCACAAGCAGCAGAGGGCCATCAACGAGTACCTGTGTGAGTATGGCACAAGGACAGGTTCAGGTCAACTTGGTTTCCCCCCCCCCCCGCAGTGGCTGATGATCAAGGATGCATGCACTGTACTGTCACCATTTGAGGAGGCAACGAGGATGGTGAGCAGGGACAGTGCATGCATCAGTGACACAATTCCTTTAGTGTTCCTGCTGGAGCACACTCTGCGGGGAATTATAGGTGTGACTCTAGAGGCAGAGCAGCGGGAGGAAGAGGAGGCCTTCCCTAGCTCTCAAGGCCCCAGTCTTTCCGCAGACAGCATTCCAGCGGGTCCTACTCAGATCAGACAGGAGGAGGATGAGGAGGAGGAATGTTTAAGTAGTGGGGGCATTGAAGGTGGGGATTCCTCAAGGGAGGGTTTCGTGTGCCCCAAAACACAAGGGCTAGTGCGTGGCTGGGAGGAGGAAGTGCACGATGGGGTCATCCTCATTGACCAGGAAGACTCGGAAGCTAATGCCACCTCCAACCTACGCTGCATGGGCTCCCTTATAATGCAAAGTCTGCTAAAGGACCCCAGGATTCGTGCTATCAAGGAGAGGGATCATTACTGGTTGGCAACCCTTCTTGATCCACGATACAAGGGTAAAGTTGCAGAGCTCATCCTGCCCGCATAGAGGGAGCACAGGATGAAAAAACTTGAGGACGCTCAAAAGCGACACTTGTGTAACACCTTTCCAGGCACTGGTAGGTTACCAATTGATGACACACGTGCTTCTGAGGCTGCGGATGATCAGAGGAATAGTGGTGAAGGCCAGGGCCGCTTGACTGATGCATTTTTAGTTTTTTTTAGTCCACGACACCCAGGGACGCCAAATGTAGGCACCCATTGCCAGCGTCTTCACCATATGGTGCAGGACTACCTAGGGGCAAGGGCAGACCTGGATACATTTCCAGCAGATGATCCACTGGCTTACTGGGTGTTGAGATTGGATCACTGGCCAGAACTTAGCCAATTTGCTATGCAGCTACTAGGTTGCCCTTCATCTAGCGTGCTTTCTGAAAGGACGTTCAGTGGCGCTGGAGGTTTTGTCACAGACAAAAGAGTGCGTCTGTCCACCGACTCTGTACACCGGCTGACATTTATAAAAATGAATCAGTCCTGGATCAGCAGCTATCAATCCCCTGTTGCTGAAGTAACGGAATAGATCGGGGATGTCTTCTGCATTCACAAAACCTCCAGCACTGAACTCTTCCACAATACCACAAAAGGGTTACGGTGTGAAGGCACTTGCTGCCATGAAAGGCACAATATTTGGCTGCACTGACGCCTGTGCCACATTTATATCATTTTAATTTTTTGACCCGCAGGGTCCAACCCTGCACTCTTCCACAATACTACAGAGGGGTTACTGTATGATGATGGTACTTGCTGGCCTGGCAGTCTGGCACCAAAAGCACAATATCTGGGTGCACTGACGCCCATTACCAGATTCATATATTTTTAATATAGGACCGCAAGGTCCACCCCTGCATTCTTCCACATTACTACAGAGGGGTTACTGTATGATAGTACTTGCAGGCCTGGCACCAAAAGCACAATATTTGGGTGCACTGCCACTGATGCCTGTATCAGATTCATATCCTCAGAGGGGTTACGGTGTGACGGCACTGTTGCCGACGCTAAAGGCCCAATTTTAAAGCACCTATTGTTACTTTCATCCAAAGCCTGCATAAATTTCACAATAATTTAGCCAAAAAATCACTAAACTTTTTCTACGTGTCCGAAAATGTCTCCTCTTCTCATACAGACTGCCGCCCCAAACAGCTGTTTATGGATAGATTAAAGGAAAAGCATTTACCGTCGTTTGAAACATCATTTTTTTGTTTTCAAGTGTTTCTACACATCCTAGAAATCCGTCACTTCACGGGCAGGTTATGGGGACCTCCTAGGCACGATATTTGAAGGAATTTTTCGTTTTTATTTTTAACCCTTATTTCATGGAAAACTCACTGTCCCTTTAAAAATTATTTTTTTTAACTTTTTGTCCTTGTTTCCTGTTCCCCAGGGCACTACCCGGACCCCCATACACCTTTTATGGCAAATATCTAACATATATGCCCTCTTGGAGGGCACTCTAAAAATCAAATTTTCAGCCCCATTGACTTGTATTGAGTTCGAGTTCGGATTCGAAGATTTGTAAAGTTCGGGTTTGAATACGAACCGAACTCGGGGGTGTTTGGCTCAACCCTACTCTGAACTAGCGAGCGATCTCGAAGAGGCAGCGACGTATCGAATCTGCACATGCTGTTCCATCACTCTGTGCAGGTGGTATGCAACTGGCGGATGTAAATTGTGCAAGTCCATAGCGGTGCACAATTTGCAGCTCCTATGCTACAAAAGTTGTATACGAGCACAAATTGCAGAGAAAAGCCTATGAGACTCCCGGATTTGGGAGTCCCTGAGCCAAAGAGGAAAAGCAGCAAACGGCAGGGGAGAAAATGTGAGTAAAATCACCTAAAATAGAAAAAATTATAATATTTGGGCAGAAGCTGTCAGAATTATCTGCCCAGGACATACTTGAAAACGAGAGAAATCTCAATGTATCCTTCCTGGTTAAATACTTTATATATAAATAAATAAATAAATTATTTAAGGTGAAGAAAAGGAAACTTTCAGGGTTATTCAAAGAGAATCGAAAAGTCAGTGACTTTTCGTTCTCTTCAATTCGGTGCAATTTGGCGATCCCATTTCGGCGACCCTGCGGTGCATTCAGCAAGCACCACAGGGCCGACGTAGTGCAGGGAAAAGCCGCCGTAAACCCGACGAACACTCACCGCAAAACCTGGCGAAGGCACACTGAAACCCACAAAAACATCTGGATTAACCCCGTCGAACACGCCGGAGAAACCTGAGCAGCCACCGATCACAGTGCAGAGCAGCCGCCGGAAAAAGCCGACACCGCAGACGAAAGGGGTGAAAAAAAAAGTACGCTTGAATGTTTGAAAAGTGTTGCTGTTTGCAAAGAAACTACTGAACGAACATGTCTGAAATTTACATATAAAATCCAATGAATGATAATAAAAAGGGCTGTTACAGAAAAAAGAAAAAATTATTTAAAAAAAACAAAGAAAAAATCCCGAAAAATGCCTAAAAGATCCTAAAGAAATCTATAAATAAAGAGACTTTTTACTGCAGAATATTATAATCAATGGTTTATTAGATATTGTATTAAAACGGGAATATTTTTAACATTGAAACCTATGGGATTCTCTCTGAATAAACCTGTCAAATGAAACCACCGAACAGCAGGGCAATTCGGCAACTTTTCACTGCTGCTTTTTGTTCTCTGAATAGATGAAGCATTGCTTCTCTATGGGGATTTCACTGCCCTCGAACAGGCAGCGAACAGGCACCATATGTGCAGGCAATTCACCAACATTTGGCGAACTACCTGCTCTCTGAATAGCCGAATGGCCAGGAAAGGTAACCGTACGCTGAATTTCACTGTTCGGTTACCTTTCGCCCACAATTCGGATCTCTGTGAATAAACCTGTTTATTTTAATAGTGTCCCTTTAATATGCTGAATTGATTTAGATAAAGTAAAAAAAAAAAAAAACTACTAATATAAATTCCATAAATAGATGTGAGGCTGGGTTCACACCTCAGAGTTTTTCAAACGTGTGCGATCGCGCATTTTTTTTACGCGCTTATTGCGCATACGAAAAAACGCGTGAACGCGCATTGCAGCACGTTCGCTGCTATGTCTATGGCTGCGAACGCGCTACTATATGCCCCAAAGAAGCTCCCGTACTTCTTATGGCGTTGGATGTTTTACAGCGCATTCCTACGTGCTGTAAAACGTCTAGGTGTGAACCAGCCCCATAGGAAATCATGGGATTTCTGGGGTTGAGCGTTTTACAGCGCTAAGGAAAGAGCTGTAAAACGCTGAGGTGTGAAAGGGGCCTCAGTGTATTAAAAAAAAAAAACAATATCATGTAAAAAAATTAATTTCTCAACTTTACTAGCACGCCCCACCGCCAGGTGCTTCAATGGACCTCTCCACCTCTCCTTTGGCCCACCCACGCAGCTGACACGCAATGCGCGTCACTGTTTGTGGGGCGACGGCCTGAGTTCAGGATGTCCCGCAGCACCCAACAGTGCGCGGTGCGTGCTGGGCAGGGTCGAGGCAGCCCATAGAAGTCAACAGGGCGTACGGGGACGGCATAGTACACCCTACGGTGGGAAAGGGTTAAAACAGTGAACACCTTTATATTGCGGATTAAACAATAGAGGTTGTTTCCAGCAGGGGAAGCTCCTATAAAATCAATCTGAATAAATTATATTCCCAATTTTTTTTTTTATGTTTACCTTCATTGGTTTTGTTTTTAAAAGAAATAATCAGATATTGACTCGTGTCACTCGTACCGACTGAAAGTGATTAAACGGGAATTTTCTCCAGGCTTCATCTAGATGAGAACTCGAATTGGTTTAAATGACGGGGAACGAAACGTAACTCTGTATCAAGTGAATGAAAGAAAACAGCAAGATTACATTTAATTTTACATTCAGGCCGTGTCCCTAATTCAATAGCACTAAGTATTTTATGAGGCATCAACGCAGCGCTAGATAAATATCTCTGCGCCGTAACCTTGAGGAGCAATAAATCTGAGCTTGTGTATGAGGTTAATATACTTCGCCTCAAACTTTCAGGCATATTTATTATAAAGGTTAAATACATTTCCGTCCGATGTGCCGCTTATCCTTTGTTCTTATATAGCCGGGATATTAAAATAATAACTGATCGCCGAAAGGGCCCAAAAATTTAACGACGGATCAATTGCTTCTCCGTATCTTAGTTTTATCGGGCGTTGCGTTGACCAGCGGTGATTTATATATTTTTTAATAATGTCGAGTGACAACAGTCAAGAGCTACAAGTCCTGCTGAATGCGATCTTATTTATAATGTGTCGGGCGCACTGATACCATCTGGCTGCTTTACTTCCATCGAGCCGCCACAATGATCAGCCTATGCCCGGGCCGGTGATTTATAGTTCTCGTTTGGATTGATAGATAAAACAATGGCTGCCACGGTTAGATTGGAAGCGCGGTTATTATTAGTCAATTCAATCCCCCAGTAAAGCGCTGATAATATGTTTGGCTTTAAATATATATTCGCTCTTAGTAAACTGTTGTGCCGACGAACGCTTGCTGACCGTTAACAGCTATGGTTTCGAAGGTTTTTATTTTAGAGTATTACTTGCAGGACACGGGAAAAAAAATAATGTGATTTTCCTTAAAGTGACACGCGCCACCACCAGAGCGAGGATCTCAAACGCTGCATCAACCCCAGATGTTTCGGAACTACAGCTCCCATGATTCTCTGGGCATTTGTTGCATTCAAAGAATTCTGGGAATTGTAGGCAATAAGCATCTGGGTGGTCGGAGTTTGAGATCCCTGCGCCAGAGCATTGTAAGGTGCTGGTTCCGGGGTGGTAGGTACGAGCCAATATGCAATGAATACTAGTAAACAGATATATTTATATATAAGGATTTATTGTGAAAAGGCACAAAGGGATAGGCCAGAGGCAACAACAAGAAATCTAGGAGGGGTAAACGAGAGAAGTGGGAGAAGAAAGTGTATATACACAGGTTACAGGGCTAGAGAGAACTAGAGCAGAATATACACAGGTTACAGGGCTAGAGAGAACTAGAGCAGAATATATACAGGTTACAGGGCTAGAGGGAACTAGAGCAGAATATACACAGGTTACAGGGCTAGAGGGAACTAGAGCAGAATATATACAGGTTACAGGGCTAGAGGGAACTAGAGCAGAATATATACAGGTTACAGAGCTAGAGGGAACTAGAGCAGAATATACACAGGTTACAGGGCTAGAGGGAACTAGAGCAGAATATACACAGGTTACAGGGCTAGAGGGAACTAGAGCAGAAGATATACAGGTTACAGGGCTAGAGGGAACTAGAGCAGAAGATGCACAGGTTACAGGGCTAGAGGGAACTAGAGCAGAATATATACAGGTTACAGGGCTAGAGGGAACTGCAGATAACAAATGGGAAAACAGAAACAGTATACTTAAGGTTATATATATGAATATATCAGTACTAGAGACGTGGGCAAGTCCTTGTGATCCAGGTAAGGAAAACTTGGGAGATCCAGGAAGATGACAAGTCCAGAGGTCTGTAGTAAACAGAAGGTCCAGGAGGTTTGTAAATAATAAGTCCAGGTGGAACTGTAACAGGGGTAGTCTTGAGAGGGTAGGATCCAGCAGAGTATGGGTCACAGGTTTCTTGGAGGAATCGCAGGTAGCTCCTAACAGCTTGGATATTTCCAAGGCAATGTGGAAGTCCTGAGTCTCAGGTGTGGCCTGGTTTTATGCAGGAGTAGTAGGTGATCTAGGCAACACCTGAGCATTTCACCGGCAGAGGTGACTAGTGGTACTGCTTGTGAAAGTCTCACTACTATGAGCCAGCACTGGGTTTAGGCTTTTTATTACGCCGGCGGCGATGATCCTTACAAGCATACTGCAGTATTTAAAGAGGCTGGACTTTGAAGGATTGAGTAATTATTGTGGATCCGCTTGACAAACACTAGCAGCCGGCTTGCTCTATTAAAACACTCAATATGGTACGGGCTACAGAGGAGAAAGAAACGTTATCAGCTCCTGAAGCTGATATTAAACGATTTTGCAATGTCAAAGTCACTTATTACCTTACCAGTAAAAAAAAAGAAAATAAACAACTCGCTGACATACCTAACGGTAGGCCACAGGGACCAAATGGTTCCTCAGCGTTCATCTCCTGATTCAGCCCTCCAAGTGCAAGGGCTTAGGCTAGGGACAGATGAGCGCATTTTCTGCAGCCACCGTCAAAATGTACGTCGATGCGTGCGCACGCATTTTTTCACGGAATACGCTTAAGTGGTCAGACGATGCGCAATTCTGGACGTATTTCATGACGATGGGGTGAAAAGAAGTCTAGGGAAATCCGGCTGTTTGAACGTTATGTTGGCCGCACACTAGCATCGTCTGACGTCTCCTAATCACGCACACACGCTGCTATGCGGCCGCAGCGCACTCTGTACGTCAGTAGCAGCGGTTTCACGTTCTGATAAAAATGCGTTCATTTGCTGGTTGCGTGGTGTCGGCGCACTTTCGTACGCACGTACTGCATATATTGGCCGTCATTGGCCGTTATGTGCTGCTACTGCCGCCGTGATTTAGTGCGCCTGCACGCGCGTTCCGACTGCCCCACTCTGACCCTAGCCTTAGTCCTGGCCAGAACCTGAACTCAGCGAACTAGCCAGAACCTGAGTTCAGGTTCTCAGGGCTTTGAGATCTTTGGGAGCTAAGTCCCACCAATGCAGTGGATTGGCTGAGTGTCTAGCCCCCTGCAGTCATGTGACACGCTGCTTTCGGCAGCACATTGCATCCTACAGGGCTCAGTGGGAGACCAGTGCTGGATAAAGATGAGTTGTTAAAGAAAATGGAAAGCGGGAAATGGCTGTATGGAGCGGCTCAGGAGGGATTCACAGAAAGCACCAAAATGTCCTCAACATTTTGCGATCCAGCCCTCATGGGGTTAAAATCAGGCACCGCCAGGAAGGGCAGACTGTGCCCTGCCAAGCGATGCCTGCCTTTGTTCTCTGCCCCTAACTGTTGGGGAGGTAGAGAGGTCCAAAGAACCTCAGCCCTCCCCTTCAGGCACTTTCACTGCTCTGGTGGCGGGGGGGCCTCAAATAGACATCATTGTGCCCAGCACGATGACACTATTACGCCGGACGGGGTCCCAGAGGCTTGGCTGACATCCACCTTGTCTCCTCTCTCCCTCTGTGTCTCTCTCTCCAAGATGTCAACCTGCACCGGGAGACCGGAATGATTGGCCGAAATAGCGGCTGATCGCTGCTGCTAAGACGGGATACGCTCAGCGCGTCCATAGCACAGAAAGCCAGTTTGAGAGGATGCGCCGAGCGCATCCATAGCAGCGAAGCAGTTAAAGAAGCAATAATATTATTAGCTGATTTACATATAGTCAGATTAATGTAATCAGAAGCAGTGGTAAACTCGTTTCAGATGTCCATGACTCGTCAGCTTCGGAAACGGCAGGGTGAAATTTCAAATGTCAAACACGCCTGACATGGAATTATTCAATGTCACAGAAAGTAACACTCCAGCTGATTCTTAAATACTTTTCTATAAGTCTGTAATTAGAGGGTATAAATAAGTGTATAGTTCCTCAAAACACATCTACTACATGTAACTGTTGAAAACACCGTGGAGTGATGTGTGACACCAAAAATTGTTTCAAATATCACAAAGGACCCACAGCCAATTCAGGACTGTGTGCATCTTGAGAAATACATTGTATGGCGGATCTTCTGGAAGAATCCAAATGGAGATAATATTACGCGGTCTGATTCCACAAATATAAACAAATTTCAAAGAATCTTAAGAAACTTTGAATCGGTTTCCAAACCAGTCATCAATAGCAGCTTGAAAATGGATAATCTGTGGGAGCTGTCATCCGTTTACCGCGCGGCTATTAAAGGTTCTCGTCCTATGGGCTCGAGTCGGAATATTGGAGATACGTTCATAGGTTTAGCCACTGCAAGGAAAAAGAAACGTTATCAGATCCTAAACCAGACATTTTGTGATTCTGCAATGTCAAAGTCACTTATTACTATTAAAAATACAAACAAAATAAACGACCCAAAGACCTGCCTTTTTATAGGACACGAGGACCAAATGGTTCCTCTGCGTTCCTCTCCTGAACACAGGGAACAGTCATAGGACTCCAGCGTGTGAATCACGACACTGCATTAGCTCTGCACAAGCTCATGTGAACATTGTCACACTGGTGCCACAGGACATCACTCCAGAAGACCTAGCTTTTTGAAGGGCACTGGACCAAATGGTTCCTCTATGTTCCTCTCCTAAACACAGGGAACAGTCATAGCTGTGAATCACAAAACTGCATTAGTTCTGCACAAGCTCACATGAACATTGTCAAGGTGGGGTCATATTAAGCACAGTGAGCTATTAGCTCCCAGTGTTATGTTGCGTATGGTGAGAGGAGGTGGTAGATCACACCACCCTATGCTACTTTGGAACAGCTTTCTTCCCTTGGTAGATGCAATTAATGGCTCCTATACAAAGTATACAATGTAGAGGAGCTGTAATGGTCGAATCTTGCAGCTCAGTTGGAATAGCGGCTCCATTCGTTATGCTGACGGCTGGAGCCCTACGTCGCCTACCAAAAACTGTGCATCTGACAAAACCCTCACACTTGAACATCAGTATCTCCTGGAGACCCACATATCTTGTCCTATAAAGGACTTCTCTCATAATTACTGATACTGACGTGTTCCTTTCACTTGTGTTGCTTTCTACAGCATCCTTTTACTTTTATATATACAGTAGGTTCCTATATTTTTGATGATTTAAAACACGAAAAAACAGGTCAAAGCTTTGTGGATATCTTAAATCCACGAGTAGGTAGGTTTACTAAGGGAACGCGATATTTAACCCTTTCGCTGCTGAGGCTTTTCCCGCCCCTGTGCTGAGGTCATTTTTTACCTGTTTTGCGCATCATGTTTAAACGTGTTTTGAAGGCTTATTTTAGTATATGACATCGACATATTATATATCGTTCTTTCCGTCAGACTCGGTAGATTCATAATATGTCATTATTATATGTATACGTTATGTCATGTTTGTATATTATAACAAAAAATGCAATAAAATATGTATTTTCAATAATTTACAGCGTGTAAAGTGTTTTTTCCACATTTTAACATGCGAGCAATTGCGGTTATATTTTGTATGGGGTGCGCTTGTTAAAAAAATTAGAGATGGGGTCTCGTTACATTTTTTTTTGGGGAAAATGACACCATTTTTAACAAACGCACCGCATACAAAAATCGTTAATGCAGCATCATTGTTCACATTATAATTGAAATGGGAACAATATTGCTGCATTAAAAAAAAAAAAAAAAAAAAAAAAGTGTTTATTTTTTTTTTATTATTTTTTTTCTTTTAATTTTTTTTTCTTTTTTTTTTTTTTTTACAATTTTTTTACTTTCATGTTTGGTATCGTTGGAACGGCCATGCTCTGGCCGATCCAACGATATCAAAATTTAACCCCTAACTGCCACGGATCGGGAGATAGGGAGTTCATTGGAACTCCCTATCTCCACACTTCGTGGCAGTTAGGGGTTAATGCTAGGACTGGCGTCATCGTGCTGCGCACGATGACGCCAGTCCTCTGGGGGAGTTCCCGGAAGCTTGGCCGACATCCAAGATGTCGGCCAGCTCCCGGAAGGATCGCAAATCGGCGCTTTTCAGCGCCGATTTGCGATCCAGCTCCCCAGGGGTTAATGCCAGGCATCATTTGGAAGGGCAGGCTGTGCCCTTCCAAATGATGCCTGGGTTAAGCCCCTGTGAGCCGCCGATCGGGAGGGAGAGAGGTCCGAAGGACCTCCCCCCCCTCCCTTTCAGGCGCCTCCTCCGCACATGCGGGGGGGCGCCTGAATTATGTGTCATCGCGGGGGCGCGATGACACATAATAATGGCGGCCACTGCTCCGGATGCCGGGCTGACATCCAGGATGTCAGCCCGCACCGGAGGGGCCAGCGATCGGCGGTACCCGGCGAACGCTGACCCCAATGCGAGGACGCGCTCAGCGCGTCCTCCGCATACCAGCGGGAATGCTGAGGACGCGCTGAGCGCGTCCTTAGCATTCAAGTGGTTAATGGATGCCACACGGGTAATACTGGTGCCAACTGCCTGGAATGAAAGGTGGTGGAGACTCTGATTGTTTAGTGTTCTGTCTCAGATGATGTTGTAAGATGATAAGTTTGCAAGTCACCTGACAAGTGATTGCAGTTTGAAGTTTAGGGACTTATACCCAAAGTCCCAAAGGCAGATGTTAGAGTTCGGTGACGCATTGCTTCCAGAGACTTGGAGGCTTGTTCATTCAGAAGAAAATTGACAGCTGATTCGAAACACGTAGGCCATTAAAGCCACGTCGGAGAAGAAATCTCCAGCGTGCGGTAGCTATTGAGATGTATTATTATATACTGTATTCTGTGCGTCTTGATTCGCAATATTCCAAATTGAGCAATGGAGGAGTTACTTTGTTTGACGTTCTGAGATGTTATGATAATTTTACTTATCCTATAATTTGTATTACAAGCAGGGCCGGATTAACATAGGGGCTATTGGAGCATCAGCTCCAGGCCCATGCCCCAGAAGAGGCCTAGAGAAAGGATAACTATCAGGGTTATTCAAAGAGAACTGAAAAGTCACCGCACGTTCGGTGACTTTACGTTCCACGCACTTCGAGGGATTTGGCGATTCCTAGTTCGCCGACCCTGCGGTGTATTCAGCAAGCACTGCAGGGCCCCCGTAGTGCACGGAATACTCGCTGTAAACCCACCAAACACTTGCCGAACACTCATCAAACACTCACTGAAACCCACAGAAACAGCTGGAATAACCCCACCAAACACGCCGGAAAAAACCGACTAGCCGCCGATCGCAGAGCAGCCAAAAACAAAAAAAAGTACGCTTGAAATTTGAAACGCTGTTTGTAAAAAAACTACTGAACGAAAATATCTGGAATTTACATATAAGAGCCAATGAATGATAATAAAAAGGGCTGTTACAGAAAAAAGAAAAAACAATTAAAAAAAAAACGGAAAAAAAGTTTGCAATTTTTTTTCCAAAAAATGCCTAAAAGATCCTAAAAAATCTATAAATAAAGAAACTTTTTACTGCCGAATAAAATAATAAACGGTTTATTAGATATTGAATTAAAACGGGAATATTTTAAATATTGAAGCCAGCAGGGCATTTCGGCAACTTTTCACTGCTGTTCGGTGTCTCTGAATAGACAAACCATTGCTTCTTTATGGGGGAATTCACTGCCCTCAAACAGTCACCGTATGTGCATGCAATTCGCCAACATTTGGCGAACTGCCTGCTCTCTGAATAGTCGTATGGACAGGAAATGTAACCGTACCCTGAATTTCAGTGTCCGGTTACATTTCGGGGCCAGATCGGCTCTCTTTGAATAACCCTGTGAGTCTGCATTGGTGGGCATTTGGGCCTCTGTATCTCCAAATCCATAGCAGCTACAGGGTCATCGCCTTTCCAATAATACCAATCATGACCAGGTTTCATGTGACAATTAAAACATTCAGGGTAATTCAAAGAGATCTGAATGTCTGAAGAAAGGTAACCGAATGGCTGAAGAAAGGTTACCTTTCCTGGCCATTCGGCTATCCAGAGAGCAGGCAATTCACCAAATCCTGACGAATTGCCTGCACATACGATGCCTGTTCGGTGCCTGTTCGAGGGCAGTGAAATCCCCATAGAGAAGCAATGCTTCGTCTATTCAGAGAACACAAACCAGCAGTGAAAGGTTCCCCTAATGCCCTGCCATTCGGTGGTTTTTTACTTATTTTTTCTGTACCAGCCCTTTTTATTATCATTCATTGGATCATATGTAAATTTCAGACATTTTCGCTCAGTAGTTTCTTGGCAAACAGCGTTTCACTTTTCAATCATTCAAGCAAACTGTTTTGCTAATTTATTCACTGCCTTCGTCTGCGGTGTCGGCTTTTTCCGGCGGCTTCGCTGCGTGTGATCGGCTCCTGCTCGGATTTTTCCGGTGTTTTCGGCGGGTTAATCCAGATGTTTTTGCGGGGTTTTCGGCGTGCATTCACCGGGTTTTGCGGTTACTTTTCGTCAGGTTTGGCGGCCGAGGCCTTTCCCTGCAATTCGGGGACCCTGTGGTCAGGGCCGGCGCTAGTGTAAGGCAGCACAGGCGGCTGCCTTACTATTCTGGCTTTCTGCCAGTTGAGGGGCGGAAAAATCTGGACCACCCAGCGAGCGGAGGCCTTGCAAGGATCGGGCACAAGGTTTCCCATTTACGCGGCAGCGTGTGGGATCCCACTCCCACACGCTGCACCGGAAGTAAAGGCCCTGCGGGGGGGGGGGGGGGTGCAGAGGAGGAGGAAGATGAGGCTGCCAGACCACAGCTCACATGGGAAGATGCTGGCCCCGCCCATCCACCCCCTTCCTCCTCACAGCAGCTAGCAGAGCCTCCCTCCCCTGCTCCTGTGCAGGAAGTGTCCAGCACGTGCAGGGTGGGGGGAGTGAAGAGAGACCAGCTGAGCTGTAACCATGGAGGCAGCCAGGGATTTGAATCCTAGGGTAAGTAGCAAGCAGGGGGTGTGAGTATGGGGGTGAGCATGGGGAGGTGGGTGTGTAAGAATGGAGTGTGTGTCTGTGTGTGTGAGCATGGGTGAATGAGAGCATTGGGTGTGTGTGAGCATGGGGAGGTGGGTGTGAGTATGGGGGGTGGGTGTGAGT
Source organism: Leptobrachium leishanense (assembly GCA_009667805.1). Taxonomy (NCBI): domain Eukaryota; kingdom Metazoa; phylum Chordata; class Amphibia; order Anura; family Megophryidae; genus Leptobrachium; species Leptobrachium leishanense. Next base: position 42,334,367 of record CM019064.1, read on the forward strand.
ATGGGGGGTGGGTGTGTGTGTGCAGGGGTGATGTATGTGTGTGAGCAGGGGTGATGTGTGTGTGTGAGCAGGGGTGATATGTGAGCAGGGGTGATGTGTGTGTGTGTGAGCAGGGGTGATGTGTGCGTGTGAGCAGGGGTGATGTGTGAGCAGGGGTGATGTGTGTTTGTGTGAGCAGGGGTGATGTGTGTGTGTGTGTGTGAGCAGGGGTGATGTGTGTGTGTGTGAGCAGGGGTGATGTGTGAGCAGGGGTGATGTGTGTGTGTGTGAGCAGGGGTGATGTGTGAGGGGTGATGTGTGTGTGTGTGAACAGGGGTGATGTGTGAGCAGGGGTGATGTGTGCGTGTGAGCAGGGGTGATGTGTGAGCAGGGGTGATGTGTGAGCAGGGGTGATGTGTGAGCAGGGGTGATGTGTGAGCAGGGGTGATGTATGAGCAGGGGTGGTGTGTGTGTGTGAGCAGGGGTGATGTGTGTGAGCAGGGGTGATGTGTGTGAGCAGGGGTGATGTGTGAGCAGGGGTGATGTGTGTGAGCAGGGGTGATGTGTGAGCAGGTGATGTGTGAGCAGGGGTGATGTGTGAGCAGAGGTGATGTGTGTGTGAGCAGAGGTGATGTGTGTGTGAGCAGGGGTGATGTGTGTGAGCAGGGGTGATGTCTGAGCAGGGGTGATGTGCGCGTGTGAGCAGGGGTGATGTGTGTGTGTGAGCAGGGGTGATGTGTGTGAGCAGGGGTGATGTGTGTGAGCAGGGGTGATGTGTGTGAGCAGGGGTGATGTGTGTGAGCAGGGGTGATGTGTGAGCAGGGGTGATGTGTGAGCAGGGGTGATGTGTGAGCAGGGATGATGTGTGAGCAGAGGTGATGTGTGTGTGAGCAGGGGTGATGTGTGTGTGAGCAGGGGTGATGTCTGAGCAGGGGTGATGTGTGCGTGTGAGCAGGGGTGATGTGTGCGTGTGAGCAGGGGTGATGTGTGAGCAGGGGTGATGTGTGAGCAGGGGTGGTGTGTGTGTGAGCAGGGGTGGTGTGTGTGTGAGCAGGGGTGGTGTGTGTGTGAGCAGGGGTGGTGTGTGTGTGAGCAGGGGTGATGTGTGTGTGTGAGCAGGGGTGATGTGTGTGAGCAGGGGTGATGTCTGAGCAGGGGTGATGTGTGTGTGTGAGCAGGGGTGATGTGTGTGAGCAGGGGTGATCTGTGAGCAGGGGTGATGTGTGAGCAGGGGTGATGTGTGAGCAGGGGTGATGTGTGAGCAGGGATGATGTGTGAGCAGAGGTGATAAGTGTGTGTGAGCAGGGGTGATGTGTGTGAGCAGGGGTGATGTCTGAGCAGGGGTGATGTGTGCGTGTGAGCAGGGGTGATGTGTGAGCAGGGGTGATGTGTGAGCAGGGGTGGTGTGTGTGTGAGCAGGGGTGGTGTGTGTGTGAGCAGGGGTGGTGTGTGTGTGTGAGCAGGGGTGATGTGTGAGCAGGGGTGATGTGTGAGCAGGGGTGATGTGTGAGCAGGGGTGGTGTGTGTGTGAGCAGGGGTGTGTGTGTGTGAGCAGGGGTGGTGTGTGTGTGAGCAGGGGTGATGTGTGTGTGTGAGCAGGGGTGATGTGTGTGAGCAGGGGTGATGTTTGTGTGTGTGAGCAGGGGTGATGTGTGTGTGAGCAGGGGTGATGTGTGTGTGAGCAGGGGTGATGTGCGCGTGTGAGCAGGGGTGATGTGCGCGTGTGAGCAGGGGTGATGTGCGCGTGTGAGCAGGGGTGATGTGTGTGTGTGTGTGTGTGTGTGCAGGGGTGATGTGCGCGTGTGAGCAGGGGTATGAAATGAATTAAAGGGGAGATTGAATTGAAGGGAGAATGAATTGAAGGGGTGGAGGAATTGAGGGGGAGAATGAATTGAGGGGGTGAAATTAATTGAGGGGAAGAATGATGTGAGCTAGGGGCAAATTTACCCATGTGTGAGCTCTGGGGGCAAATATATCCATGTGTGAGCTCTGGGGGCAAATATATCCATGTGTGAGCTCTGGGGGCAAATATACCATGTGTGAGCTGGGGCAAATATACCCATGTGTGAGCAGGGGGCAAATATACCATGTGTGAGCTGGGACAAATATACCCATATGTGAGTTGGGGCAAATATACCCATATGTGAGTTGGGGCAAATATACCCATATGTGAGTTGGGGCAAATATACCCATATGTGAGTTGGGGCAAATATACCCATATGTGAGTTGGGGCAAATATACCCATATGTGAGGTGGGGCAAATATATCCATATGTGAGCTGGGGCAAATATACCCATGTGTGAGCTCTGGGGACAAATATACCCATGTGTGAGCTGTGGTAAATATACCCATATGTGAGATGGGGGCAAATATACCCTTGTGAGCTGGGGCTATATATATATATCCATGTGAGCTGGGGGCAATATATATACCCTTGTGAGCTGGGGCAAATATATCCATGTGAGCTGGGGTCAATATATATATATATCTGGACATGTTCTGGTCTGAGGTCTCTGTGCGTATATATATATTTATCTGGACATGTTCTGGTCTGTATATATGTATCTGAGTGGGCATGATATTGGTGAATACCTGAAAAAAAGTATTGGTACTTGTACTCGGTCTTAAAGTGGTATCGGTGCGACACTAGAGTGTGTATATATGTATGTGTGCATATATAGAGATTATTATGGCACCTCTATCCTGATTGGCTTGACATGACACGGATGGGGGGGCACCAAAACGCACCTTCGCCTGACTAGACAAAAATGCTTGCACCGGCCCTGCCTGTGGTGCTTGCTGAATACAGCGCAGGGTCACCGAAATGGGATCGGCAAAACGAACCGAATTGAAGAGAATGAAAAGTCACCGAACGTGCGGTGACTTTTCGATTCTCTTTGAATTACCCTGATAATAATAATTTTTTTTTCTTTCTAACACAACAATAGTTTTCAGTTATAAAGTGAACAATGATACTGCACTAACTCACCATCTCATTCTTGATGTCACCAACAAGTGTGGAGGTGATGACACAATCCTCCAAAACACAAGGGAAATATTTTTTTATTTTTTTTGGTTAAAATTGTATATTTTCTCAGAAAAATGCAGTAACAGGTTCCCATTTAAATTTTTGTTTTAACAAGAATCCCCTATATTCAGCTGTACAGCGCTACGGAACTTGTTAGCGCTTTATAAAAACTTGTAACTGCAACCATAGAATATATAACCACAAAGGTTTGGATGATAAATTATTTTTCACATTGAAATCTGAATGGAAATTTCCTCACGCAGTATCTGCCAATATCAGCGAGATATAACCGTACCTGCACTATTAAATAACCTAAAATATGTTATTATTTCACTAAATTCCAAGAAAAGCCACCAAAATCTTCAACTCCAGGCCCATAGAGATCTTAATCCGACCCTGATTACAAGAGCATAGAAGTGAAAGCGCCACGTAGTTGATGGACATTCATAGAGCCAGCAGGGAATGAGGTTATATATTCCATTTTCTGTGATCCTGTTAAGTAGGCGGAAAATACTCCATGCTCCATACTTACCTAACATAGGCCCCTATTACATTCTTCGCGCAAATTCGTCCGCGCAGCGCAATTTTTTTGCGCGCAGCGTTAAGCGTTATCGTACGAAGATTAACGGTGGTATTACGATCCGAACGCATTTTCTCATCCGGTCAAAAATAACGTTCGTAAAAACGACGCACAAAACGAAGTGTAATACGGGCGCAGTAACGATGCGCACGTAAATCTGTGTGCGGACTGTTTTTTTCGCGGGATTCAGCCAATCAGAATTAAGAACCTTAATTGACATCAATTTACCTTAATTGACTCACTTCAGTTTTTTAAACTTAAACTTTTAAGTTTTTTAGGATGTTCTATACAGAGAGGGGCATTAATTAATGCAGGAGGATGTTCTATATATTATACAGAGAGGGGTATTAATGCAGGAGGATGTTATATACATTATGCAGAAAAGGTATAAATTGAGGAGGATGTTCTATACAGAGAGGGACATTATTTAATTCAGGAGGATGTTCTATACATCATACAAAGAGGGATATTAATTAATGCAGGAGGATGTTCTAAACATTATACAGAGAGGAGCTTTTTTTTTTTTAGCCCTTTAAATCCAGTGGCTGCGAGCGCTTTGATCGGCTGCTTGTTATATTATCTCTCAGTACAATGTATCAGGCTCAGATGTTACAGTAACTGACTGTAACAGCGCTCAGAGTTTCAGTAAAACAAGGAAATAATATTGTTATAACCCCTTATATATAAAAATATTATTTACTAGTTTTACTGAAACTCTAAGCGCTGTGATGAGCAGCAGTCAGTTACTGTAACAGCTTTGCCTGACATGGGGCAGTATTACAATGTTGGTGCTAACTTAACCAGAGCTGTTGTAAACTGAAAACCTTCATAGGCTATAATGGCTCTGGGAAGTTTACAACAGCTCTGGTTAAGTTAGCACCAACTATGTAATATGGCCCACATTGTGCTGAGAGTGAGAAATACTGTAACAAGCAGCGATCTCAGCCCTCTGAGGAGCCACTACAATAGTAATTGTATCCATTGGTTTTCGGATGAATGAAATTAGTTTTCATACTAAAGAACTGAAAACGAATTTCTTTAACAACTAAATAAATTGCATTTTAGGACTAATCCATTAGTTCAAAACGAAATTTTGTGCTGTGCACATGTCTATTGTTTGGGTATGTGTAGAATGTGTAACTATACTGTGCTGTATTTTTTTTTTTCGTGCTGGTGTTTTTCGTTTTGGCCAGAATGTTCAGATTTGCAGTTACCACCAGCTTTTCAAAGACGTTAAAATTATGCGCGCAAACGTCGTTTGTAAAAAGATGTGCATCGATTGTAATACCATCCGCGTACCAGCGCACAAACGAATTTGCGCTCACAATGTTAAGTATGGGACACGCACAGCTCATCACGCTCGCGCAGGTCCATCCACGTTAAACGATAACGCGCATAGTTTGCGTGAACGTTGTAATACGACGTTCAGCGCAAATGGTTTTGACGTTCGCGCAACTGCACATTTGCGCACGCAAAACCAAATGCGCGAAGAATGTAATAGGGGCCATACACTTTTCGTTTTTATAGCACATGCTAAAGCTTAAAGCGACACACTACTCACCATGACCACTGTGTAGTTTTTAAAGTGGTCAGGTTGTGAGACGTGCCTCCCTTCTCCCTCTTCCCCCTCTCAGCTCCCCCTGATCTGCAGAAAATGCTGGGTGAAGAGGAGGAGTTTCCTCCACCTCCCCCAGCATCACCAGCAGACAGGATGTTTGAATTTCCTGGCTGCCAATCACCAAATGTGTCACTAGTGACGTCAGCACACAGAGAGCATGCTGGTGTCCCTCTCTCTGAGACAATCGCGGTGGCGAGCGTTCTCAGAGGGCAACAGATCAATTGAACCTGCGCATGCGCTCAGCTCCGATCTATCGTTCCGCGCAGGCACTACAGAATATGCTTACATAAAGTGCACAGGTCCCATTACGGTGCGCAATTTGCGTCTCCTACTCTATGCAGGTTGCATAGGAGCACAAATTGAGCAGAACAGTGTCAGGGACTTCCAGGTTCAGCAGTCCCTGAGCCGAGGAGGAGGAGCAGCGTGCAGTGAGGGAGAAAAAGGTGAGAAAAATCACCTTAAAAAATAAATAATTAATCAGAGGCAGTCAGCAACCGTCGCCCAATTATTTAAGGGCAAAAAAGGAGCCCTATTTTCCAATAGAGAATCCCTTTTATTTTAACTCCACACAATGGACCACAGTGTGGACACAATGATGCAGAGGCCAGTGGACTGATGCACACATTCACATGTCTAATAGTGCCTTTTACAGTAGACAAGTGGATCACACAGTGCTGCGATGACCTGGGAATCGATCCTCACATTGAGTAGAGGCTCTTTAAATCCTGCTGTCAGACAGGGTCATGTTGCGTAGCTGTTCTTCCTTCAAAATCTCTTCTTTAAAAGCAATAAGTGGTATTTGTGGAGATAATGGAAAAACATGGATGCAGCCCGGCCCCCCCCATCTTTTTCCCTGCTGGTCCCATTGGTCAGCATTTCAAGAGGTGAGAAGAAATGTCATTCTTCAGTTCATAAAACGCTCACAGATGATGTGAGCACCGGAGAATTCAGTTCTCAAACCTCACAGCATTGATATATTGGGCCACCAGGAGAAAATGAAAACCTAATCTCGCTTGAGGGCTGATTTTTCCCAGCGCAGGAGCCATGGGACTTCCGTCGCAGGGTGGCCCTGATCAGTGTGGATAGAGATACGGGGATAATGTGTTATGTGAGGTTTCCAGCTTGATTGTGCGGCTCACTAAGCCTCACTGCTCTGTGCGTTCATAGGATCAAGCTGGAGCTGCCTATATCATCTATATGGAAAATGTAATCACGCCACAAATGTGAGGTTAATGAAGTCGATTGTTGTGTGTTTAAACTTCATAACCTTATCCTTAATAAGAAGGACTGCTGGATGCTCAGAAAACATCTAACTTGCATAACCAGGTTTTAAAAACAGATTAAAAAGTGTGTCAGCTTAAATAACACTTTGTCATTACGTGACTATAACCAGCTCGGTGCTCCTCATGCAGGTTGCTCTATCTCAAGTTGTTAGTTGACGCCGACCAGATATATATCGACCCCGTGTCTCCTTTCATCAGCATTATTGATGCTCCCTGGCGTCACTTTGTTATGGACCTCCATCCACGCCTCCTCCCTACCCACTACTTCACCCACAATTGCACCCATCAAAGCTTCACATGAACTACATTTCTTGCTCCATAATAATACATAAAAGCATAAAAAATAGTGAACAATCATAGGTAAGGATCACCAAGAACGCATTTTCGCCTGCCGGCTTCCTCAGTAAGTGTCCTTAACAATAGGGTAGTCTCTGATAGAAAAAAGTCATTGACACTTACTGAGGAAGCCGGTAGGTGAAAACGCATTCTTAGTGATCCTTACCTAGGATTGTTCACTATTTTTTATGCATTTTTATTGCCTTGCCATATGGCTTTTGTTTTATTGAAATAAATTAGTTTATACTACTAGAAACCTGCTCTGCTGCTTATTTATAAAAATATATATATATATATGTAGCGCTGTTTAAAACTCTGTTGCTGTATTGCTCGGGTTTGGCCACCAGAGGGAGACAAGCGCAATGTAAACTATACTGGACACATTATACTACGTTTTCCAGCATGCTATGGGGCAGAGACAGGAAGTCGGTGGGGAAGGAGGAAAGGACATCCGCAGCCTCTTATGAAGGAGAGCCAGTGTGAGCCGAGCGGTGAACAGAGTAAGACGCACGTGAGACTGTGAGCGATTGTTACCAGGCCAGAGAGCAGGCGCTGCCTTGCCGACGCTGTGGATCGATATAGTGACTTGCCAGAGACCGAGTAATACACTGCTGAAAGGTTTTGCACAAACACCGAGTTCCAGATTGGACCCCGAGTAAGGAGACCGCGATGATCCACTGGGAGTGCAGGCGGTAGGCCGTAGATCTTGTTGTAGAAGACGGACAAGCAGGAAAAGCGGATCCGGTGGCACAGGGTCCCAGTATAATCCAGCGGAGAGACGTCCTTGATCGGGCAGCGGAACAGATTGTCTGGCGGATGGGTGAGAGGCCTTCCAGGCCACAGTCAGAGTTTAACGAAGCACGCTGCAGTATTGCTTAAACCTACAGTTCCCAACGTGACTAGTCGAAGATTTATTAAATCCATTCACTGGCCAGTCGACTATAGATCCCGGGTACCTGAGCTCACACACACACACTTTTTGGGACATAACCTGCACGGGACTTACACTCCAGAGACGAAGGGGTTAAACTTTTATTTTACCACTGCGCGTTTCTCGCATTACGAAATCCTGTTTTCTATATACCGTGCTTACATTATATATGCCGCTTTATTGAGACCAGTAAAGTATATAATTTATAAAATCCACAACAGTGCTGGTGTATATTTATTCCCTAGTGCGGAGAGACTAACCCGAGGTTAAATTCAGCGGCTCCTCCGGCAGTGAGCGCTACACATAAAAAAAGTTTTCTTTTTCCTGCTCCGAGTACCGTATGCACTAGGAATATCTCCTCGCTATCCAGGAATTCATGCAACTATCCTGTATTCAACCGGAAGAATCCAACACCGAAAAGGAGGAATAAGAATCCATAACAACTTGAAATCTAACAGGGTTATTCAAAGAGATCCGAATTGCTTGAGAAAGGTAACCGAACGCTGAAAATCAGCGTTCGGTTACCTTTCCTGGCCATTCGGCTATTCAGAGAGCAGGCAATTCGCCAAATCCTAGCGAATTGCCTGCACATACGGTGCCTGTTCGGTGCCTGTTCGAGGGCAGTGAAAACCCCATGAAAAAGCACTGCTTCGGCTATTCAGAGAACACAAACCAGCAGTGAAAGGTTCCCCTAATGCCCTGCCATTCAGTGGTTTAATTCAACAAGTTAATTCAGGAGAATCCCATAGGCGTCAATGTTAAAAATATTCCCGTTTTAATTCAATATCTAATAAACCGTCCATTATAAAATTCTGCAGTAAAGAGTTTCTTTATTTACAGATTTTTTAGGATATTTTAAGCATTTTTTCAGATTTTCTTTTTTTTTTAAAAGTCTGATTTTTTTTAAAAAGTTTTCTTCTTTTTTCTGTAACAGCCCTTTTTATTATCATTCATTGGATCATATGTAAATTTCAGACATTTTCGCTCAGTAGTTTCTTTGCAAACAGCGTTTCACTTTTCACACATTCATACAAACTGTTTTGCTAATTTATTCACTGCCTCTTCTGCTGTGTCGAAGGCTGCGATCGGCTCCTGTTCGGGTTTTTCCGTGGTTTTCAGCAGGTTAATCCAGATGTTTTTGAGGGTTTTCGGCGTGCATTTGCTGGGTTTTGCGGTTAGTTTTCCTCACGTTTGCGGCAGCTTTTCCCTTCAATTCGGGGACCCTGTGGTGCTTGCTGAATACAGCGCAGGGTCACCGAAATGGGATCGGCAAAACGAACCGAATTGAAGAGAATGAAAAGTCACCGAACGTGCGGTGACTTTTCGAATCTATTTGAATAACCCTGTAAGTATTACTTTTATTCTATTTCAGAGCTTTCTCTACACATTTATACTTCTTTCCCAAAATTGCTGCTATATAAAATGTATTTGGAATAATATACTAATTTACTGCTTAGGTGCGCCTGGAATACTTTTTGCTTTTCTTTATACACTACCTGACCAAAAAATATAGTCACCACCACAAATATAGTACATGCCTGATATGATCTGGGGTGGCTTAAGTTGGCGAGGTCTAGGTTCAGCAATGCAATGTGCCCAAAACGAGGTCACGTGACTCCCTGAATATACTGAATGAGCAGGTTTTTCCATCAATGGGTTTTCTCTTCCGTGATGGCACAGCGGGCATATTCCAAGATGACAATGCCAGGATTCATCAGGCTCAAATTGTGCAAGAGTGGTTCAGGGAGCACGAGACACCATTTTCACACATGGATTGGCCACCACACAGTCCAGACCTTAACCCCGTTGAGAATCTTTGGGATAATGTGCTGGAGAAGACTTTACGCAGCGCCGCGACTCTCTCATCATCAATACAAGATCTTGGCCACAAATTAATGTGACTCTGGACGCAAATAAATGCTTTGACATTGCATGAGCTTATCCAAATGATGCCGCTGTGAATGTGTGCCGCAATCACAGCATAAGGCGACACCACCAAACATTTAATGTGTGACTTTCTTTGGCCAGGCAGTGTGTAGCCTCATCTTTTTAAGGGCTATTAGAGCTCAGCTATATAAATAAATATTGGCAGATAAACTCAATCATGTTATGGTTCCTATTGTGTGTTTGTAACAATTTTGCTTGAGTTTCTGTGTTTCATTCTCATGTGAAATTATTTTACGGTTTAGCTGTTTAATGTAATTTTTTCCAGTGATGATTCCACCACGGCCGCTGTTTAAGCATTAAAATGATAATTACTTACACAGCCCCGACAGTGGATCAGATGATTTGATACACAAAACAAGTTTGATACGCAGGAACAAGGAGGAATCCCGTCAAACAAGCTTGCTTTCTGAGCGCTCCAAACGAAACCTCAGGACTCCTGGCACTCGTGAGGATGGTGGCATCCCCACAGCTCACAAATAATTCTTTATGTTTTTGAGCTGGAAGCTCCTGGTGAGACCAGCATGGTTCCAGATGTAGAAGTGACATGTAGTTTATGTAGCCCTATATCGTGGATAATAGAAACAAACTACAATTTCCGTTCCATTCATGCAAAACAAAGGGTGTGTAATCTTTTTATTTGTGAATTATGTTATGATTTGTTTTTAAATATAGGCATGCACAGTGTTTTCAAAGTTATATTTCCTACATATTTATTTTCTGTGTTATTCTGTATATTTGTGTTTTGTTTTTAACCCCTTAGTTACCCGACAGGTTTACAAAAGTCTGGCCGAAAGTGCTGTTTTTACGCTTCTGCGCTTCCTAGATTGTGAGTTCCTACGGGAATAGGGCCCTCATCTCCTCCTGTACTGTTTGTCAAATGTTGTTCAATGTATTGTAACCCTGTCTATACTGTGCCTATTGTACAGCGCTGCGGAATATGCTGGCGCTTTATAAATAAAGAATAATAATAATAATTTGTGTTTAGGTCAAATTTTCCTCTTACTAATTTATGCAACCCACACATATTATATACCGTTTTTCACACCATTAAATGGACTTTCTAAAGATACCATTATTTCCATCATATCATATAATGTACTATAAAAATAAATATGGAAAAATGGAAAAAACACACTTTTTCGAAATTTAATCCCCAAAATCTACAACCACCAAAAAAGACGCCGGCTAAGGCTAGGGTCAGACTGGTGCAGTTCGAACGCGCGTGCAGGCGCACTAAATCACGGCCGAAGTAGCAGCACATGACGGCCAATGACGGCCAATATACGCAGTACGTGCGTACAAAAGTGCGCCCACGCCACGCAACCGGCAAATGAACGCATTTTTCGCACAACGTGATACCACTAGTACTGACGTACAGAGTGCGCTGCGGCCACATAGCAGCGTGTGTGCGTGATTAGGAGACGTCAGACGCTGCTATTGTGCGGCGTACATCACGTCCAAACAGCCAAAGTTTCCTGCAGTTTGTTGGAGCGTACCTGCGACCGTTGAACATGGCTGCTGGACCAGAGATGGACGTGGAGAGGCTGATAAGCGCTGTGGGTGAGCATCCCGAGATCTGGGACACGGCCTGCGACCGGTACAAGGATAAAGTGAAGAAGGCCAGCGCATGGTCGTGGTGTCCCGTGTGGTGTACCCGGAGTACGATACGTGGTCCGAGAAAGAACAGCACATCCAGAGTGAGTATAAGATTATTTAATTCATAATCCCATACCTGTAAATCACAATAATAACAATAAATAAAAATATGTAATCCTAGAGGTGAAATCTCAAATGCTCCCCAGCTGCCAGGGCACCTGCCCTGCATCACTGGTCAAATAATTAGATAGAGCATTGCGATACCTGTTGCTGTATCTATTCACCGCTATGATGTCATCGTTCACATCATCCTCAAGACCGACAACTGTGAGGGTATCGACAAAATTAAAACCATCCCTGGCACGCACATAATTATGTAGAATGCAACAGCATTTCACAATGTTCACACAGAAATCAACCTGTACATCCAGCGGTCTATGTAAAATCCTCCACTTGTTTGTCAGTATGCCAAAGGTACACTCGACATACCGTCTCGCCCGCGACAGCCTATAATTAAACACCCGCTTCTTCACATTCAGGTGTGTCCCTGAGTAGGGCCTTAGGAGGTGTGTGGATAGGCCGAATGCTTCATCACCCACGAAGGCATAGGGGACTGTCACGTCACTGCCAGGCAATGGTGCGGCTCTGGGGATGTTCAGGGACCCACTCTCAATTTCATTCCAGTGTGGAGTTCCTGAACAGTGTGGAGTCAGAGTCCTTGCCGTATGAACCGACATCCACATAGACGAAACTATAGTTGGCATCTGCCACCGCCAGTAGGCCAATGGAAAAGTAATGTTTATAATTCTGATACAGTGAGCCACTGTGCGGTGGCTTCACTATGCGGACATGTTTGCCATCCACGGCTCCCAGGCAGTTTGGAAAGTTGGCTCTCTCCCAGAATCCTGCTGCAATTTCTAGACATGCCTTGTGTGTCGGTTTTGGCAAACATTGGTCCTTCATGGTTTCCCATATGGTTTGGTACACCTTGCGGACGATCTCACCAGCTGTTGATCTGCCAACGCGGAAGTTATAATGCAGATCCTACAAACTGCATCCACTAGCGAGATACCTAGAAGACAAAACAAGAATGTTTGAATATGATCACATACCATGAACACAAGCTAATGTCACACTCATCATGTTTTGCAGCACAAGAGGCGATGAACAAATGGCGCACAGTACGCGACAACTTTATACGTGTGCAGAAGAAGCAAGCCATGGCTGCGCGCTCTGGAGCTGGTGGGAAAAAGGTCCGTGGATACATCTATGCTGAGCAACTGGCGTTCCTCCGAAGGACCCAGGAGCCGCGCAGTACCGTCAGCAGCATGGACCAGCCATCGACCTCCGGCACACAGGTACAACACATGGTGCCAGGAGGTTCTGCCAGCTGCCAGGAGGAGGAGAACCAGGGTGTTGCAGAGTCCGAACTAGAGGAGGATTCCGAGACACAACAGGTGGCAGGTACCGCAACAACGGTCAGCACCAGACCTGCACAGAGGCGAAGGGCACCAGCTACAGACCTGGAGCAGGCCATGGTTACCTTCATGGAGGCTCAAACCAACCATCCACACCAACGCTGCATGCTTGCGGACTCCGTGGACATGTCGTTCTTTAATGCCTGTATGCTCCTCCTCAACAAGATGAGCGAGGCTGAGAAGATGGAGTACCGGCACAGATCTCTGGCAATATTGGACGACATCCTTTCCCATCCCCATCACGCAGCCGCTTACCATGCTGTGCCACAATCCACCAATGCCAGTGGATCTTCCCTCCCCAGTCAGGTGCTGTCCTCCCACCCAGCCATGCCCCCTGGAGCCAGGCCACACACAGAGTCGGGGTCCAGCTCTAGCCACACCACCGGCCCTCATGACCCAGATGCTCGGCGGTATCATGATCTATGATACAGGTCATGAATATGTTTTATTTTTGTTTGTCATGTATTATTTGGTTTAATGTTTTATATATCCTGACCTTCAGTTTACAACTTTTAATATATGTCCCGAATATATTACTGTTATTTTATTTCATGTTTCATATTATATTATTATTTTGGTCTACATTGTTGTCGGAGTCATTTATGATTATGTACGTGTGATGTGATGCCTGTGTGTGTGTGTGTGTGTATGCATGTGACAGTGGGCATGTGACTACAGACATGATGCACTCATGTCAGGTGACTGGCAGCGATGTCATGTATGCAGGTGTTTGACAGTACGTACCGCAAAGTGATGACCAGCATCTCCTCCGGTGGTATGGCGGCCCGCATTTTGGTGTCCCTCTGGTCAGTGGCTCGCGTACCCGCAACAACAGTTCATCAAAGGAGGGGATGCACATCCGCATGTAGTTGAAAAACTTCACGGGGTCCCTCTCTAGCAGTGGCCTGTACAGCGTCACAAAGTGTCCATGCGTGGGTCTGGCAGCGTTGATTTCATGAACCCAGGTTCGCCGCTTTCTCTTCCTCTTGAGGTACAGGTACCCCATCGCAGCAAACACAAAGACATGTGCAGGATCCATCTTTGGAAAACGCCTCCATCTCAAAAATGGCTTTTTATACCCTTACCCTTATTTTTACATTTATCAATTGATTAGATTCATCGGATTTTTCTGTTTTTTTTACAGCTCCGTCATGAAATACGTCCAGAATTGCACATCATCTGCCCGCTTAAGCGTATTCCGTGAAAAAATGCGTTCGCACGCAACGACGTACGTTTTGACGCTGGCCGTCAGAAATGCGTTCGTCTGACCCTGGCCTTAATAGTTTCAAATAGTAATAGTCCTGAGAATAGAAATACCCAATTTTTACATGTTTTTGCTCTTTAACCCCTTCACTGCTGAGCCATTTCACCTGTGCGCTGACGCTGAGCTCACTTTGACCGTTTTATGCTCATCATGTTTAAATGCCAAGTCCTATTTTATTAAGCCCCCGACAATTTTTTTTTTAAAAAACCCTCAATTTATTTAAAAAGATTTATTTATTTTACACCAAACCTAGTCATGTTTGGTATTATTGGAAAGGCCCCGATCAGGCCGAAGGATCCCCCTATCTCCACTTGGCAGCTTGGGGGTTAACTGGCACACTGATTTCCTCACACATATGGTGACGATGTCAGTGAGTGGGGGGTGACCCAGGCTTGGCTGACATCCAAGATGTCAGCCACTTCCAGGTTTGAATTGCGATACGGCAAGGAAGGGGCTAATGAGAGACTCTTCCCTTTCCAGCGGTACCATTGACTTTTTTGTAAGTGGAACGGTTTGGGAGGGAGAGGACTTCAAAAGGAGCGAACCCTCCCCTTCCACATTTTTTCACTGCTGGTGCTGGTGCCTGGTGATGACGTCATCACGCACCGCGACTGCTGGGCCCTCTCAAATGGCGGGACAGACTCCAAAACGCAGAGGGAGCCTGGACAGAAAGGTGAGTATAGGGAGGGAGGTTAGGAGACCAAGACGTACATAATACATCCGCGGTCGTTAAGGGGATTTCCCCGCAGGACGTACTATGGACATCAGCGGTCGGGAAGGGGTTAAGATCTTGCATTTTATTACTTTGTATTTTTGGAACGACTGTAAAAATTTCAATGTTTCTTGAACCCAGGACATACTTGAAAATGAGAGAAATCTCAATGTATCCTTCCTGGTGAAATACTTTATAAATAAATGAATAAAATAAATAAATAAACGTTTCACGGACAGAAATAAATAAATCATCCGCCACACTGTATTTAACGCTTGTAGCCACGCACGTGCCATCTGAAATATGTTCCATTAGCTTTGTGCTCGCTCATATCCCTAAAAACCTTTACATGTCCCCCGGCACATTTTATTGGCTATCGGTTTGGCCATCGCGTTTCTCAGGACGTTTGTAATAAATTTCCCATCAGAACAAATCGCCCTCATCCCAGAGACAATCTATCAGATCTCTCTTAACCTGTGGCAGAGGAGAACAGCTGAGCGAGAGCAAATATTTATTATTAGCAGTTTCTTTGTTGAAAAACAAATATATATTTTTTTCAATTAACTTTTAAAAGAATCATGGAAGCGGTATACATTTTGCTACATTTTCATGGCATCGTTTGTTCATGCTAACGTCGTTTTGAGCAAGAGAATATTTTTTATCAGCAGATATCCGCAGTCTTATATTTTATTTTCCTTTTTAATGAAGATATCGGGGACAGGCAACATCTATATCGAGTGCAACAAATAACACCGGAGGGACAGCAACTCAGAGAACGCATTCCCACCTTAATAGTTTGTCTTGTAGGTGTCAATAGAGAAGGCAGCCTGTGGACTAGAAATGCTATTAACAAACAGCTTTAAAGAGACAGAGGTACTTGTTAGCGGTAAGAGAAATAAAATCCCCAAAAGGTCAAGATATAATCTGGCAGCTGAAATATGAAGCGCAGAGAAGCTGAACTTTGTGTTTGCGGTGATCATGTCAGAAGATAGGAATTCTTTGCAAACAAATACCAACAATTTTGTGTTGTTTTTGTAAGCCAGGGAAACACTGGGAGGCGATAGGTGAACTTATATAATGAATTCCAGAGTGTTTTATGACTCTGACCTAAAATAATATTAACTGTTATTAAATTCTATTATTTTCCCATGTAGTGTTTATCAATATTCACCGATTCGGCCGGAAAAATAAACAAAAATTGGTATTTACTATTTCAAAATGCAAATGAAATGCTGCGGCTGACTTATGGATGCAGTATCATTACTACAAAAAGTCACACATTTACAGTTTGCCCTTTTAATAGCGCCATGGCAAGGATTTCGATGCCAGCGGGCTGAATTGCATTTATTCATAGAGATAGATATGGATAGAAAGCTAGATAGATATACAGATCGACAGATAAACAAGCAGACAGATACATATGGATAGATAGATGGCTATAGATGAATAGATAAATGTACTTGAAAACGAGAGAAATCTCAATGTATCCTTCCTGGTAAAATCCTTTATAAATAAATAAATAAATAAATTAAAATGTAAGCTCCTATGAGCAGGGCCCTCTACACCTCTTGTTTCCATCCTATGTCCATTTATCTGTATCTCATTCCCTTTGGTTAATGTAAAGCGCTGTGGAAACTGTTGGCGCCATATAAATGGTGATAATAATAATAGACATACTTATAAGTGGCTAGATAGAGATAAACAGATGGATGGATAGATATAAATAGATATAAATGGATGAGTATCCTTTCATTTTTATTTATTTATATATAAAGGATTTCACCAGGAAGGATACATTGAGATTTCTCTCGTTTTCAAGTATGTCCTGGGTGGCGAGTATGTACAATTACTGTATGTGTCTTGCCCAAGGACACTTACTGGAGAGGTGCTCTTGCTGGAATTTGAAACTGTGTCTCCACGGTTATAGAGCAGTGATGTTACCTCTACTCCACCCAGCCGGTATACAGCGGCAAGTATGTAGCGTTAGGTGTCCTGCCCATGGACACATACTGGAGAGGTGCTCTGACTGGGATTCAAACCTGGGTCTTCGTAGCTACAGAGCAGTGATGTTACCTTTACTCCATCCAGACGGTACATACAGTAGCAAGAAAAAGTATGTGAACCCTTTGGGATTACGTGGAGTTTTGCATGAATTGGTCATAAAATGTGCTCTGATCTTCATCTAAGTCACAACAATTTGAAAAACACAGTCTGCTTAAAATAATACAACGCAAACATTATATGTTTTCATGTTTTTATTGAACAGAACGTGTAAACATTCACAGTGCAGGGTGGAAAAAGTATGTGAACCTTTGGACTTAATAACTGGTTGACCCTACTTTGGCAGCAATAACCTCAACCAAACGTTTCCTGTAGTTGCAGATCAGACCTGCACAACGATCTGGAGTAATTTTGGACCACTCTTCTTCACAAAATTGTTTCAGTGTAGCTGTAATGCCCCGCGCCGCGGTCGGACCGCGGCCGCCATGTTGGGACGCCTGACAAACTCACCTGAGGTCCCTCGTGGCGCGTCGCTCCCTGGTTCCGGCCTGCAGCTCGAGGGAGGAGAGCCAGGATGTGTCCCACGCCGCCTCCGCGATCCGTCTGAGCAGAAGGCAGGCGCGCATGCGCGATCATCCATCCTAGAGCATGAAGACCTAGGTACTCTGGCGCCCTCTGCTGGTCAAGTTAAGGTACTGCACCCCACCTGCACTGGAGATCCTCGTATACCACCAATTAATTTACCTAGCACTCAGGTATCCTCATTCCACCTGCGAGTCCCAGGTGAACGGTGTTCGTATGATTCCTTGAACCCTATTTAAACCTGCCGCCTTCTCCATCTCACTAACCAGGTTATACTGTGGTTATACCACGTTACCCAGTGGTTCCTGCTGCCGATACAGCTTTGCTCCGGTTCCTGTTGTCACGGTACAACTCCGCTCTGGTTCCTGTTGCCACGGTACAACACCGCTCTGGTTCCTGTTGCCACGGTACAACGCCGCTCTGGTTCCTGTTGCCACGGTACAACACCGCTCTGGTTCCTGTTGCCACGGTACAATGCCGCTCTGGTTCCTGTTGCCACGGTACAACGCCGCTCTGGTTCCTGTTGCCACGGTACAACACCGCTCTGGTTCCTGTTGCCACGGTACAATGCCGCTCTGGTTCCTGTTGCCACGGTACAACGCCGCTCTGGTTCCTGTTGCCACGGTACAACACCGCTCTGGTTCCTGTTGCCACAGTACAGCTCCGCTCCGGTTCCTGTTGCCACGGTACAACTCCGCTCCGGTTCCTGTTGCCACAGTACAGCTCCACTCCGGTTCCCGCTGCCACAGTACAGCTCCGCTCCGGTTCCTGTTGCCACGGTACAACTCCGCTCCGGTTCCTGTTGCCACAGTACAGCTTCGCTCCTGTTGCCACGGTACAGCTCTGCTTCCGCCCCTGCTATCATGATACAGCTCTGCTTCTGTTGTCACGATAGAGCTCCGCTTCTTTTGCCACGATACAGCTCCACTTCTGTTCCTGCCACCACGGTACAGCTCCATTCCGCTTCCATATTCAAGATTGCCATTGCAGTACCAGTTCCACCTCTCGGCATACCTCTATTCCTGGACTACTTCCAAGATTACAACCGTACTTATTTATCTTTACAACTCTTCGTTCTGGACTTTTATTTCTGTCAAAAGAAACTTTACATTACTTTATTCTGGACTTATATTTTGTTGCCTTCAGTAAAGTTTAACCAATCATATCCCTTCTGGTCTCCTCCTTCGGCTTGCCATTGGGTTCCATACACCCAACACCATACAGGGGTCAAAGCCTCTGTCCTTACAGAATAACCTGGTTCAAAAAAAAAATGGAACCCGCAAGCTCGAACCAAATCCTTGCTGTACTTACAGAACAAGTGTCAGCACTAACCAAGGTTGTACAGAAACTACAAACCGGCCAAGAAGCCTTATTGCATAAGGAAAGAAGCCGGGCTGAGAGTACTGCATTACCTCCATCACCATCCGGCTCTATGATACAGCAGGTGGACCTACCTACTCCCGAACCCATGGTCAACATGCCTGAACGGCTTGCCGGTGACCGTACGAAGTATCGTACATTCATCACCGCATGTGAACTTCTGTTCTCCCTTTGTCCACGTACCTATGGGTCGGACTCTGTGAAGGTGAGGTCAGCCATCTCCTTACTGTCTGGACCTCCACAGGAATGGGCCTTCCAGTTGTTACGTGAAGGAAGCCCCCTATTGACTTCCTGGGGTTCCTTCGTCCGGGCCATGAACCCTATCTATGATGATCCTCTGAGGTCTTCTGCTGCATTAACCACCATCCGAAGCCTAACACAAGGAAGGCGACCGGTGGAGAACTACATCTCTGAATTCCGGGCGGTGGCAGCCGACACAGGTCTGAACGATGTGGGCCTTAAAGACCACTTCCGTTACGGTCTTTCCGAACAACTAAAAGACGAACTGGCTCGCATAGGAGTACCTGCTTCCTTGGATTCCTTGATCACCCAATCTCTGGTCTTGGACCAACGCTTCAGAGAACGACGTCAGGAGAGACTCTCTAATGCTCCATTTACGTCTCCTCGAAGACACGAGCCTTCCCCTGTGTCTTTTCCACGACCGACCTCCTCCTCTTCAAGTCCCGAACCCATGGAGATTGGCACTATCAAAGGTCCGCTGTCACCCTCTGAACGCAATAGACGTCACACCCAGAATCTCTGCCTGTATTGCGGCCAACCAGGTCACATGTTACGTGGCTGCCCTATACGACCACCTCGTCCCTCTGAAAGAGGTAAGAGCCACTCAACTGTTGCCTCTCTTCAAAGTGTGGTCGGCTCTGCTTCTACCCACCTAGCCATTCCTGTCACCTTACAGTGGGGAGATAGAAGCGTCGACCTGAATGCCATCATCGACTCCGGAGCCAGTAACAGCTTCTTTGACCTATCTCTTGCTACCTCCTTGGCTGTTCCTACCCAACTAAAGAAGAAACCCGTGCCCCTGCATATGGTGGATGGAAGCACCCTACGCACTGGTCCCGTTACCCACGAAACCACTCCCTTGAAGCTTCTAATCGGAACCAAGCACAAAGAAATTCTTCAGTGGGACATCGTCCCTTCTCCTTTATTTCCTATTGTACTGGGACTTCCTTGGCTTCGCACCCATGACCCCTATATTGATTGGTCTTCCAATACCG
The DNA here is from genome assembly GCA_009667805.1 of Leptobrachium leishanense. Lineage (NCBI taxonomy): Eukaryota > Metazoa > Chordata > Amphibia > Anura > Megophryidae > Leptobrachium > Leptobrachium leishanense. The sequence continues at coordinate 42,354,317 of CM019064.1, forward strand.
TGTCCTTCCCATCCTGTCACTGCTGAGTCCGCTGCATGAACGGCTCCGAATCCGAGAAGATCGCCTTTTCCTCCTACCCATCTTCCACGTTGCCTCCTAAATATTCAGAATTCCAAGACGTGTTCGAGAAAAAGGGAGTTGATACACTTCCTCCACACAGAGAGTATGACTGTCCTATTGATCTCCTTCCAGGAGCACCCATACCCCATGGACGTATTTTTAATCTGTCTGTTCCCGAGTCACAGTCTCTGAAAGACTACATCGAAGACAGCCTTACTAAAGGATTCATCCGTCACTCCACATCTCCTGCTGGAGCTGGCATCTTCTTCGTTGGGAAAAAAGATGGCGGCCTTCGCCCCTGCGTTGATTATAGAGCACTAAACGCAATCACAGTACGGAATCGCTATCCGCTCCCATTGATTCCTGAACTACTCGACAGGGTGAAAGATGCATGTATTTTCACTAAGATCGATCTTCGAGGAGCGTACAACTTGGTCCGCATGAGAGAAGGAGACGAGTGGAAGACCGCCTTCCGATTCCGATACGGCCACTTCGAGTATCTCGTCATGCCATTTGGGTTATGCAATGCTCCAGCCGCCTTCCAGCACTTTCTCAACGACATCTTCCGTGACGTCCTGGATACCTTCCTTGTGGTCTACCTCGATGATCTCTTGGTATACTCTCGAACCATCCAAGAACATGAACAACACGTCCGCCTTGTGTTATCTCGTCTTCGTCAACATAAGTTATACGGTAAAATTGAGAAAAGCACTTTTGAAAAGTCCTCTATAGAATTCCTGGGATATGTCCTATCACCAGGACATGTTGAAATGGATAAAGCCAAGATTAAGGCGATTCTAGACTGGCCGACATCCAGAGATAAAAAGATGGTTCAGCAATTCATGGGATTCGCTAATTTCTACCGTCGCTTCATTCGGTCCTTCTCTCATCTCGCCGCACCCATCACTTCCCTGACCAAAAAAGATGTGAGATTCTGTTGGACTGAAGAAGCTCAGCAGGCCTTCGACAAGCTAAAAGAAAGCTTCACCCAAGCCCCCATCCTGAAACAACCTGACATCAACCTACATCTCCATCTCTGGAAACAGACGCTTCTGATATTGCCCTGGGAGCGATTCTCTCCCAGAAATCCGGAGTCAAAGATCTTACGCATCCCGTGGCCTTTTATTCCAGACGTCTTACCCCAGCTGAAAAGAATTACAGTATAGGTGAGAAAAAGCTCCTGGCGATCAAGAGTGCCCTCGAAGAATGGAGACACCTTCTCGAAGGGGCGAAACATCCTGTGGTCGTCTACACGGACCACCGCAATTTGGAATATCTCCGCACCGCCAAAAGATTGCGACCTCGACAAGCCAGATGGGCGTTATTCTTTGCTCGCTTCCTGTTGCAAATTACCTACAGACCTGGAGTAAGAAATGGTAAGGCAGATGCGCTTTCCCGTCGATATGACTCAGACGCCTTTCCTTCCACTACTCAACCCGACTCCATCCTGCCTGACGAATTCTTCTGCGCCTCACAAGGATCCTTAATAGAAAATATAAAGAAATATAGTCTTCAACCACCGACTGACGTTCATGGGCTCATACCCAACGATGGTCTGTTCTATCATAATGAACAAATATATGTTCCTCCGGAGGTTCGTCTACAGGTACTACAACACTCTCACGACATTCCGGCTGCTGGACATGGTGGCATCAAGAAAACCATAGATGCCGTACATCGACACTTCTGGTGGCCATCCGTGAAGAAGGACATCATCGCCTTTGTGACCTCTTGTTCTGTTTGTGCACGCAACAAACAACCCCCGCACCCGTCCTGCTGGTCTTCTCCAACCCCTGGCTACACCGCTGCATCCGTGGAAAGATATTTCAATGGACTTTATAGTAGATCTTCCCCCTTCGCATCGCTACACCACCATCCTGGTAGTGGTAGATCGCTGTACCAAGATGGCCCATTTCATACCAGCAGTAGGCCTACCCACAGCAGCTGAAACAGCCACCTTGTTCATCAAGGAAATATTCCGCCTCCATGGTACTCCTCGTTCCATTGTCACAGACAGAGGATCTCAGTTTACTTCCCGTTTTTGGTCCCAAATGTGTCGTAGCTTAAAAATTGCCAGATGTCTTTCTTCAGCCTTTCATCCACAGAGTAACGGCCAGACTGAGCGGACAAATCAGACGCTGGAACAATACCTTCGTTGATTCACCACACATCTCCAAGACGACTGGCTGGACATCATCCCGACTGCCGAATTTGCATACAATAATAAGGTACACTCATCAACTCGCTTTTCACCTTTCTTTGCCAATTACGGTTATCATCCTAGCACTCTTCCGGAGATGCCGCTTAACACTCCAGTTCCAGAAGTATCAACCCGCTTGAGAATCCTACGTGGTCAACTACGAATGTTACGCCACCAGTTGCGACTGGCCCAACAGAACCAAAAGAAATATGCTGATCGTGGTCGCAAGGAAGCTCCTGTGTATGCACCCGGAGACAAGGTGTTACTATCCATGGCTCATCTCCGTTTGGATTGTCCTTCGAAGAAGCTGGGCCCTCGCTACATTGGCCCATTCCCGGTCCTCAGAATGGTGAACTCCGTGGCGGCCCGCTTAACTCTTCCTCCTTCCTAAAGGATCCATCCTGTCTTCCATGTATCTCTCTTGAAACCCTGGCATGAGAATCCGTTCCCCGATCGGAATACTAAACCACCTGCTCCTGTACCCATATCTGGAGAAGAGGAATTCGAGATATCACGTATTCTGGATTCGAGACTCCGTTACGGCAGGTTAGAATACTTGGTACACTGGAAGGGATACGGGCCTGAAGAACGATCTTGGGAACCAGTGCCAGCGTCCATGCTCCTGCAAAGGTTCGTGCCTTTCATATCCGTTATCCTTCCAAGCCATCGACCAAGCGCACCCGGGGGTCGCGCCTTGGTGGGGGGTCCTGTAATGCCCCGCGCCGCGGTCGGACCGCGGCCGCCATGTTGGGACGCCTGACAAACTCACCTGAGGTCCCTCGTGGCGCGTCGCTCCCTGGTTCCGGCCTGCAGCTCGAGGGAGGAGAGCCAGGATGTGTCCCACGCCGTCTCCGCGATCCGTCTGAGCAGAAGGCAGGCGCGCATGCGCGATCATCCATCATAGAGCATGAAGACCTAGGTACTCTGGCGCCCTCTGCTGGTCAAGTTAAGGTACTGCACCCCACCTGCACTGGAGATCCTCGTATACCACCAATTAATTTACCTAGCACTAGGGATGCACCGATACCACTTTTTTAAGACCGAGTACGAGTACCGATACTTTTTAAAAGTACTCACCGATACCAAGTACTGATACTTTTATTTAATGTCATGTGACCGCTTTCCAATAAGAACAGACCATATAAAATGCCGCTCACATGTATATCCCCCCGATATATATATATATTCATACTGCCCCAGCTCATGGATTTGCCCCAGCTCACTCATGGATTTGCCCCAGCTCACTCATGATTTGCCCCAGCTCACTCATGGATTTGCCCCAGCTCACTCATGGATTTGCCCCAGCACATGGATAATGCCCCAGCACACACATGGGTTATTATGCCCCCACAGCTCACACATGAGTATGCCCCCCCAGCTCATGGATATGCCCCACATGGATATTGCCTCCAGCTCATGGATATGCCCCACATGGATATGCCCCATCATGGATATGCCCCTCATGGATATTGCCTCCAGCTCATGGATATGCCCCCTCATGGATATTGCCTCCAGCTCATGGATATGCCCCCTCATGGATATTGCCTCCAGCTCATGGATATGCCCCTCATGGATATGCCTCCAGCTCATGGATATGCCCCCTCATGGATATTGCCTCCAGCTCATGGATATGCCCCCTCATGGTATTGCCTCCAGCTCATGGATATGCCCCCATGGATATTGCCTCCAGCTCATGGATATGCCCCTCATGGATATTGCCTCCAGCTCATGGATATGCCCCATCATGGATATTGCCTCCAGCTCATGGATATGCCCCATCATGGATATTGCCTCCAGCTCATGGATATGCCCCTCATGGATATTGCCTCCAGCTCATGGATATGCCCCCTCATGGATATTGCCTCCAGCTCATGGATATGCCCCATCATGGATATTGCCTCGCTCATGGATATGCCCCTCATGGATATTGCCTCCAGCTCATGGATATGCCCCCTCATGGATATTGCCTCCAGCTCATGGATATGCCCCCACATGGATATTGCCTCCAGCTCATGGATATGCCCCCACATGGATATTGCCTCCAGCTCATGGATATGCCCCTCATGGATATTGCCTCCAGCTCATGGATATGCCCCCTCATGGATATTGCCTCCAGCTCATGGATATGCCCCCTCATGGATATTGCCTCCAGCTCATGGATATGCCCCCTCATGGATATGCCCCCTCATGGATATTGCCTCCAGCTCATGGATATGCCCCATCATGGATATTGCCTCCAGCTCATGGATATGCCCCCTCATGGATATTGCCTCCAGCTCATGGATATGCCCCCTCATGGATATTGCCTCCAGCTCATGGATATGCCCCCACATGGATATTGCCTCCAGCTCATGGATATGCCCCCACATGGATATTGCCTCCAGCTCATGGATATGCCCCTCATGGATATTGCCTCCAGCTCATGGATATGCCCCCTCATGGATATTGCCTCCAGCTCATGGATATGCCCCTCATGGATATTGCCTCCAGCTCATGGATATGCCCCCTCATGGATATTGCCTCCAGCTCATGGACCGCCCCCCCCCGACGATACTTACCTTCCTGGGCGCCGCCGAGAATGTCTCCGCGCGCGCTCGTTGGAAGGACCCCAGCCGCGACCACGTGATCCCAGCTGGGGTCCTTCCAACGAGCGCGCGCGCGGAGACATTCCCCGGCGGCGCCCAGGAAGGTAAGTATCGTCGCGGAGAGCAGCTGCAGGGCCTGTCTGAATGCTCTATCAGCATTCAGACAGGCCCTGCAGCTGCTCAGTGTGTTTAATACTTACCTTCCTGGGCGCCGCCGGGGAATGTCTCCGCGCGCGTGCTCGTTGGAAGGACCCCAGCTGGGATCACGTGGTCGCGGCTGGGGTCCTTCCAACGAGCGCGCGCGCGGAGACATTCCCCGGCGGCGCCCAGGAAGGTAAGTATTGCGGAGAGTGCGGGGCCGGCTGTCCGAATGCCGATAGAGCATTCGGACAGCCGCCGCAGCCCCTCGGATGCCGGAAGCCGGCTCAATGCCGGCTTCCGTATCGGAAAAAATATCGGGGGTACTGCACGAGTACCAAGTACTCCTGCAGTACCCAGTATCGGCCCCGATACCGATACTAGTATCGGTATCGGTGCAACCCTACCTAGCACTCAGGTATCCTCATTCCACCTGCGAGTCCCAGGTGAACGGTGTTCGTATGATTCCTTGAACCCTATTTAAACCTGCCGCCTTCTCCATCTCACTAACCAGGTTATACTGTGGTTATACCACGTTACCCAGTGGTTCCCCTTCGTGTTCCTCTAAAAGGATTCTGACTTCCGTTCCTGCTGCCGATACAGCTTTGCTCCGGTTCCTGTTGTCACGGTACAACACCGCTCTGGTTCCTGTTGCCACGGTACAACGCCGCTCTGGTTCCTGTTGCCACGGTACAACACCGCTCTGGTTCCTGTTGCCACGGTACAACGCCGCTCTGGTTCCTGTTGCCACGGTACAATGCCGCTCTGGTTCCTGTTGCCACGGTACAACGCCGCTCTGGTTCCTGTTGCCACAGTACAGCTCCGCTCCGGTTCCTGTTCCCACGGTACAACTCCGCTCCGGTTCCTGTTGCCACAGTACAGCTCCACTCCGGTTCCCGCTGCCACAGTACAGCTCCGCTCCGGTTCCTGTTGCCACGGTACAACTCCGCTCCGGTTCCTGTTGCCACAGTACAGCTTCGCTCCTGTTGCCACGGTACAGCTCTGCTTCCGCCCCTGCTATCACGATACAGCTCTGCTTCTGTTGTCACGATACAGCTCTGCTTCTGTTGTCACGATACAGCTCCGCTTCTGTTGCCACGATACAGCTCCACTTCTGTTCCTGCCACCACGGTACAGCTCCATTCCGCTTCCATATTCAAGATTGCCATTGCAGTACCAGTTCCACCTCTCGGCATACCTCTATTCCTGGACTACTTCCAAGATTACAACCGTACTTATTTATCTTTACAACTCTTCGTTCTGGACTTTTATTTCTGTCAAAAGAAACTTTACATTACTTTATTCTGGACTTATATTTTGTTGCCTTCAGTAAAGTTTAACCAATCATATCCCTTCTGGTCTCCTCCTTCGGCTTGCCATTGAGTTCCATACACCCAACACCATACAGGGGTCAAAGCCTCTGTCCTTACAGTAGCAATATTCTTGGGATGTCTGGTGTGAATCGCTCTCTTAAGGTCATGCCACAGCATTTCTATCGGGTTGAGGTCAGGGCTCTGACTGGGTCACTCCAGAAGGCATATTTTGTTCTGTTGAAGCCATTCTTTTGTTGAATTACTTGCATGCTTTGGGTCATTATCCTGTTGCATCACCCATCCTCTGCAGAGCTTCAGTTGGCGGACAGATGGTCTTACGTTTTCCTGCAAAATGTCTTGATAAACTCTGGAATTTTTCCATCAATGACAACAATTCGTTCAGGCCCTGAGGCAGCAAAGCAGCCCCAAACCATGATGCTCCCTCCGCCATGTTTTACAGTGGGGATGAGGTTTTGATGTTGGTGTGCTGTGCCTTTTTTTCTCCACACATAGTGTTGTGTGTTTTTTCCAAACAACTCAATTTTGGTTTCATCTGTCCACAGAATATTTTGCCAGTAGTGCTGTGGAACATCCAGGTGCTCTTTTGCAAACTTCAAACGTGCTGCAATATTCTCTTTTTGGACAGCAATGGCTTCCTCCGTGGTGTCCTCCCATGTACTCCATTCTTTTTGAATGTTTTCCTTATTGTAGATGTGTCAACAAAAATGTTAGCATGTGCCAGAGATTTCTGTAAGTCTTTAGCTGACACTCTAGGATTCTTCTTTACCTCATTAAGCATTCTGCGCTTCTGCTCTTGCAATCATCTTTACAGGATGTCCACGCCTAGGGAGAGTAGCAACAGTGCTGAACTTTCTCCATTTGTAGACAGTCTGTCTTACAGTGGACACATGAACATCAAGGCTTTTGGAGATACTTTTGTAACCCTTTCCAGCTTCATGCAAGTCAACAATTCTTGATCGTAGGTCTTCTGAGAGCTCTTTTCTGCGAGGCATGGTTCACATCAGGCAGTGCTTCTTGAAATCAGTAAACCCAAAACTGGTGTGTGTTTTTAAAGGGCAGGACAGCTTTCAGCAACACATCCAATAATATCACACTGATTGGACTCAAGGTTGGCTCACTCCTGGCTCCAATTAGCTCTTGGAGAAGTCATTAGGCCAGGGGTTCACATACTTTTTCCACCCTGCACTGTGAATGTTTACATGTTATGTTCAATAAATACATGAAAACATATAATGTTTGCGTTGTATTATTTTAAGCAGACTGTGTTTTTCAAATTGTTGTCACTTAGATGAAGATCAGAGCCTATTTTATGACCAATTCATGCAAAACTCCACGTAATCCCAAAGGGTTCACATACTTTTTCTTGCCACTGTATTGATAGATGTAGATGGACAGATATAGATAGAGATAGATGATTTATAGATGGAATGGATGGATAGATTGATTGACATAATAGATAAATAAATATAGATTAATAGATACATATAGATGGATAGATAGTTAAATAAAAATAGATTAATAGATACATATAGATGGATAGATAAATAAATATAGATTGATACATATAGATGGATAGATAAATAAATATAGATTAATAGATACATATAGATAGATAAATAAATATAGATTAATAGATACATATAGATAGATAAATAAATATAGATTAATAGATACATATAGATAGATAAATAAATATAGATTAATAGATACATATAGATAGATAAATAAATATAGATTAATAGATACATAGATAAATAAATATTGATTAATAGATACATATAGGTGGATAGATAGATATAGATAGATAAATCGATAGGTAGATACATATAGATAGAAATCGATGGATAGATAGATCTAGATATAGATATGTTCGCAATATCAGACTGTCCCCAAATCTGGCTTCATTTAAACGCTCCCTAAGGCCCCCGGCACACAAGCGTATTTTCGGATCATGTGCGCCCGTACTTCCCTGCGTCCGTCCGTTTTTGATGGGGAAGGCCATCCACCGGACGTGAAAAAGCCCCCCCCCCCCGTCAAAAAGCTAAACGGACGCCGACAGGATACAAAGCGCATTCTCCATTGGAGGACTGCACTTTGTACGCTGAGCGCAGAGAGTGGAAGGAACGTCCACTTTTACGGACGTTCCTTCCTTTCTCTGTTAAGGCCGGCGGCACACGAGCGTTAACAGAGAGAGGAAGGAACGTTTGTGAAAGTGGACGTTCCTTCCACTCGCTGCGCTCATCGTACAAAGTGTGATCCTCCTATGGAGAATCTCGCTTTGTATCTGTGGTAAATGGTCGCTGAGCGCTTGAAAATATAGGTGTTGGTGTACCACTCACCCAACACAAATATATATATTGCACAAGACAGGTTCGTCCACTATATTAAGCATTTATTAGGAATTACACACAGCACACTAAATCACATACAGTATAACACATATGTACAAGATTTACAAAGCAGCCAATATGAACAATAACAAATAGGCCTAGAGGGCCAGAAGCCCATAGTGTGTATACTTATCAACCAGGAGAGCAGGGAGACTGTGACACAGTCCACAGGACAGGAAGAAAGAGAGAATGAACTGCAGAGAGTTCATATAATGGAGTAGGTGTGTCTTCCCAAGGGAAGGGCATATTGTAATTAACCAAAGAGTCTAGTGATATGTAAATGAAGGCTATAGAGCAGAGAGACCTGGCTAATTCAACATACAGGAGAGGCATGTCTAGTGTCCCCACAGTATTGTTTCAGCGTCCGTTTAGCTTTTTGACGGGGAGGGCTTTTTCACATCCGGTGGATGGCCTTCCCTGTCAAAAAGGCACGGACGCAGGGAAGTGCGGGCGCAGATGAGCCATAAATATGCCCGTATGCCGGGGGCCTTATGCTCGTGTGCCGCCGGCCTAAAGAGCCTTCTGTTTAGGGAAGCCGACACCTGACTCCGTAACAAGACATCCGACCGATCCAAAACACTCCTCACCTCTCCCTGCATTAACTAATCACTGCAGCCCCCCTCCTGTTTCTCACCCCTCTCCCATCTAGAGTGTAAGTTCCCGCTGGAATAGGGCTCTCATGCCCTCCAGTATCTGTTGGCAGCAATACTGACCTGCCTCCTGTATGTATTGTAGAATTGTCCTTACCCATTGCACCTTTGTACAGCGCTGCGGAATGCGTTGGCGCTTAATAAATAATAATAATAGAGAGAGATATATTGATAGAGATAGATATAATGATAGAGAGATAAAATCCATTCTTACATATGAGGATTCGTCAGCTGTGACTCTGTTGGCTTATTGTTGTCTACTGGAGATGTCCTGTGGATATATAATGTTCCCTTTATTACCCTGAAATAGAGACTGAAAGTCATTAACATGTTCCCAGAGATGTCATTGCAATGCATTTGTGTGTTTTTGAGCGTGTGATGTTCCCTGTAACGGTGTAATACAGGAATGCAAGGATCGTGCACGAACATGATGATACAGTCATTTAGCTTGCTGAGTGGATGTAATGAGACCGTAGAATGGATGGCAAAACAGCCATAACGCTGGAAATAAAATTCAAATTGACGAAAAATATGAGCCAACAAAGTATTAGTTTAATGAACCATTCCTCATAAGGATCTGTCTTGCAATAATTTCAATTCCGTTCTAAAGCGATGAACAATTAAAGAGCACGCATTCTTCCCTCTGTCGCGGAGAAGATGATTTCTAGTGCCAGGCGTACAACAAAGACAAGAGCCTCTCTTATTGCATCGCCATCTATCAATTTTTAACTAATGTTATACACAGTACATTGAACTATTTTGCAGTTTATATTCCTGTTTGAGTATTCATGAATCCCACAAGGATCATGAATGTCACATGGAAATTAGTTTCCCGCATTCCGTGCGCGTTTCGCTTCGTGGTGTAAACCGCATTTTAACGTTTCATAATCTTTATAAATGGCTAAATATAATACAATGTGTTAAGAAAGATAAGGCTTGTCTCCTTTTATAAACGGTTTCTGTTTTGAAAGAACACTCCGCGATAAGGAAGAGATGGCCGTAGGCCGGACCAAAATAGGAAAGCACTGATAAGCCGCAAATCCGAGTCCGTGGCAGTGGATAACAGGGCGCGGGAAGACGTAAGATGAGTCGATTATAATAGCTACCCAAATAAAAATGTCAGATAGATAATTGGAAACTACTAATCAAGCCTGTTGGTTTCATGCTTTGAAGGTCAAAATATCAAAAAACAAGGCCAACCCTTAAGAGGAGAGTTTGCCCAGGTCCGCAGGCCAAAAAAACGAAGAATGGCCGCAATTACCGCTCGAGTGCCAGACGCTTGCAATTTATTTTTGTTGATTCCTTTGAAATGTTCCAGGACGGTGTGAATAAGACATAACAGCACAGGGAACAAGGCTCTGCAGAAGTGCTAAGTGAATTTTATCTAAAAAAATAAATAAAATAAAAACCCTCTTTATGATATAATGCAGTATGCCGCATACAGCTGGTGGAGTTGGAAAGATGAAGAATAAACCGTGGAAAAAGAAATCCTGTCTTGCTGATCTCTCACTAGTATAAATATCTGCAACTTTTTATTTATTTATAACAACTAGATTTTTTCATTTGTTTTTAATTACCGTATTTTTCGCTCCATAAGACGCACCTGACCATAAGACGCACCTAGTTTTTAGAGGAGGAAAACAGGAAAATAAATATTCTGAAATCAAATAGTGTAATAATGGATATACTGCCCCAGCTCATGGATACTGCCCCCAGCTCATGGATACTGTCCTCCAGCTCATGGATACTGTCCTCCAGCTCATGGATACTGTCCCCCAGCTCATGGATACTGTCCCCCAGCTCATGGATACTGCCCCCAGCTCATGGATACTGTCCCCCAGCTCATGGATATGCCCCAGCACATGGATACTGTCCCCCAGCTCATGGATATGCCCCCCAGCTCATGGATATGCCCCCCAGCACATGGATATGCCCCAGCTCATGAATACTGTCCCCCAGCTCATGGATATGCCCCAGCACATGGATACTGTCCCCCAGCTCATGGATATTGCCCCAGCTCATGGATATGCCCCAGCACATGGATATGCCCCAGCTCATGGATACTGTCCCCCAGCTCATGGATAATGCCCCAGCTCATGGATATTGCCCCAGCACATGGATTTGCCCCAGCTCGCTCATGGATGTGCCCCAGCTCGCTCATGGATGTGCCCCAGCTTGCTCATGGATATGCCTCCGCTCACCTGTCGCTGCCGCGTTAGGCTCCCTCTGAGCGTGCGTCCGGCGGCAGGAAGCTTGGGCACTCGCCTGGGGGAGCCACGTGACCGCGATCTCGCGAGATCGCGGTCACGTGGCTCCCCCAAGCGAGTGCCCAAGCTTCCTGCCGCCAGACGCACGCTCAGAGGGAGCCTAACGCGGCGGCGACAGGTGAGCTGACTCATATCCCTCCAGTGGGTGCGCATTCGCTCCATAAGACGCACCCACTTTTCCCCCCACTTTTTGGGGGGAGAAAAGTGCGACTTATGGAGCGAAAAATACGGTATATTGGAATCGTCGCTTCCCCAGGACTCCAGGTCTCTGTTATCTCACTAAATGCCAGAGTTATAATTATTATAGGTATAGTGCTGATTTTCTGTTGATGTTTTCCCATCTTGCCTCCAACTACAATACAATGCAAGGGGCAATGTCATAAGAGATGTGAACTTAAAGTGTATATATGTGTCTCTGGGAATTTCTTTATGTGATGTAGCAGATGTAGTAAGACTTCTAGGCCTAGAACAAATTTAAAAAAAAAATATTTTGCCCTCCTCCACCACAACTTCAATAAGTATTAATTTACCCTACGGGTTAAGCATCAAACTGCAACTGGTCATGCCTAGCTCCTGCTGAAGAGGGCACAATAAGCCCGAAACAGGGCTGTCCAGGAGTGGCTGTGACCAGTTGCATAAACCTGATCTCTGCTAAAAAAAAAGAAAGCCATCTAGTATGGCATGGTATTGATTGAAGGGTTCTGTGTGAAAGCAGACCCAGGATGCAAAAAAGTGAGACAGACGTCATTTGCATATCTTACCCAGAGTTCTGTGCTGCATATGGGGAATGTAGCACATGAGCTCTTGTTGCAGTTCCTTGAATTGCATGGATGTGTAAATGGCTTCTGCAATAATAATCTTCATTATTTGCAGTGTGGAGGCTTTTAATCAAATTTTTTGCCCTCCACATAACTTTAATAAGAATATATATATATATAGAAAACATAGAAACATAGAAAAATGTCGGCAGATAAGAACCTTTCGGCCCATCTAGTCTGCCCAATTACATGGATACTTTACCTGGATTTATCTTTTGTTTAGGATAGCCTTATGCCTATCCCATGCTTGCTTAAATTCAATTACTGTTTTGGCCTCTACCACTTCTACTGGAAGGCTGTTCCATGTATCCACCACCCTCTCAGTAAAATAATGCTTCCTGATGTTACTTTTAAACGTTTGCCCCTCTAATCTAAGACTATGTCCTCTTGTTTTGCTATTTTATTTCCTTTTAAATATACTCCCTTCCTCTACCTTGTGGATTCCCTTTACGTATTTAAATGTTTCTATCATATCTCCTCTGTCTCGTCTTTTTTCCAAGCTGTACATGTTAAGATCATTAAGCCTTTCCTGGTAACTTTTCTCCTTCAAGCCGTACACCATTTTAGTAGCCCTTCTCTGAACTCTCTCTAAGATGTCTATATCCTTCTGGAGATACGGTCTCCAGTACTGCACACAGTACTCCAAGTGAGGTCTCACCAGTGCTCTATACAGTGGCATTAGCACTTCCCTTTTCCTACTGCTAATACCTCTCCCTACACAACCAAGCATTCTGCTAGCATTTCCTGCTGCTCTATTACATTGACTACTTACCTTTAGATCCTCTGAAATAATGACCCCTAAATCCCTTTCCTCAGATGTTGAGGTTAGGACTGTATCAAATATTCTATATTCAGCCCTTGGGTTTTTACGTCCCAGGTGCATTATCTTGCACTTATCCACATTAAAACTCAATTGCCACAACTCCGACCATTTTTTTAGTTTACCTAAATCATTTGTCATTTGGCTGATCCCTCCAGGAACGTCAACCCTGTTGCAAATCTTTGTGTCATCAGCAAAAAGACATACTTTTCCATTAATACCTTCTGCAATATCACTAATAAAAATATTAAAGAGAATGGGTCCAAGTACTGACCCCTGAGGTACCCCACTGGTAACAAGACCTTGCGCCGAATAAACTCCATTTACCACAACCCTCTGTTGTATATATATCAAAACCAGGGAGAGAGCACTCCAGTCAAACACATTCAAAAACCAACAACAACAGCTTCATGCATGGGTACATTATACCAAATTTTACCGTATGTCGAAAAATTCTTAAATCTGAGTTTTGTTGAATATAATGGTGCTACCCCCCCAAGTGTTTTTCATAGGAATTTCTTGGGTATGCAGTCATTAGGTTTGCAGAGTAGGACCTGCCAGAGGGTGGTTTACATTGACGCTGTTGGCAGGCTTAAAGCAATTCACGGCCGTTCATTGCAAAATAAATTTCCACCATTTTATTCAAAGCTCAGATTTAAGAATTTTTCAACATGTGGTAAAATCTGGTATAATGTACCCATGCATGAAGCTGTTGTTGTTGATTTTTGAATGTTTGTCTGGAGTGCGCTCCCCCTGGTTTTGTTTTGCATTTTATTTTTGAGACGCAAACGCACTGAAAGCTTAGTTTAGGTTGAGTGCTACCCCCCCATGTGTTTTTATATACTGTGTATATATATATATATATATATATATATATATGTTGATCCCATAATGGCAGTCATTAGGTAACAAGTATAGGACCTGTCAAAGGTGGAATACATTAACGATGTTGACAGGCTTAAGCAATTTATGGCCATATTTTGTGAACTAAATTCCCATCTTTTTCAACACGATTTAGGGTTAAAAATCTTGTAAAGAGCCTTGAATGGATTAAGAACTGTTGAAATCCTGAAAGGGTTAAAATTTGGTAAAATCTTTACATGTTTAAATGTATAAGCTACTGTTGAAGTCTTTGAATGTGTTTAGTTGGAGTGCTAGCCTCTTGGTTTAAAATATATATATATATATATATTCGCAACTAGGGATGAGCCGAACACGCCCGAGTTCGGTTCATATTCGAACCCGAACTTTCCAAATGTTCGAACCCGAACTCGAAATCAATACAAGTCAATGGGGCTGAAAATTCGGTTTTTAGAGTGCCCTCCAAGAGGGCATATATGCTAGATATTTGCCATAAAAGGTGTATGGGGGTCCGGGTAGTGCCCTGGGGGACAGGAAACAAGGACAAAAAGTTTTTAAAAAAACGTTTTTAAAGGGACAGTGAGTTTTCCATGAAATAAGGGTTAAAAATAAAAACGAAAAATTCCTTCAAATATCATGCCTAGGAGGTCCCCATAACCTGCCCGTGAAGTGGCGGATTTCTAGGATGTATAGAAACACTTAAAAACAAAAAAATTACGTTTCAAATGACGGTAAATGCTTTTCCTTTAATATATCCATAAACAACTGCTTGGGGCGGCAGTCTGTATGAAAAGAGGAGACATTTTCGGACACGCAGAAAAAGTTTAGTGATTTTTTGGGCTAAATTATTGTGAAACTTATGCAGGCTTTGGATGAAAGTAACAATAGGTGCTTTAAGGCTGGGGTCAGACTAGCGCACTTTAACGTGTGTTTAGGCGCACTTAATTTTGGCCGCACTAGCAGCAAATGACACGCAATGACGGCCAATATACGACGTACGGCCGCACGAAAGTCCGGCCGCGCAACGCAAGTGGAAAATTAATGCATTTTTTCGAGAACGGTGAACCGGTAGTACTGACGTACAGAGTGTGCTCTGTCCGCATAGCGGCGTGTGTGCGTGATTAGGAGACGTCAGACGCTGCTCATGTCCAGCCAATATAACGTCCAGACACCCAAAGTTTCCTGGTTTGGATCCGTAAAAAATCACGCACAAAAATGCGCATCGTATGACCGTTTAAGCGCTTTCCGGGAAAAAACACCTCAATGTGTTCGGAAGCACTTTTTGACGTTCGGTGCAAAAAATGCGTTCGTTTGACCCTAGCCTAAAATTGGGCCTTTAGCGTCGGCAACAGTGCCGTCACACAGTCTCACCCCTCAGGCGTCAGTGGCAGTGCAGCCAAATATTGTGCCTTTGGTGCCAGGCCAGCAAGTGCCATCATACAGTAACCCCTCTGTGGTATTGTGGAAAAGTGCAGGGGTGGACCATGGGGTCAGGGCCAGTGCTAGACTATTTTGTGCCCTAGGCAAGACCAGCTACTTGCACCCACCCCCAAAAAAAAAACGACACAACATGAAACTACTAAATTTCTTTTTACTTAAGAATAAAGTTTGAAAAGCACCAATAGTAAAGGTAAAATAAATATAAATAAACTGTATTAAACCATTTTAAATTAACTCTTTTAAACAAATTAAAATTAACTGTATTGAACAAATATAAATTGCCCAGGCCAGCTCACATCATGCATATATATATTGCCCAGGCCAATCCCCTGGTGGAGATATTTGAACCCCGATATCTCCAGGCATCTAGTGGGTCATGGAGGGTGTCAATCTAAAGGCCTGAGCATGGCCTTTCGAATGATACCCAACATGACCAGGTATAAAGTAAAAAAAATAAAAAAATAAAAAAAAAAAAAGTATTTTTTTTTGTGTGTTATTTTTATTAATGCAGCAATATTGTTCACATTGCAATTATAATGTGAACGATGATGCACTAATGATTTTTTTCTATGGGGTGCATTTTCTATAAATCACGTAATTCCCCCCACAAAATATAAAAAGTCCCCATTTCTAATTTTTGTACAAGCGCACCCCATATAAAACATAACCGCAAACGCTCATGTGCTAAAATGTGAAAAAAAACAACACTTTACACACTGCAGATGATTTAAAATCCAATTTTTATTGCATTTTTTCATAATATACAGCCAGGACAGGACGTATACATATAAAAATGATATATTATGAATCTGCGGAGTCTGCCGGAAAGAACAATATCTAACATGTCGGTCATTTAACAAAATGTGTCTTCAAAATCGCGTTTAAACTTGATGAGCGAAAGCGGTAAAAATGAGCTGAGCACACAGCGGTGAAATATAGCATATTAGAAGTTTAGGAGGGAAATTAACACTTCTCAAATCTCAATCAGAATCAGACCCCACCCCACCCCACCCCCTCAGTATAGTCTACAATGTATCAAATTGATTAGACCAGACTAAAAACACCTATTATGCCGTTTGAAAAACACAGGTCATTTAGAGTTGAGAATCTTTGCACGTACATATTAGTTTTTAATTCAATATCTAATAAACCGTTGCTTATAATATTCTGCAGTAAAAAGTCTCTTTATTTCCTGATTTTTTTGTATTTTTTTAAGCATTTTCTTTACTTTTTTCAAAATTTCTTTTTTTTGCGAACTCGAACCGAACACACCCAAAAAGTTCGAAGTTCGCGAACTTTCGAACGACCAAAGTTCGGTTCGAACTCCGAACTGATCGAACCGAACAGCTCATCCCTATTCACAACATACAATGGCAAGAAAAAGTATGTGAACCCTTTGGGATTACGTGGAGTTTTGCATGAATTGGTCATAAAATGTGCTCTGATCTTCATCTATTCACAACAATTTGAAAAACACAGTCTGCTTAAAATAATCCAACACAAACATTATATGTTTTCATGTGTTTATTGAACAGAACATGTAAACATTCACAGTGCAGGGTGGAAAAAGTATGTGAACCTTTGGACTTAATAACTTGTTGACCCTCCTTTGGCAGCAATAACCTCAACCAAACATTTTCTGTAGTTGCAGATCAGACCTGCACAACGATCTGGAGTAATTTTGGACCACTCCTCTTCACAAAACTGTTTCAGTATAGCAATATTCTTGGGATGTCTGGTGTGAATCGCTCTCTTAAGGTCATGCCACAGCATTTCAATCGGGTTGAGGTCAGGACTCTGACTGGGCCACTCCAGAAGGTGTATTTCGTTTTGTTGAAGCCATTCTTTTGTTGAATTACTTGTATGCTTTGGGTCATTGTCCTGTTGCATCACCCATCTTCTGCGGAGCATCAGTTGGCAGACAGATGGTCTTACGTTTTCCTGCAAAATGTCTTGATAAACTCTGGAATTCATTTTTCCATCAATGACAACAATCCGTCCAGGCTCTGAGGCAGCAAAGCAGCCCCAAACCATGATGCTCCCTCCGCCATGTTTTACAGTGGGGATGAGGTTTTGATGTTAATGTGCTGTGCCTTTTTTTCTCCACACATAGTGTTGTGTGTTTTCTCCAAACAACTAAATTTTGGTTTCATCTGTCCGCAGAATATTTTGCCAGTAGTGCTGTGGAACATCCAGGTGCTCTTTTGCAAACTTCAAACGTGCTGCAATATTATTTTTGGACAGCAATGGCTTCCTCCGTGGTGTCCTCCCATGTACTCCATTCCTGTTTAATGTTTTCTTATTGTAGATGTGTCAACAAAAATGTTAGCATGTGCCAGAGATTTCTGTAAGTCTTTAGCTGACACTCTAGGATTCTTCTTTACGTCATTAAGCATTCTGCGCTGTGCTCTTGCAGTCATCTTTACAGGATGACCATGCCTAGGGAGAGTAGCAACAGTGCTGAACTTTCTCCATTTGTAGACAGTCTGTCTTACCATGGACACATGAACATCAAGGCCAGTGGCGGAAGTACCAGGGTCGCAGCAGTCGCAATCAGCGCCGGAATCTGGGAGCCGCGCGCTGGCCGTCCTTCTCCCTGCAAGAGGCCGCTGACATGCAGCTTGGCCGCTCACGTGGGAGAGAAACCACCTGACCAGCGCACGAGATCCTCTCGCGAGACCTCGCGCTGATCAGGTGGTTTCCGGCGAGCTGCCAAGACGCATGTTTCCAGCGGCCGCTCGCCTCAGAGGAACGGAACGCCGGCGGAGCCTGCCCTGGGCCTGGGCCCTGGGGCCAGCAGAGGTAAGAGCTGGGGGCAGTATATCCATGAGCTGGGGCAGAGCTGGGGCAGTATATCCATGAGCTGGGGCAGAGCTGGGGCAGTATATCCATGAGCTGGGGCAGAGCTGGGGCAGAGCTGGGGCAGTATATCCATGAGCTGGGGCAGAGCTGGGGCAGTATATCCATGTGCTGGGGCAGAGCTGGGGCAGTATATCCATGAGCTGGGGCAGTATATCCATGTGCTGGGGCAGAGCTGGGGCAGTATATCCATGAGCTGGGGCATATCTATGAGCTGGGGCAGAGCTGGGGCAGTATATCCATGAGCTGGGGCAGAGCTGGGGCAGTATATCCATGAGCTGGGGCAGAGCTGGGGCAGTATATCCATGAGCTGGGGCAGTATATCCATGAGCTGGGGCAGAGCTGGGGCAGTATATCCATGAGCTGGGGCAGTATATCCATGAGCTGGGGCAGTATATCCATGTGTTGATGCAGTATCCATGCGTTGGGGCAGTATATCCATGTGTTGGGGCAGTATATCCATGTGTTGGGGCAGTATATTCATGTGTGGCCTGGGGGCAATATATCCATGTGTGGTCTGGGGGCAATATATGTCCATGTGAGCTGGGGGCAATATATGTCCATGTGAGCTGGGGGCAATATATATGTCCATGTGAGCTGGGGGCAATATATATGTCCATGTGAGCTGGGGATATATATATATCCATGTGAGCTGGGGGCAATACTATCTTTTTTATATTGCAGGAAAAAAAAAGGTAAAAATATGGATCTTTTTTGGGGGGGGGGGTTGGGGGGTTGGGGGGCCCTTCATGGATTCTTGCACCGGGGCCCTCAGGTTTCTAGTTACGCCACTGATCAAGGCTTTTGGAGATACTTTTGTAGCCCTTTCCAGCTTCATGCAAGTCAACAATCCTTGATCGTAGGTCTTCTGAGAGCTCTTTTCTGCGAGGCATGGTTCACATCAGGCAGTGCTTCTTGAAACCAGTAAACCCAAAACTGGTGTGTGTTTTTAAAGGGCAGGACAGCTTTCAGCAACACATCCAATAATATCACACTGATTGGACTCAAGGTTGGTTCACTCCTGGCTCCAATTAGCTCGTGGAGAAGTCATTAGGCTAGGGGTTCACATTCTTTTTCCACCCTGCACTGTGAATGTTTACATGTTCTGTTAAAAAAAAAACCATGAAAACATATAATGTTTGTGTTGTATTATTTTAAGCAGACTGTGTTTTTCAAATTGTTGTGACTTAGATGAAGATCAGAGCACATTTTATGACCAATTCATGCAAAACTCCACGTAATCCCAAAGGGTTCACATACTTTTTCTTGCCACTGTACCTAGTACCAGGCTATTAATACACAATGGTTAAAAACACCTTTGATTTGAAAACGATGCGGTTTCAGGTATAGGATATGGTCACACCATGTTCACACCATGCGTAAGCCAGCCACAAGTGTCAATGTACACCAATCTGCAGGTCCCTACCTTTATAAACCTAATGTTTGCCCCACAACAAACCAAAAGGTGTATGAGATGGCTAAGAACTACCACTTCTATGCAATTAGGGCTCTATCACCTCCTTCAAGCGCTAGCGTTAGCTTAAAGGAGGTCATAGCGCTTCGGCCAGATTGACTTCGAAGCACTAACGGGTTATAAAACCCATTAGCGCTCATTAATTTGCAATTTGTAACGCGGGTTTACTGTAATTTGCGCTCCCTATACCTGGGGAGCACAAAAGTGAAAGCACAGATTAACTAGCGTTGGGATCACTTGGTCGTAACGCTAGTTACTAAGAGCTGGCGATATTGAAAAAGTTAACACCAGCTCAGAGGTGTAGGTAATGGATTGCACTGCTGCAGAATCCGTTACTTGCAGCTCAAAACCCCCCAAAAATCACATACTCACCTCTCTTCCCGCAGCGAGAATGGCGACCCGATCCACTGCATCTGTCTGCCGGGAGCAGAGTGATACTGGGGGAAGAAAGTCCCCTGTCTCCCTCCACGATCACTCTGCCGACCAGCAGGATCTTGCGAGAGGCAAGATCCTGCCTCTCGCAAGATACTGCCGGTCAAGTGACCCGGCAGCACGATCCCCCATGGAGTCCTATGGACGCCATGGAGGGGATGCTGGGGGTGGCGCTGTAGTCCTGCCCCCAGCATCCGCGAGCTTAGCGATCGCTAAAGGGGCAGGTTGCCGGACTCGGTGCCTGCCCCGAGATCTGCTCGAGAAACCAGGACGCAAAGGGGAAGCTAATTTTTCCCTTTTGCATCCCTGTGCCCTTAGAGTGCTGTGTACAGGAGAAAAATAAACAAATTTTATTGAATAAATGCATAATGCATTATAAAATACATATAAAGGTGTTCAACAAGATGGATCAACTTGTGTGTATATAAGTCATGCAATAATCCCACAATCACTCAAAATATAGTGGATATATGGAAGGGAAATACAAAGGGAGTGCTTAGCTAGCAAGGACAAAATAACTACATAATAGGCCTAGCCACGCTATCCCTAGAAATAGGTACCGTATTTTTCGCTCCATAAGACGCACCTGACCATAAGACGCACCTAGTTTTTAGAGAAGGAAAACAGGAAAATAAATATTCTGAAATCAAATAGTGTAATAATGGATATTGCCCCAGCTCCTCTCATGGATATACTGCCCCAGCTCATGGATACTGCCCCCAGCTCATGGAAACTGTCCCCAGCTCATGGATACTGTCCTCCAGCTCATGGATACTGTGCCCCAGCTCATGGATACTGTGCCCCAGCTCATGGATACTGTCCCCAGCTCATGGATACTGTCCTCCAGCTCATGGATACTGTCCCCCAGCTCATGGATACTGTCCTCCAGCTCATGGATACTGTCCCCCAGCTCATGGATATGCCCCCCAGCTCATGGATTTGCCCCAGCTCACTCATGGATATGCCCCAGCTCACACATGGATTTGCCCCAGCTCACTCATGGATTTGCCCCAGCTCACTCATGGATATGCCCCAGCTCACTCATGGATTTGCCCCAGCTCACTCATGAATTTGCCCCAGCTCATTCATGGATTTGCCCCAGCTCACTCATGGATTTGCCGCAGCTCACTCATGGATTTGCCCCAGCTCACACATGGATATGCCCCAGCAGCTCATGGATATGCCCCAGCTCACTCATGGATTTGCCCCAGCTCACTCATGGATATGCCCCAGCTCACACATGGATATGCCCCAGCTCACTCATGGATTTGCCCCAGCTCACACATGGATATGCCCCAGCAGCTCATGGATATGCCCCAGCTCACTCATGGATATGCCCCAGCTCTCTCATGGATATGCCCCAGCTCACACATGGATATGCCCCAGCAGCTCATGGATATGCCCCAGCTCACTCATGGATTTTCCCCAGCTCACACATGGATATGCCCCAGCAGCTCATGGATATGCCCCAGCTCACACATGGATATGCCCCAGCAGCTCATGGATTTGCCCCAGCTCGCTCATGGATATGCCCCAGCTCACACATGGATATGCCCCAGCAGCTCATGGATATGCCCCAGCTCACACATGGATATGCCCCAGCAGCTCATGGATTTGCCCCAGCTCGCTCATGGATATACCCCAGCTCGCTCATGGATATGCCCCAGCTCACTTATGGATTTGCCCCAGCTCGCTCATGGATATGCCCCAGCTCGCTCATGGATATGCTCCAGCAGCTCATGGATTTGCCCCAGCTCACACATGGATATGCCCCAGCAGCTCATGGATATGCCCCAGCTCGCTCATGGATATGCCCCAGCTCACACATGGATATGCCCCAGCAGCTCATGGATATGCCCCAGCTCACACATGTATATGCCCCAGCAGCTCACTCATGGATTTGCCCCAGCTCACACATGGATATGCCCCAGCAGCTCATGGATATGCCCCAGCAGCTCATGGATATGCCCCAGCAGCACATGGATATGCCCCAGCTCACACATGGATATGCCTCAGCTCACACATGGATATGCCCCAGCAGCTCATGGATTTGCCCCAGCTCGCTCATGGATATGCCCCAGCTCGCTCATGGATATGCCCCAGCAGCTCATGGATATGCCCCAGCAGCTCATGGATATGCCCCAGCTCGCTCATGGATATGCCCCAGCAGCTCATGGATATGCTCCAGCAGCTCATGGATATGCCTCAGCTCACCTGCCGCCACCGCGTTCGGCTCCCTCTGAGCATACATCCGGCGGCAGGAAGCTTGGGCACTCGCCTGGGGGAGCCACGTTCGCGGTCACGTGGCTCCCACAGGCGAGTGCCCAAGCTTCCTGCCGCCGGACGCACGCTCAGAGGGAGCCGAACGCGGCCGCAGCAGGTGAGCTGGGGCATATCATGGGGCATTCGCTCCATAAGACACACCCACATTCCCCCCACTTTTTGGGGGGAGAAAAGTGCGTCTTATGGAACGAAAAATATTTCTATACTTTCCATAAGGGCTATGTATGTAAAAAACGGGGGAGGGTAATACAAATACCCCTATAGCTTCAAAGCATACAGTGTTGGAATACTAAGACACCATATATGGCCAAATCCAGTAATTCCTTGTGCAAAAAAGGCCATGTAAGGAGGGTGCAAAGGACAAAAAAGCAGCAGAACTAGAGGGGTGATAACTCCAAATCGCTGTGCCTAAATTGAAAATACATTTCTGCACTCTCCCCAGAACAATAGCTCATAAATGCATACATGGGCGGGTAATCAATTTACAGAGCAATGTGTGTCAGTGCCCAATGGCAAAAGCAGCAGTATTCATCCCCACAAAAATACACCACAAGTTGATACCAGTCGGTAAATCATTGTGAATGTCTAAAATCAATATAACATACAGCACCTTATGAGATTAATTCACTTATCAGGGACATCCATCATTTATGCAGCTCTCTGCAGGAGCCAGGTATTCATGGAAACTGCATATGGAGAACCTGTAAACCATGTGATGGGATGGCGTGCAGCAGTGCAGGTCCAGGAGGTGGTCAGGACTCCCATTACTGCACACACAGCAAAAGGGCAGCGCTCAACCAAACCGTGTATATCTTATAACGTTGCTTTCGATACCAATAGCCACAACATGTAAAATACAGAGCACACAACTAACCATACATCTAAAAAAAGGATAAAAACCTCTAACCCTGATTTGATCACGATGGGGGCTCGGTTATATATTTCAGGCAGTAGGGTTTGCACAGGGAGGACCTGCCGCAATGAGGTACATGGATGTTGTGGCAGACTTACAGTATGCAATGTGTGATCACATCTTAAAACAAAATTCCAATCAATTTAAAGTTAAGTTATGGTGTTTTTAAACATTTAGATGTATGGTATGTTTGATTTGAGTGCAATGAAGTTTGTATTGTATATTAATATATATATGTATATTATGGGTAAAGTCGGAAACTTGGATAAACCTAGCTTTACCAGAGTAAAACTGACATTTCGCAGACCGCTTTGGGTAAAGATCGAAATTAAATCAAACATCTGGCTTTACCCGGGTAAATACAGATCTATCAAGACTCCGCTGTGTTTTATGGGACCTGGAAGTGGCTTACAGTTGACCTAAAACTGTAGGAGGTAATATAGGAGACATGCGTTAAAGTCACTTATACTAGTGTAGCGCTGTATTAGTTTGGCTCCATGTATTGCACTGTTGCTTCCACTAGAGGGAGACAGAGCCTAGAGACGTTATGGGCTATGCTGGACTAAAAATACTTCATCTCCCAGAAACCTTTGCGAAGAGGACAGGAAGTGGGCGGGCTGGCGCCAGTAAGACATCAGGAGGCTCGTGCGGGACATGGGCAGAGCGAGCAGAGCAGCTGGACGACTGAGATGCATACAGCAGACTGTCCGGGATCACAACCAGGCCGGAGCGGGGCGCATCCAGTGCTGGAGATCGGGGACGGAGCGTGCACCATCATGTACAAAGTTCCGCTGAGCAGTTTGGAGGCAACCAGGGAGGCAGCGGACCAGTTCCAGTGCAGAGATTCAGCATCGGAAGAGCGGATTCGTTTGCACCGGGTTCCAGTCGACGGAGAGAGATCCTTTGGTCGAGTCATCAGTTCTGGACACTTTGTTCGTCGGATGGGTGAGAGGCCTCAAGGCCTACGGTTCCGAAATGAAAGTGCGCACTTGGTTAAATGCTTCAATCCACAGGGCCCCAACGTTGACTAGTCGAAGATAATTTCGTTCATTCACTGGCCAGTTGAATCTAGTACCCGGTTACCCTAAGACACCAATTTATGAGCCTTTTTGAGTGGAAGTTAACTTACGAACTAACCTAACTGTTTCTTTTCCACCACGTGTTTTTCCCACGTTGCGTATGTCGTCAGTTATTCCTGTTTAATTGATTACGCTTAAAGTATATGTGTATTCTATGCCACTTTATTGCTTCAGTAACGTACAAAACTAGAAAATCCACAACAGTGTGCTGGTGTATAATAATTCTTAGAACGGTGAGACTATCCTGGGTTTATTCTGCGGCTCCTTCGGGGGTGAGTGCTACACTAGCGATAACATGTACATATCCGAACGCAAACATTAGGGTTCATAATCATAATCACCCATAGTCAGTGGGAATGAGGCTTGTATCCGCTCCTCTCCAAAGGACACAAAGTCCATATGTGGTGCGGGCAATGCTGCGAGTGCCTGCGCCAGCCAGTCTCTGACACATGGAATCCAAGTCCCTCAGAAGAAGTCCCTTCCGTCACAGGGACTTTATATATGATGAGGAAACGTCACGAAGGAAACAAAGACTGTACCGATCGTGCAAAGTTTTTGAGGGATCGTCGCTTGTCTATTGTGCCAAAAATCCATGGCTTGTTTCAAAGAATAAAATAAATTTAAATAAATAATAACAAAAAAATATATATAGGAATAGTCCTTCAGCCAACACGAGTAAACTCTCGGCACATGTAACATGTTAAGTGTTAAAAAATTCTGAAACATCAGAACAGAATTAGAACATGAAAATGCAGGTTGTGGTATTTTTATTTTTGGACATCACTGCTGCCACATGGTAATGACAGCAATAATGTGCAATACTGCCCAGCTAAGTGTGACCTCTCAGTTCTCTCAGAAGCATCATTAGAGGTGCATAGTTGTCAAGTAGAAGCTGAATTAATAATAAAAATAAATCCAGCTATATATAGAAAATACGCATTCGAAGTGGCCATCTCATTATTTTAAAAGCAGCGTGAATTTAAGCCAGCAATAAACACGTGCATAACTCGTGCCCCGGAAAGCACGATTGCTCTATCAGCCCCGTTCATTATCTGAAAATAGAGCCACGTGGTACAGAATTCGATTTTTTTTAACATTTTTATTTTTTTCTTGCTTAGTAAATTCTCTGCAGTCTCACTCAGATGCCTGACGTCTGCATACTATTAAACATTAAGGGCCCTATTACATTCTTCACGAAAAAACACACGCGCAATGCGTGAATTAGTGCTCCCAGCATTAAACGTTATCGCGCGTAAATCAACGCTGGAATTACAATCCTCGCACATTTTTTCATCCGTCGAGCAATAACGCGCGTGCAGCATCGTTGAGCACAGAAATCAGTGTGCGGACTGTTTACTTCACACAATTCAGCCAATCAGAATTAAGAACCACAATTGTCTCACGTTAAGTTTTTGCGCCTGTCAAAGTCAATCTGTGTATATATGTTGCATCAATAAATAATGCACGCACAACTTCTCAAATTTATTGGTTTGGTATGTGTAGAATGTGTAATTATACTTTGCTGCGTATTTTTTTTGGGCTGGTGTATTTGAGTTCGGCCAGGTTGATAGAATTTGTCATTAACACCAGCTTTTAGGAGTTGCTAAAATTATGTGCGCAAAGGATGTGCTTTACAAACTGCGCATAGATTGTAATACCATCCGCGTACCAGCGCACAAACGCATTTGCGCTCACAATGTTAAGTATAGGACGCGCGCAGTACAGTAAGCTTGTGCAGCGTTCGCGCAGGTTCACCCGCGGTAGACGAATACGTGCGTTTGTTGCACTGAGATTGTAATACGACGTTCAGCACAAAGGGTTTTGCCCCTCGCGTTAATGCGTTTTTGCGCAGGCGCAAACGTATGCGCGAAGATTGTAATAGTTTAAACACCAGGGATACAGCAAACGAAAACCAGCAGAAGAAAGGTCATAAGGAGGTCTGTTCATGTATTCTTCAGTGGACTAATTGTAAATAGAGAGAATTCAAAATGAAAAGACATCAAGGCAGGTACAAAATACTGTTTTCTAATCTGCTGAAGTTATATAAAAGTTTCGACTTTAGATGAAAATGTGTGATAGTATAATGTTGTGGTAAACATACAAATGCTACAGTTGCAAGAAAAAGTATGTGAACCCTTTGGGATTACGTGGAGTTTTCCATGAATTGGTCATAAAATGTGCTCTGATCTTCATCTAAGTGACAACAATTTGAAAAACACAGTCTGCTTAACCCCTTAGTGACCGGGCGGTTTTACACAAATCCGTCCTTTAGTGACCGCTGCTGTTTTTACGTTTCTGCGCTGTTAGTGTTTAGGACAAATTTTCCTCTTACTCGTTTATGCAACCTACACATATTTTACACTGTTTTTCTCGTCATTAAATGGACTTTATAAAGATAACATTTTTTTCATCATTTCATATAATTTACTATAAAAAACATTGTGAAATATGACAAACAAATTGAAAAAACACCACTTTTTCGAACTTTGACCCCCAAAATTTCTTATGTATCAACAACCGTCAAAAAAATTTAATTCCTTAGTAGTTTCTAAATTTAGTTCTGAGTTTAGCAATACCCAATGTTTACATATTCCTCGCTTTTTTCCTTATTTTATGCAACAATAAGTGCAAGTAGCACTTTGCCATTTGCAAAGAGTTTATTTTCAAAACTAGTGCTAGTGACATTGTAACACTGATATCTGTCACTAATTCCTGAATAACCCTCCACATATACATATTTTTTTAAAGTACACAAATCAAGGTATTAAACTTGGGGTATTTTGACTCTTTCCATGCAAACCATTTTACCACAAATCTATGCGAAAGTTTGAGAAAAAAAAAAGTTTTGGTGATTTTTTTTTTTTGAACGCAATTTAAGAATACATGTACTGTGAACTTTAAGGTTTACTGCCAAAAAGCACCCCAAAATATGTTCAGCAACATCTTCTGAGTAAATTGATACCACCCATGTATAGGTATGTCGGGTCATTTGGGGGCTAATAGGCCTTATTTGGGGGGTGCGCATTTCAGTTTTCCAACTTGGAATTTTCACATTTCGTCATCATGCACCCATGTCCTATTTGGGACATTTTTGAAGCCGGCCAAAGTAATTTACCCCCATCAAACCATATATTTTTAGAAAGGGCACACCCTAGGGTGCTTCAAAGAGTTGTATTTTAACACTTTCCATGCACTAACTCTATGTCAAACTTTCAGGTAGTCACTTTTTGTGTTATTTTTTCACACACATTGTACTTTAGGCATGAATTGGCAAATCCAGTTATGGGTTACTGCCAAAAAACACCCCAAAATATGTTCAGCAACATCTTCTGAGTAAATTGATACCACCCATATATAGATTTGTTCTGTTGTTTTTGGGGTGCTACGCCAATCTTTTGACATGTGCTTGTCAATTTTCTAATTTGACATTCAGTATCTTCTTTGCTTATCTTTCTTTTTAGGGCCTTTTTACATACCCCAATTTTATTAACGTGCATATATTTGGTAAGCTAACACCCCAAAGTATTGTAAATGGAGTGTTTTTATGCCATGGATGCAACCGTTTGCTCCAAACAAATTGGATACTGTTTGGTGGTCATTTTTCATTTTCACACCCACATCAGTTTTGGACTGTGATTTAGGAGACCTGTTGTTTGTTAGTGCATGAAAACTCTCCAGGTTGTTTTCTGCAAGGTCTCCTGAGTACACCCATGCCCCCCATGCATAGGTTTGCCAGGATTTTGGGAAGGTTCAAATACAATTTTTATGACTTTGTCATTGGAGTTGAAATTGAGATTATTCTTCAGCTAGCCTATCTTTGGTTTTTGGTCTACCGCATACCCCAGTTTTATTATTGCAAGAAAATTGTTTATATTTGTTATGTTGACACCCCAAGGTATTCATATGGAGTACTTTGATGCCATGGATGCAACGGTTTTAGCCCAAAACATTGGAGAAGGTGTGTGGCGGTAATTTTTCAATTTTCAGATTTTTACACCCACATTAGATTTGGACTGTGATTTAGGAGACACTGTTGTTTGTTACTGCATGAAAACTCTCCAGGTTGTTTTTTGCAAGGTCTCCTGAGTACACCCATGCCCCCCATGCATAGGTTTGCCAGGATTTTGGGAAGGTTCAAATACAATTTTTATGACTTTGTCATTGGAGTTGAAATTGAGATTATTTCTTCAGCTAGGCCTATCTTTGGTTTTGGGTCTACCGCATACCCCAGTTTGAATTATTGCCAGAAAATTGTTTATATTTGTTATGTTGACACCCCAAGGTATTGCATATGGAGTGCTTTGATGCCATGGATGCAACGGTTTTAGCCCAAAACATTTGAGAAGTGTGTGGCGGTAATTTTTCAATTTTCAGATTTTTACGCCCACAGTAGTTTTGGACTGTGATTTAGGAGACACTGTTGTTTGTTACTGCATGAAAACTCTCCAGGTTGTTTTCTGCAAGGTCTCTTGAGTACACCCATGCCCCCCATGCATAGGTGTGCAAAGATTTTGGAAAAATACAGCACCAATTGTAGAACATAAAAATGTACGAATAAAATGTAAAAGTCTGGTGCAGTAAAAGAAAAAAAAAAACTAAACTGAACTAACTAACTGGAGTGTGAGAAAAAATAGAAAGGAAAAAAAAAATCACAGATCACGCACAGTGTGATATAGCTTGAAACAGTCCCCAAGACACAGACCGGGTTGTCCAGGGCATTCTGGGCAGTAAAAGATTGTGTCTCTCCTCTGCCCCTCTTGAAACACACCCTGCATCTTTTTTGGGGTTTCTGTTTGCCCTCAGTAGGGGGGATTTTATAAATAAAATGTGTAGCCCCAACTCTGTCCCCATCACCGCCCGGGGAGCATGTGCATCCTGGTACAAAAACCCCGAAATGACCTGGAGCTGAAACTGTAAAAAGGACAGCGTCACTCCGGGGTTTGCCTTTTTGCAGAGCAAAAAGGCATTGTGGGTTGCAATTTGCATCAGGTAAATTGCAACCTTTTTGTACCAGGCCCTTGACTTCCGCATAATCTGGTAGGGCTGGAGCAGCTGATCTGCCAGATCAACCCCACCCATATGCCGTTATAGTCTATGATGCACACTGGCTTCCTGATGCGCTCAGCTCTGCCACGTACAGAGACCTCCACAGACCTCTCAGTGTGGATGGTGGATAGAAGGTATACATCCTTCTTGTCTCTGTACTTGACCGCCAACAGCTCCTCTTGGCGCAGAGCTGAGGCTCCCCCCTTTTTAGCCGGGTGCGGACAAGCTGTGCTGGGAAACCTACGCGGTTCTTGCGAACAGTACCACATGCTGCTGTATCAAAACAATACAGCAGCTTGAACAAAGGGACACTCGTATAAAAATTATCAAGATACAAGTGGTACCCTTTGTTCATCAGGGAAAAAGTAGGTCCCACACAATCTTGCCACTGGTTCCCATGTGTTCTGGGCAACCTGGAGGGTCAAGGCTACTATCCTTTCCCTCGTACACCCGGAAGGCCTGAGTATACCCACTCTCGCTGTCACAGAGCTTATACACCTTCACTCCATACCTGGAGCGTTTGGAAGGAATATACTGCTTGAATCCCAGCCTTCCCTTGTATTTCATTAGGGATTCATCCACGCAGATATTCCTTCCAGGTGTATAAGCCTCTGCAAACCTGGCGGCGAAGTGGGTAATCAGGGGGCGGATTTTATACAGCCTGTCAAACTGGGGATGCTCTCTAGGAGGGCACAGGCTGTTGTCACTGAAGTGCATGAAACGCAAAATGTTTTCATACCTTCTATGTGACATTGATTGGGGGTAAATGGGGGTAGAGCAGATGGGGCTACTGCTCCAGTAGGAGCGAATTGAGGGCTTCTTTATGATGCCCATCAGCATAGTAAGTGCCCAGAATTTCAGAAATTCTGGCACATCTAGAGGGGTCCATTGCTGCCTTGCCAAGTAGGAGTCTGGCTTCACAGCACAATGCTGATGGGCATACAGATTTGATTGGGCCACGATGTGGCCCAACAAATCATCCCCCATAAACACCTGCAAAAACTGTGTGGTGGTAAATCCTGCAACATCAATATTGATGCCAGGATTTGCCGTGAAAGGAGGGATATCTGGCCTCTGTCGATGAGGCACTACCCACTCCTCAGCTGGAGCTGTGCGTCTCCTGCTGGCAGGTGGTGACCCAGGATCTGCATCAGAAACATCAGTAGATACATCAGCCAGCGTAGATGATGTATCTAGCGACGTCTCTGAGCAGTTAGCGGGGTCGAAATCAGGGTCTGAGTCTGACGCAGATGCCTCAGATTCTGACGCCAGGATGGCATATGCCTCCTCGGCGCTGTACACCCTCTCAGACATTATATATAATAGATTATAAAATTTTATAATTATTATATATATAAGCGGATTACTGGTTCTTAGAAGAACCGTTGGGTTTCACAAGAAAATACAAATAAACACCTAAATCTCTCTAAATCACTCTAAACCTGCCTCAATTTTTCTAAATCTCCCTAAATTCTCTCTAAATCTGCCTCAATTTTTCTAATCTCACTAAATCTACCTAAAATCTCTAACCTGTCAAATCTGATCTCTCTCTCTCGCTCACCAAAACACAAGTGAGGAGAGGGAGGGAGAATCACAGAGGTCAGAGCCAATATTTACAAAATATTGACCTGACCTGACAAATTAGAAATTTATTTTGACTTTTTCTAACTTCTGATTGGATGTTGCTAGCCTGCCTCTCTGATGAGGCAGGCTAGGAACATCCCACTCAGCCCCAAGATGACCCTGCCCTTAGAAGGACAGCGCCATCTGGCTGTCAGTTTATTTTATTTTATTCATTTTTATTTATTTTTATTTAACTTTTTTCTTTTTTTTACACTTTTTTTTACTCTGCTGGGTGCCTTGATCCCTCGAGGCACCCAGCAGAGCACCTGATCACTCATGTGATCTATTATGTACTGAGTGCCACGATACCTCGTGGCACTCAGTACTTCCTGCCGCTACCGGAAGTGATTGCTCGGGGGGAGCGATCACTGAGCGGACCAGCGGCAGGTAAGCATATTGCAGGGATGCCTCGATGTCGAGGCATCCCTGCAATATACACAGAGCAGCTGGAAGCGATACCGATCGCTTCCAGCGCTCTCTAGAAGTGCCGGGCACCTCTCCGGTAAAACCAGATGTTGATCGCTCCCGGGGAGCGATCACAAGGTGCCCCGGCACTTCTGTCCGCCATTGCACGGATGCCTGGACTCCCAGGCAGCGTGCAATGGCCCTGGAGCTGCTGGAAGCGATCCGATCGCTTCCAGCGCTCTCTACAAGTGCCGGGCACCTCTCCGGTAAAACCGGATGTTGATCGCTCCCGGGGAGCGATCACAAGGTGCCCCGGCACTTGTAACCGCCATTGCATGGATGCCTGGACTCCCAGGCATCCTGCAATGGCGTTTGAGCTGCTGGAAGCGATCCGATCGCTTCCAGCGCTCAAAACACCGCAGGACGTACCATGTACGTCAGCGGGTCTAAAAGAGACCCGCTGCCATGACGTACATGGTACGTCCAAGGTCCCTACGGGGTTAAAATAATACAACACAAACATTATATGTTTTCATGTTTTTATTGAACAGAACATGTAAACATTCACAGTGCAGGGTGGAAAAAGTATGTGAACCTTTGGACTTAATAACTGGTTGACCCTCCTTTGGCAGCAATAACCTCAACCAAACGTTTCCTGTAGTTGCAGATCAGACCTGCACAACGATCTGGAGTAATTTTGGACCACTCCTCTTCACAAAACTGTTTCAGCGTATTCTTGGGATGTCTGGTGTGAATCGCTCTCTTAAGGTCATGCCACGGCATTTCAATCGGGTTGAGGTCAGGACTCTGACTGGGCCACTCCAGAAGGCGTATTTTGTTTTGTTGAAGCCATTCTTTTGTTGAATTACTTGTATGCTTTGGGTCATTGTCCTGTTGCATCACCCATCCTCTGCGGAGCTTCAGTTGGCAGACAGATGGTCTTACGTTTTCCTGCAAAATGTTTTGATAAACTCTTGAATTCGTTTTTCCATCAATGACAACAATCCGTTCAGGCCCTGAGGCAGCAAAGCAGCCCCAAACCATGATGCTCCCTCCGCCATGTTTTACAGTGGGGATGAGGTTTTGATGTTGGTGTGCTGTGCCTTTTTTTCTCCACACATAGCGTTGTGTGTTTTTTCCAAAGAACTAAATTTTGGTTTCATCTGTCCACAGAATATTTTGTCAGTAGTGCTGTGGAACATCCAGGTGCTCTTTTGCAAACTTCAAACGTGCTGCAATATTCTTTTTGGACAGCAATGGCTTCCTCCGTGGTGTCCTCCCATGTACTCCATTCTTGTTTAATGTTTTCCTTATTGTAGATGTGTCAACAAAAATGTTAGCATGTGCCAGAGATTTCTGTAAGTCTGTAGCTGACACTCTAGGATTCTTCTTTTCGTCATTAAGCATTCTGCGCTGTGCTCTTGCAGTCATCTTTACAGGACGACCACGCCTAGGGAGAGTAGCAACAGTGCTGAACTTTCTCCATTTGTAGGCAGTCTGTCTTACCGTGGACACATGAACATCAAGGCTTTTGGAGATACTTTTGTAACCCTTTCCAGCTCCATAAAAGTCAACAATTCTTGATCGTAGGTCTTCTGAGAGCTCTTTTCTGCGAGGCATGGTTCACATCAGGCAGTGCTTCTTGGAAACCAGTAAACCCAAAACTGGTGTGTGTTTTTAAAGGGCAGGACAGCTTTCAGCAACACATCCAATAATATCACACTGATTGGACTCAAGGTTGGCTCACTCCTGGCTCCAATTAGCTCTTGGAGAAGTCATTAGGCTAGGGGTTCACATACTTTTTCCACCCTGCACTGTGAATGTTTACATGTTATGTTCAATAAACACATGAAAACATATAATGTTTGTGTTGTATTATTTTAAGCAGACTGTGTTTTTCAAATTGTTGTGACTTAGATGAAGATCAGAGCCCATTTTATAACCAATTCATGCAAAACTCCATGTAATCCCAAAGGGTTCACATACTTTTTCTTGCAACTGTATATGTATATGCATCCTCATATATTTACAGAAGTATCATCAAAGACAATAAAGTTTTATCTATCTATTTATCTATTAAACCTAACCCTAATATTAACCATAACTCTAAAAGAAACACTAATCCTAAAACAAGCATGTCCAGTAACCCTAATACTAAAAAACCAAATAGTAACCCTAACCTTAATACTAACCCTAACCGGCTGGGTGGAGTAGAGGTAACATCACTGCTCTGCGTGGAGAGAGCCTGTGGAGACATGGGTTCGATCCCGAAAAGCACCTCTCCACTCCAGTACGTGTCCTTGGGCAAGACACCTAACGGTACATACTCGCCACCCAGGACATACTTGGAAACAAGAGAAATCTCAATGTATCCTTCCTGGTAAAATCCTTTCTCTAAGAAAAATCCTAATCCTGACACAAGCACAAATAGTAACCCTAATACTACAAAAAGCAAAAATTGTAACCTTAACCCTAATACTAACCCTAACCCTACGAAAAATACTAATCCTAACACAAGCACCAATAGTAACCCTAATTCTAAAACAAGCAGAAATAGTAACCTTAACCCTATTACTAACCCTAAGAATAATCCTAACACAAGCACAAATAGTAACCCAATCCTAATAATAACTCTAACCATAAAAGAAACCCTAATCCTAAAACAAGAACAAATAATAACCCTAATACTAAAACATACAGAAATAGTAACACTAACACTAAAAGAAAGCCTAACACTAAAAAAAGCACAAATAGTAACCCTAATACTAATACAGCCTGTCTATCCTCATTGCAGTGGCGTGGTTAGGTTGTCGATGAAACAATACGTTGTGTTCTCACCTCCACACTTGCTGGCGGTGTGGGAAATGAGAAGGATTGGATGACCTGACGAAGGATTCCTCTAAAATGCAACGGTTCCAGAAAAAACCCAAAGGAATGCAACCACGGCAGCCACGTTAGCTGAGTATTTGTGATGAGCATATATTACACTGTTATCCTGTGAGCGAAATTATGTAGCAGGGGAATATTTATACCTGCTGTTTTACAGTATAACGCTATGAATATCTCATCTCTCTTACCTAGTGATCCTCAATTAGGGCACTATTACAAACCCCGCGCTAAAACGAGGGTGGTAGGGAGAAAAAACTGCGCCTGCAGTTTTCCCCCTACCGCACCCGTTTTCACGGGGGATTACAATACAGGAGCAAAAAATGCTGCCTGCATTGTTTGCGCCCGCTATGTCCGCTCATCCTCTCAATGAAGTCCATAGGACTCCATTGAAGCAGACGCCGGCAGTCACATGACCAGCCAGATCTCGACTCGGGAGATCCGGCCGGTAAGCGTAGTGATACACAGCAAGAGACTGGGGGGTCCTTTCCCCCAGTCTTTCCCTGCTCCCGCCGGCCGGAGGAGGCGGACAGAGCCGTGGTCCTTACCGCAGGACAGATTGGAAGTATAGGCTTCCTTTTTTTATTTTTATTGCTGGTGTTAACGAATTCTGCAGAAGCGGAATCCGTTAACACCAGGTTCTGGCTCTGGTTAACTTTTCGCTGACCAGAGCCGGACACTAATCAGCGCTGGGACTTTGTAATACCAGCGCTGATTAACACTTTGTGCTCCCCATATTAAGTATAGGGAGCGCAAAGTACAGTAACCTCGCGCTGCAAAGCGCAAGGTAACAAATGCAAACGGGTTTTTTAACCCGTTTGCGTTTGGATTGTAATATGCGGTAGATACCGCAGCTAACGGTAGTGCTCACGCAGGTGAGCGCTACCGTTAGCATTAGGAATGTAATAGAGCCCATAAAGTTTTTTTCCCTACATACGTATCCCCAGGCGTTTAAAAAATTCCAGCAACTATCCCTTGTTTTTTTTAGATAATCAGTGATACAAGACTTCCAGATACATACATTCTCTATCTATAATCTTTCAGGGTTGTTTTGCGTCATGTGTCATGCAAGACGTATCACCAGTTACCCTTTTGCTTTTTTCTTTCTGTGAGATCTACGTATGTGATATGTGGTGTTAAGGAAGCATGTTATAAGATCTTACTGGGTCCTGGGGCAAAGTCTGTATTCTGGAACCCAGACTATCCCTTACCCAACAAACACACTTGATATGCACCCCTGACGATCCCATACCCCACACATGCACTTTATATGCACCTCTGACTATCCCATACCCCAACAATACACACTTGATATGCACCCCTGACTATCCCATACCCCACATACATGCTTGATATGCACCCCTGACTATCCATACCCCACATACATGCTTGATATGCACCCCTGACTATCCCATACCCCACATACACACTTGATATGCACCCCTGACTATCCCATACCCCACATAAATGCTTGATATGCACCCCTGACTATCCCATACCCCACATACATGCTTGAGATGCACCCCTGACTATCCCATACCCCACATACATGCTTGATATGCACCCCTGACTATCCCATACCCCAACAATACACACTTGATATGCACCCCTGACTATCCCATACCCCACATACATGCTTGATATGCACCCCTGACTATCCCATACCCCACATACATACTTGATATGCACCCCTGACTATCCCACACCCCACATACACACTTGATATACACCCCTGACTAACCCATACCACACATACACACTTCATATGCACCCCTCACATCCCATACAATACATTCACACTTCATATTCTTCCCTGACTATCCCATACCCCACGAACACACTTGATATGCACCCCTGACTATCCTATATCCCACATACAAACTTGATATACATGTACGCATGTAACTGCTAGCTAACACAACACACACACACACCACAAATCTACAAATACACCATTGCATTCAGTGCAGAGGGCAGCACGTTTCACGTCCTTCTTTGGCCACATGCAGCATAGCACTGGGAGGGAATATTTTCCAGTGTCTTCCACAGACTCAGGCACACACATATAGGGTCACTCTTGGCTCCGTGGATCCGTTACCGGCAACAGTGCATTGCAGTGCTGGTGGCATCTATTTGCGGCACTAAAATATTCTGACTTGAGCCACTTATACAGTTAGGTCGAAATTGAGTTGGTAACAGGAAGCCATTAAAGGTTGTCGTCCGGCGCAGACATTTCCTCTTAGTGGCTTCCAGTTACCAGTAAGAGTGAATTAGGCTCTGTATGTCTCTTCTCTGTAAATACATTATTTATCCACTGGTGTAAGGAGAGACTTTGCAGAAAAAGTGAATATTGTAAGAATTGAATTTGACTTAATCAATTCCAGGGATGCAGGCTCTCTGCTACTTTATAACTTATTATTCACAAATTCAATTTCTTGGAATTCTGAAGGTGTCAAGGGCACATTAAGGGAATCTGATCAACCTTTAGTATGACACCATACGAAAAGAAAAAGCAATAATCCGTTAATGTTCCACATTTCTGCCATTACTTAACATTATTCTGAATCACCAACGTTTCAAACAACTATTCTTTTTTTCCCTCGCAGTAAAAATGAGCAATGCTGATAAAATATCAAATGGTTATTTGAGTTCAGTGATTTGAATTACGTCCAGTGAACCAGCCGAACTGAATTTTGATAAGCTGGCAACAACGTTACTAATATGTGTCAAGTATCATTACAAAACTGACATTTCAGTCTTTGTTGTTCCACTACTGAAAGATAAAGGCAAATATTAAACTGCAATCTAGATAAAAGGGACAAAGAATGATGGCAAAGTGGGTTTGGAATGGGGACTAAATGTAGGACAAGCAAAATAGCAAGCTAGTATTAGCTTGGGAATATGCCATCGGTTGAATTATTTATGGATATTCCATTGAAAACAGTTAACATGATGTTCTCTGAACCAATAGCAGCAATGGTGACAAATGGAGGATTCATTTTATACTCAGCTTTTATCGTAGTACTGAAGTAGACTCCCAGCAGATGGTCCACCTCTCCAAAAATAGAAATCGAATACACACGGAGGCTTCAGTACCTTGTAGGTGCACGAGTGTACATGAGAACCAATTCTATGTGGAGCCTTGTTCTGTCTACCCACAATCAGGAATGAGGAATCAATCCAAAATACAATAAGATCTTTTATTGTAAACAAAATTTTATATAATAAAACAAATGACAAAAACCCGACGCGTTTCGTCTATTGCTAGACTGTTTCAAGGGCAAGAGTAATATATATTCAGTCAAATATCATAAAACAGTACAAAATGTTATTTTTTTTTTAGGACTAGACCCCTGAAAGTTGTGTGTGTGTGTGTGTGTATTAATTCATAAAACATCTCCCATAATATTCCAAATTAAACTACTTTTATCTTTGAATCAGCTTCTATATTATCTGGTAGACATGAGCAATTCAGTTCGGACCTATTGAGAAATGATCCAAAATATTGTCAATTTAGCAATTCAGATTGATCCAAATTCCCAATTGCTGATGTCCTAATTGACTTGCCCATTCCCCCCCATATATATGTCCCACTACCCCCCTCCTCCCCATATGCTTTGGCAATGCTAAAATGTATTTGGTCCTGCCAATAAAGCTTATTTTGATTTGATTTGAATTGAATCATTTTCTGAATAAAAAATTTCAAATTAATCTGAGCTTTTCTGATTATAATAGGAAAAATTGGTATTTAGTCAGAATAGTTAAAAAATAGTCAAAACAATGGTAACCCTAACCTAACCCTCAATCTAACCCTAGTGCTACTCATATGGCACATAGAAACTGTTCCCCTAACCCTAGCCCTAACCTAACCCTAGCACTAAAGCCCGAATCCTTGTCTAACCCTAACCCTAGCCCTGACCATAATTATATGACACACAGAAACTGTCGCCCTAAGCATAGCCTAACCTAACCCTAAGCCTAGCCCTAACCATAAGCTAACCATAGCCCTAACATTAGCCCTAACCCTGAGCTAACCCTAGCCCTACCCCTTGCCCCAGCCATGACCATAGCCCCCCTAACCAGTTTTTTTTTTTACATATTTTACATAAAGGTTTCGAATATTGGAAACGGACAAATATATTGGACGTTTCTGATACTCTGAATCTTCCAATACTACGAATTGGCTGATTTCGTTTATATCCGAATCTGATATATTCAGATTCTGAAAAAGTACAAACTGTACCGAGCTGAATGCTTCACCGCTGCACATGTCTATTATCTGGTGGTTTAAGAGCAGATTTGAGGCAGGTGTAGAATTTAAACAACAGAAACATGTCTAGGAGGCAACTGAGAACATGCTTCGGTAGTGGCCTGCCTGCCCTATGGTGCGCACCCATTCAGGTCTTATGGGAAGCTTTTAAAGCTGGATGGTGCCATTACAGAGGAAAATATACCTCTAAGCCAAAGATGTCTACTTTGCATGAGAAATTTAGCAATCCCCAACCATCGAATTTACCCCTGAACTTGGTAACAAAGTTGTCTCCAATTTGGAGCTTACCCCTAAATGTCACAAATCTGGGGACGAACTTCAAGGCTGCTGAATTCAAAACAAGTCCTATACACCTTCCAAAAGCATTGTGTCCTGCCAGACACCTCTGTCTTTTGACCGGAGAGTTGATTTATATAAAAATGTTTTTTATAACAGCCTATATTATTAAGACGTCTTTTCTCATTAAAATGGCCCAAACAAATACACGCCAAGATCAGCAGAGATATAAATAATGCTTTTTACCCAAGAAAACTGATATCGCTAATTAAACATTAAGTAATAAGCGTAGCGGTTTAATGGTTGTAAGGGATTTGCCTAAAACAGACTCTGGTGTGATATTACATAATTTAATTTAATAAACACAGGAAGTAATAACCATTGCATTTATGTTATATTCTAGAGTAATGCGGTGAGGCAGATAAACTGATTTGCTGTTAATTATTTGTACACTAGGTGCAAACCTTTTCCTAATTCCCTTTATTTACACAAAAATGCTACTGAAAAACAAAATATGCGTTAATCCCCAATGTCTACTGCTTTGGTGCTGATGTCTATGAATGTAAAAGACTAGAAGGTCTATTCAAAGAAAGATGAAAATCAGGAGACGAGAACAATCTAGACTAAATAGCCGATTTGGAAAGTGAGATAAATGGGAGAATTTTTCTGTTGCGGCTATTTTGACCTAGAATTTTCACTTCTCCAGTCATTCTCCTTAGTTTCACCTTCCTTTGAATAGACCTGATGGGGCTGCATTCCAACTGTGGTGTAAACGTAGCCAGAGCTGCTGCAAACGTACAGACTCCATAGACTCTGGCTCTGCAAGGTTTACAGCAGCTTTGTTCCAGTTTACACCATGGTTAGAAAGGTCCCCATAGAGAGGGGACCTTATTCCAAGGTCGTAGTTAAAAGTCAGACACTAACAGACCCGGACTGAGACAAAATATAGACCTGGGCATTTTGGACTGAGCTGCCCACTTT
The DNA here is from genome assembly GCA_009667805.1 of Leptobrachium leishanense. Taxonomy (NCBI): domain Eukaryota; kingdom Metazoa; phylum Chordata; class Amphibia; order Anura; family Megophryidae; genus Leptobrachium; species Leptobrachium leishanense. The sequence goes on from CM019064.1 coordinate 42,394,407, forward strand.
TTTTCCTATACACTGCACGATACTGTGAGTTTTATTGCAGTGGAGCTCTGTGGGACGCTCATACACCGCACATTAGTGTGGAGCTCTGTGACACCCTCATAAACACTGCACATTACTGTGGAGCTCTGTGACACCCTCATACACTGCACATTACTGTGGAGCTCTGAGACACCCATACAACAATGAACATTATGAATGTGTCTCAGAGTTCCACAGTAATGTGCAGTATTTAAGGGTGTCACGGAGCTCCACAGTAATGTGCAGTGTTTGAGGGTGTTACGGAGCTCCACCCTAATGTGCAGTGTTTGAGGGCGTCACGGAGCTCCACAGTAATGTGTAGTGTTTGAGGGCGTCACGGAGCTCCACAGTAATGTGCAGTGTTTGAGGGTGTCACGGAGCTCCACAGTAAACACTGCACATTACTGTGGAGCTTTGTGATACCTTCATACTCACCACACATGGAGCTGTGGCTCTGCGGAATTGTGTTTTGTTTCACATGGTGTTAGAGGAATAAACGCAGATGACACTTTTTATCTTATGTTTTACGCATGTTGCTGGGCTGGATACATCTGGTGGTTGCAGCCGCCCCGGAGGGGACCAGGCGCGATGCCGTTTTTTCTGTACTATGCACATTTGTTGTATTTCCAACCAGGTCATCTTTGCAGCTATTCCGTTCCGTGGTTTTGTTTTTTGATCCCATGGTGGATTTGTTTCTGGGTATAAATGTCTATCCTGTCCATCCTGCAGACTTTCAGATTTCAGACTGTTATACCAAGACGACCGGTAAAGTACAGAATTATTAATAGGAAGAATAGTCTGGCGTACTTGGTCAATGCAGGATGAAGGTGTCTGATCACAGGAACAATGTAAAGCAGAAACATGTTCATGAATGGAGAGTCTTAGAACTGATAAGACAAGCCATGAATATAAAAAGCTAATATCAATATGGAGATGAAGCAGATCATTCCAAGAAGTGAACAAAGAATACAAGAGTGCAGGAATCCATTGTGTCTAAGATAAACAAAAACAAGTCAAGCCAAAGATACAGTAGTCATAATCACCATGGAAACAGCACACTAATATTATGTACTGATTTAAAGATTAAATTAAACAAAGGAATTACTCGTGAAGTTACAAATAATGTAATTGGAAGCGTATGCAGAGCTCATAGAAATGCAGAGTAAATATATTTATTTAAATGTACAGATATGTATCACAGGACGTTCTATTCAGCTGCAGAAACATACAATAGCAGGAAAGGTTAGCATATAATATCCGAAAAGGAAAAAAAAACATTAGAAAAGTAAACTTTAGGACACCATCTTTAATACGTTTATTTATAAAAAAATTCTAGAAAATAATCTGTATGAAACTAGGGCTGAAACAACTAATCAATTAATAAAATAGTTGTCAACTATTTCCATTATTGATTAATAGGTGTTGATTAACCGTCCCGTGTACAGCACACACTGTTTATTGTCAGACTGAGGTAAACGGAAATAACCTCAGCTTCGGAGCTGATTGGAGAAGACGCGCCGCTGCTTTACTAGGTATGATTTAGTTCTATGGTTATGTCAGGCACAACCAGTTTGTTTTTAGTTTACAACAGTAGCAGAACTATAACACAAACAATAGGATACTGCCGATGGGTGAAGGAGCTGTATGCCTGGGTTTTATCCTTACTTGAAGCTGGAGTCCTGTGACACCACCCCACCCTCCCTGCCACGCCTTCCCTTTGGTCTGGCCCTTTCCCCAAACTCACTCCCACACTCAGATCCGGCCTTTTGTCCATACCCACTCCTTCTCACACTCAGGTCAAGTGAGCAAAGTCACTTCCTTCCACCTCCAGTCCCTTCTCCCACTCAGTTTGTTCACGAAATTATTTAAAAGAGACACTCTGCGCACCCTGACCACTTTAGCTTATTAACCCCGATTTCATGCTGACATCATCATCTATGACCAAGTGCTTGTAGCCGGGTTCATTTGAGAAAGCAAACATGGGCTTAAGCTGCGCATGCAGCATCAACCCATCCCTCTGACCAAGCACTCGCATACCTTGTGTGAAAAGTACACAAGATACGCAATTTGCTTATTTATTTATTTTTTTACATAAAATTCCTTTTAAGTAAACAAATTTTTTTCTTTTTTCTTTTATCTGATGAATCGATTAATCGAAATAATAATCGGCCAACTAATCGATTATGAGATTAATCGTTAGTTGCAGCCCTATATGAAACATACCCTTGCGTGGTCAGAAGGACGGACTTTCCTGCCAAGGGGAACTGTTTAACTAGGCCGACATAGGCCCAAACGTTTGCTTGAGGCCTCCGTCATCCATCTTTTGGTGGGAGGTGTCACAAATGGGCATTATTTTTCTGCTAGCAGTATGCAAGATTTTAAACGCAGAATTGGTGTTTTTTTCTCTGGTGTTTGCAATGGAGTTTGTGAAGCCAGGCAAGGTATTTACAATCCTCTTATCTGATCAGCTGGAGCTGAATGGTAACTTGATCTGGGAACCAAATGGTCGGGGGTTGGTTGGGGATGTTACACAAAGAATCACCACTCCCTGTACAAGTGGTATTTCTCTACAACGCGGGGTTGAGTGAACATCTAGGAACCCTCTGGGACATTTGAAATCAAAGAAATATCCATAGAAGTATCTACTCAAATTAGAGTTTCTATGCAAGTCCCATTTTATTTCAAGAGCTGTATTTGCACGTTCGTATATTTGGTATGTCTTGTTTTTAGTGTGATATTGGCACTGTATAAAGTTTGTATTCTTTCCATTAAAACTTAAAACCCAGTACTGTTTGCTCTAGATATTAATTCATGCTTCGCGAACGCAATCACTTAGGTATCACTACTGTAATATTTAGCATTTGGTGTGTGTGTGTATATATATATATATAAACTGTATATATTAGCTGTATATGGTTGGGCTCCTGGATTGGGGTAGTATACAGCTAGTGGGGTTTTCAAGAGTGCCCTATTACTTTCGTGGTGGCAGTGTATACATTTGGAAGGGTGGGTACGGTGTAAGGGTGTTAGGTTGGCATAACTTGGGGCCCTTGAGCGGCTAGAGTTAGTAAATCCAGAGGCTTGGAGCTGTAATCCCCTTGTACGCTCTCCTTCTGCGCGTCACGGTGAGGTAGGTAGTTAACTAGTTTAGCTAGGCCTGTACCGGCTGGGTGGAGTAGATGTAACATCACTGCTCTGCATGGAGAGAGCCTGTAGAGTCATGGGTTCGATCCCGGCAAGAGCACCTCTCCAGTAAGTGTCCTTGGGCAAGACACCTAACGGTACATACTCGCCACCCAGGACATACTTGAAAACGAGAGAAATCTCAATGTATCCTTCCTGGTAAAATCCTTTCTCAAAAAAAACCAACTGAACAAGGAGAGGAATGTGGCATGGGGGATGCCTGTTATGCTTTTTTTTTATTAACTCTTCAAAAAAGAAGAGTGGTAGTTAATTCAACAAGCTGAAAATACGGCCTATGACGACAAAGAGATGATACAAAGTTAACTAAAAAAGAAGACCATAAGGGACAAACGTAGACAACAGCATAGTGTACGGAATAAGAACAAAGTCTGTTATGTATTCTCTTATCATCGCAGATTTTATTTTTACCTTCAAGTCTGGTCCATTCACCAAGGCAACATCTGGTGGACATCACCGTAAGTGCCGGTGGGGTCAGAATTGTTATTTGGCAGAAGCTGCGTTACTGAGCTGCAAGCTGCTGTTATTCCCAGCATATGGTGATGGACATGACTGCCGAAATAAACCAGGCCAGAGGCCTTTTAAAATGCACCGGTGAACAAACTGGCATTCGTTCTCAATCTAGCTATCTTTGCAGCTGCTGAATCGACCCAGGACAAACACCGTATGTAGTACGCTTGGTATAATATATATAGATTAGCTGGAAAGGAGACAGATAGAAGCCTGTACCAATTATGCATATTATTATTATTTTATTTTATTTAGTATTGTTGTAGCATTTTAAACTGTTGGCAGAATGTTTGGCCTCTTTGTTTTGTACAGAGAAAACGTAAAGGTCTGACTACAATAAGGCTCCCCTATTGGTGAGTGCGATCTTATCTCTACTTATTCACTGGTCATAGACCCTGTTACGCTATGAGAGCGCTGTCTCTCGCTGTGTTTTATGTGTCATCGAGGTGACATATACTCAGGGTTATTCAAAGAGAAATGAAAAGTCACCGCCCGTTCGGTGACTTTTCGTTCTCTTCAATTCGGTGTGATTTGGCGATCCCATTTCGGCGACCCTGCGGTGTATTCAGCAAGCACCACAGGGCCATCGTAGTGCAGGGAAAACCCACTGCAAACCCGACGAACACTCACCGCAAAACCCGGCAATCGCACACTGAAACCCGCAAAAACATCTGGATTAACCCCGCCGAACACGCCGGAGAAACCCGAGCGGGCCGCCGATCAGAGCGCAGAGCAGCCGCCGGAAAAAGCCGACATCGCAGATTAATGGAGTGAAAAAAACAACCAGTATGCTTGAATGTTTGAAAAATGAAACGCTGTTTGCAAAGAAACTATAGAACGAAAATGTCTGAAATTTACATATGAGGTCCAGGGAATGATAATAAATAGGGCTGTTACAGAAAAAAGAAAAAATTTAAAAAAAATAAACAGAATTTGTTTTGCAAAACAATCACGAAAAATGCCTAAAAGATCTTAAAAGAATCTATAAATAAAGAGACTTTTTACTGCAGAATATTATAATCAATGGTTTAATAGATATTGCATTAAAACGGGAATATTTTTAACATTGAAGCCTATGGGATTCGCCTGAATAAACCTGTCGAATGAAACCACCGAACAGAAGGGCATTTCGGCAACTTTTCACTGCTGGTTTGTGTTCTCTGAATAGCCGAAGCATTGCTTCTCTATGGGGGTTTCACTGCCCTCGAACAGGCACCGAACAGGCACCGTATGTGCAGATAATTCGCCAACATTTGGCGAACTGCCTGCTCTCTGAATACCCGAATGGCCAGGAAAGGTAACCGAACACTGAATTTCACTGTTCGGTTAGCTTTCGGCCCCAATTCGGATCTCTTTGAATAACCCTGACTGTTAAAGAAGAAACGTGTCACTCTCTAACTGGCCAGAAGCGAGACCACCTACAGCCGGGATTTACTAGGCTCTAGAAGCAGGGTTTCTCAACTCCAGTCCTCAGGACCCACTACAGGCCAGGTTTTTAAGGATCACCTTGCAGGCCAGCCTTCAGAAATTTTGGGGCCCCTTACTGACCCTCAGAATAGGGCCCCCCCTCTCCCCATAGGAAATAAATTTTTAATGTGAATCGTGATCACATTACAGAGTGTTAGTCCCAATATCTTAAAATCACACATATTGTTCGCACAACAGCACATTTAACATAAAAAAGTATCTATCTGGTTCAAATAAATTAAGACAGTAAAAAATTCAATTTCTTATTAAAAAAAATATGAATCAAGATCGGATTACAGAGTGATGCTCCCAATACCTTTAAAACCACACAAAATGTATATTCGTGCAAACAATGTAGCATAAAAGTATAATTAAATACTTCCACTGGCAAAGCACCACAGCAACAGAACTCTCAGTAATGTGCAGTGCGTATGAGCATATCAGAGCACCACAGCAACAGAACTCTCAGTAATGTGCAGTGCGTATGAGCATATCAGAGCACCACAGCAACAGAACTCTCAGTAATGTGCAGTGCGTATGAGCATATCTGAGCACCACAGCAACAGAACTCTCAGTAATGTGCAGTGCGTATGAGCATATCAGAGCACCACAGCAACAGAACTCTCAGTAATGTGCAGTGCGTATGAGCATATCAGAGCACCACAGCAATAGACCTCCAACAGTAAAGGCAGGGAGTATGAACGTACACAGGATCCACAGCAATAGACCTCTAACAGTAAAGGCAATGGACCACATTACATACTTGGTGCTAACGTTTACACTCACCTGAGTGAGCATTAACGTTAGCCCAAGTATTTAACGCATATTTCAATCCAAACGCTAATGGGTTAAGTAACCCGTTTGCGTTTGGTATCTTGTGCTTTTCAGTGCGAGGTTACTGAGCTTTCGCTCCCTATACTTAACATGGGGAGCGCAAAGTGTTAATCAGCGTTAGGATTACAAAATCCCAGCGCTGATTAACATCCGGCTCTGGTTAGTGGAAAGTTAACCACAGCCAGAACCTGGTGTTAACGAATTCCGCTTCTGCAGAATCCGTTAACACCATCCAAAAAAATTAAAAAAGTGAGCAGATACTCACCTCCTGTCCCGCGGTGAGGACCGCCTCCTCTGGCCGGTGGGAGCAGGTTAAGACTGGGGAAAAAAGTCCCTGCAGTATCCCACTGAGTATCACTGCACTCACCGTCCGGAACGGCTGCTCATGTGACTGCCGGCGTCTGCTTCAATGGAGTCCTATGGACTCCATTGAGAGGATGCGCGCAGCTGCGCTTAATGCTGCCGCGAGCATCCCGGGTGTTAACACGCAGTAACAATGCAAGCAGCATTTTTTGCGCCTGTATTGTAATCTAGCATTAAAACGCGGGCGCAAGGGTGAAAACTGCGGGCGCAGTTTTTCCTCCCTAGCGCCCACGTTTTAACTCTAGGAATGTAGCGTTACATCCAGAGGGATGGATGGATAGACAGTGGGATGGACGGACTGGTATGGATGGACAGATAGACAGACAGGGATGGATGGAGGGATGGATGGACAGATAGACAGACAGGGATGGATGGAGGGATGGATGGACAGATAGACAGACAGGGATGGATGGGATGGATGGACAGATAGACAGACAGGGATGGATGGAGGGATGGATGGACAGATAGACAGACAGGGATGGATGGAGGGATGGATGGACAGATAGACAGACAGGGATGGATGGATGGATGGATGGACAGATAGACAGGGATGGATGGATAGACAGTGGGATGGATGGATGGATGGATTGACTGACCTCTCCCCAGCCCCCTGTGTTCTCTCTATCACCCCCCCCCCAGCCCACAGTGTACATTCTGTCACCTCTCTAGCCCCCCTCTTCTACCCTTCCCAGTGCAGCATCTGTTACCTGCCTCTGTCCAGATCCAGCATGTGCAGGGTGTCAGGGCAGCTGCTCCTCAGCCTGGCTTCTCTCCTTCTCCCATCCACAGGCACGTGCTTGTGGTGGTGCTGTGTGAGGAAGGGGCAGGGCAGGCAGTGTGCAGACTCCAGAGACAGGGGAAGCAAGGGGCAGCCATGATGGTGGAAGGGCTGCTCCCCCTCCTCTCCCAGACCCACGGCTGTCACATGGAGAGGCGGGGCTTGTGCCGGCCGGGGCGGAGTTTCTCAGCACAGCTTTGATCTCTCCCCACAGAGACACAGCGCTGGATGAGCACACAGAGGCAGGATGATACAAAGGCTGGCCCTGAGTGGTGTCACCCTCCAAGAGGGTGTCACCCAGTGTGGGCCTGGGCCCCCTCCCCACGTGACTCGGCGGCCATCTTGCTGCTCACAGGGCAGCCAGGCCCAAGTAGGCCGCAGTACCTCCTCCAGAGGCCTGCGGCCTAAAGTAATCAAAGCTACCGATGGCGGGCCCCCCCAGTCGGCTGGGCCCCTTACTGCAGCATGGGCTGTAATGCCCTGATGGCGGCCCTGTCACCTTGGGTAAATGCATCTGAATCCTGCAGTAACTGAGCAGCAAATCATATCAACTGTGCTGTGCTTCACATATCCTGCAAACCTGTCCTGTTAGTGGGTCCTGAGGACTGGAGTTGAGAAACACTGCTAGAGTATGTGAGTGTTCCTTTTTTCACCATTTTTGCTTGACTCTACACCATTAGTTTTTTTCTCTTTTCTTGAGATCTAAGGCGTTATTCAGAGAGAGTCGATCTGGCCCCAAAATGGCACCAAACAGGGAATTTCGCCATACGTGCCATTTCAGGGCCATTTGGCTATTCAGAGAGCAGGTAGCTCGCCAAATTTTGCCGAACTGTCAGCCAGTACGGTGCCTGTTTGAAGGCAGTGATATCTCCCATAGAGAAGCAATGGTTAATCTATTCAGAGACACCGAACAGCAGAGAAATGTCAGAGAAATGTCCTGCTGTTCGGTGTTTTCATTCAGCAGGTTTAATCAGGCGAATCCCATAGGCTTCAATGTTAATAATATTCCTGTTTTTATTCAATATCTCATAAACTATTTATAAGTTTAATATGCAGCAAAAAGTCTCTTTATTTATAGATTTTTTTTAAGGATCTTGTAGGCATTTTTTGGTATTTTTTTTGACAATTTTTTTTTTTTTAAAGCAGTTTTTCATTTTTCAGTAACAGGCCTTTTTATCATCATTCATTGGACCATAAACTGTATGTAAATTCCAGGCATTTTCATTCAGTATTCTTTTTGCAAACAGTGTTTAAATTTTGACACTTTCAATCGTTTCCTTTTTTTGTTTCTGCTTTTACCCCGTTCGTCAGCTTGTTGACTTTTTCCGGCAGTTGTTCTGCACTGTGATTGGTGGCTCGGCGTCCTTTTCCGACGTGTTCGTCGTGTTTTTTGCCGCGGTTCTGGTGGGTGTTCGGTGGGCTTTCCCTGCACCCCAGGGACCCTGCGGTGAATGCTGAATTCAACGCAGGGTGGGGAACTTTGATTCCCCGAAGTGCAGGAAAGTACGGGGAATGGGAGAGAGGTGCTCTCTGAATAACCCCCTGATAACGAAAACGGAGGACACGCTCATCACTGTTCAAAATAAGTGTTTTCATTATATTTTGCATATTCTGTATACTACTGCTTTTTTTTTGAGAAAGTATTTTACAGGAAAGATACATTGAGATACACTTATGTCCTGGGTGGCGAGTATGTACCGTTGGGTGTCTTGCCCAAGGACACTTACTGGAGAGGTGCTCTTGCTGGGATCAAGCCTGTGTCTCCACAGTCTCCACAGTTATAGAGCAGTGATGTTACCTCTACTCCACCCACCCAGCCGGCACATTTTATGCACTTACATTCGCAAGTTTTCCCTGGAAATACGATTTTACCTGTTTGAGTTATTTATCTGCGCCATATGGATTATTGCCACATGTTTTCATCTGAATTTTATTTATCTGGGGGTCCATATTACCCCATATGAACATTACCCTTCACATTTAGATTCTGGCGGTGGTGTATCACCTCGGTATAAATGAATTCTTCTGTTCTCGCAGTAACACAGAGTGCTTGGGTTACCATGTAGCACATAACGAATAAATTATCAAAACTTATCTTTGACCTAGTACATGTAAGAGACGTATTAATATGCGATCGAGACCCATTAAAAAAGCTTCTTATTATGTATTCAAATGCACTGATTAAATCCAAGCTCCCTCTAAAAGGCAACCAGAAATATCTTAATGAAATCGTGCAATCTTCCAAGAATAGTTCTTCAAAGCTTGTTAAATTACATCTGATTTAATTACAATTTTGTTAGCACTAGTATAAAAAAAATAATTCCACAGAACATCTTGTGGCTTTGACAAAATATTTATTTGAAGGGATGGCATTAGAAATCTAATTATTCAGTAATTATTCTTTTATTTAGTAACTGGACCTAAAGGAAAGACGAAATCCAAAGGAAAATGGGTGGGTTTATCTACAGCAAAAATAAAAGCAATGTATCAGAGGTCACTTCCTTCAGTGATTAGTCTCAGCTAGAAAATAAAAAGATAAATAAGTAAAGTAATAAGAAGGGGGGGGGGGACGGAAATGAGATGAGTAGCTGCACGCTGAAGGAGGATCGCCCCGACTATATATTTTATATTTAAAAGGATTATCTGGATTTTCTATCCTTCATATTGATGCAGAATACACATATACATTTTATCATATGCCCTCAATAGATTATAGCAGGGCTCAAAATTTCCACTCGCCTACTAGCATTTGGCGAGTGGAAATTAAGTGAGGGCGAGTTAAAATGCACATGCAGGCAGCACAATAAATTATTTTGTGCTGCTTAATCCAGAGGTGCCACCGTGCAGCCCCCCCTTCAACAGGCTGCACGGGGCAGGGATCAGCTTTCTAACCCGACCAAACTCGTCTCTGTCACTGGCAGGGGGTGAAGAGGAGCTTCCCTGCCTCCTCGCTCTGCTCACACTGGGATCTGATGTCTGGGTATGCATGTATCTGGGGTCTGATGTCTGGTTATTAATGTTATTTTTTTAACTTTATTCTAAATAAATCCTTTGATAGTGTAATTTCATAACATAATTTAAGGGTGTGTATTTAGGGGCAGAGTTAAGGGCTGGGTAGGGGTTAGGTGGAGCAACTGGTGGCGAGTAACTCTTATGGCCTGGTTAGTAGCTTGGGACTTGAAATTTTGAGCCATGGACTAGAGCACATTTAACAAGACACTTTGCATTTTTTGATGCTCTGTGTCCCTAACAACAGGCACTTTATTTTATTGTGGTCTTTTTCACAATACACTTTTCATTATAGGGGTTATTCACAGACCACCAGAATGTCGCTGACTTTTCGGTGCTCTCTCGTTCCCCGCACACTGGGGAATCCAATTTTGAGCCCACCCACGCAAACACTTAACCGCATATAGGTTATACCATACATTCCCCGAACACCCTCCCCCCTCCCACCCCTTACGAAGCGGAACTAATCTAAAGTAATATATTTTTTTTATTATAATTTCTTTAAAGTTTTTTATGTGTTTCCTCCCTTTTTATGTATTTGTTTTTCGTTGCGTATGGCAGATTTTTTTTTAATCCTTGGTAACAGAAGACCCTTTTCATGTCACAAACAGTAAACGAATTCACAGAAAGTGCCTGCTTAACAAGGTCAGAGATATTTTGATTTCATTCAATGAAAACCAAATGTAAGATCTAATTAAATCCATTTATTGGAGCAGTACAGACACATTTGCTTAAAATTTGAAAGAAAGATTCAGGCATTGAAGTAAACACAAAGAGATGTTCCAGCCACAGCTGGGAAATAAATTGCTATTACTCAACTAAAATTAAAAGTTACATAATACACACAAGCTAGATGCTAACCTTAAACCAACAACTAAAGTAGCAGAGTAACAAACTCTTATCAATGGGCTCCATTCCATAACCCTAGTAACAGGTCATGCCACATAATCACTATATATATTATTATTATTATTATTGTCATCATTTATATAGCACCAACAGTTTCCGCAGCGCTTTACAATAACCAAAGGGAACAAGATACAGAATAATGGACATAGGATGAATACGTTAGGTGTAGAGGGCCCTGCTCATAGGAGCTTACAGACTGGAGGGATTGGGGTTGATGAAGACAAGGGGGATTTTGCTGGATGACAGGATCATTGGGACCAGTGGTTCAGGAATGGTGGGGCCATTGAAACAGCTTCATTCCTTTGTGAGTAGATGAGCAGAGGGATGAGTTGCGTCAGTGATGTGGTACGCTAATCTGAAGAGATGGCTTTTGAGGGATTTCTTAAAGGCCCGAAGATCAGGGGAGAGTTTGATAGGACGAGGCAAGTCATTCCACAGGACCGGAGCTGCCCTTGAGAAGTCCTGGAGGCGAGAGTTGGCCGTGCGAGTGTAGACAGATGACAGGTGGAGATCGTCCGCCGACTGGAGTTGTCTAGACGGGACATGTTTGCGTAGTAACAAAGACATGTAGGGAGGGATTGAGTTATTGAGTAATTTGAACGTGAGTGACAGTATTTTAAATTGTCTCCTGGATCGTACAGGAAGCCAATGGAGGGATCGGCAGAGGTGGGAGGTACATGAGGTGCGTCTGGGGAGAAAAATAAGCCTGGCACCTGCATTCATTACATATTGCAAAGGGGCAATACGGGAGTTGGGAAGTCCAATACGGAGTCATTGCAGTAATCAAGTCGTGAAATGATAAGAGCATGAACTATATATATATATATAGTGCTTTTTTTCCTGAAAAATAGGTGCGGGTACTCTCACATCCAGGGAAAAACTGATTATTATGACTATTTCCGTGTCCTAATAAACAATAGTTGTAGCTCACTTAAAGGAAGACACTACAAAAGGGAACCATATTTTTTAATACTGTTTTCCTTTAAATGAACTACAACTATTGTAACCCTCTGTAGTGCCTCTGTTGCAAGAAAAGTCTGTATTGCAGTGCATTAGATTTTTTTTTGCAATGCTGGCACTGAGTGGATAATCCCCTAGCATTTGTGAGCTCCACAGCAGTGAAACTCACAGTAATGCGCAGTGTGTACGAGCTCCACAGCAATGAAACTCACAGTAATGCGCAGTGTGTACGAGCTCCACAGCAATGAAACTCACAGTAATGTGCAGTGTATATGAGCTCCACAGCAATGAAACTCACAGTAATGCGCAGTGTGTATGTGCTCCACTGCAATGAAACTCACAGTGATGCACAGTGTGTATGAGCTCCACAGCAATGAAACTCCACTATCCACCAAGTACTTTTTCAATAATATTGGGGGACTCCAATGAGAGGGTGGTTGACCTTGAGAACACCCCCTCATGGTGGCAACAGCAGGACCAGGTGAACATACCTGTGTTGCCAGAGCTGATATTTTTAAATGCTGTTTTGAAGTGTATTTGGAAGCAGCAGCAGTTTTTTTCCCTGCAGAGCTACACAGTCAGGACTTAAACTTCCACCATCTCACCTTCCAGGGTGCACCACACACTGTCTGGAACTGCTGGGGAGGCTGGGGGTAAGGCAGCAGTGTGAGAATTGTTTGGCATGCCCTCCTCTTGACATCATCAGAGGGGGCCAGGCACCTAATCAAGCCTTCCTCCTTTTCTGGAGCCTCCTAAGAATTAGGCCCCATTAATATCGCCTTGTGTACGCTTCAGGTGGTACACCGACCTGTGCCCGTTCGTAAGTAAACCAAGTTAATTCACCACCTCCATGAATTCACTCCATCTGCGTTGTTTGGAAGAAGAAAGAGGATTTCAAAGGACAAATGGATGAAAAAAAAACAACCTTCTAATAAATAAAGATACAGTAAAATTATGAAACTCAATAAGAGCTCCCAATAAATTGTTAGGAACAAATAAGCTATAACGACCAGAGTGAAGCGCCCACCAGAACAGTGCATATATCTCGTTTTGCTCAACGTCATATACGGAGGTTCCTCTAATAACCTAAAACAATAACTGAATGGAGAAATAACATAGCGCCGGTACACAAGATAGTCCCCGATTAACAAGATAATGCACCATACATGTCCATGAATATAATGTTCTTTCTTGGAAAGTACACCCTACTTGAGTGCGTTGGTATTGTTACATCCTTGGCCCCTGCAGCGCTTCTTGGGGGGTCAGGGCGCCAGGTGGCATCGCTGGCTAGCCTGTTGCCAGTAGTAAGAACTGGCAAACCGGCATATGAGGGGGCGGAGCTAGGCATAAGTGCATGGAGCCATCAGCCTTTAAAAGAGGCTGAGAGGACTTGCTCCTTGAACTGTCGTGGGAGTATTTGGAGTGGAGTCCTAGTTCATGTATCTGATATTTCTAGTCCTAGTTCATGTCTCTGTGTTTTCTAGTTCTAGTTCTTGTATCTTGATTTCTAGTTCATGTATTCAAGTTTCATGTTCATGTATCTGAGTTTATAGTCTGGTTTTTCTGGTTTATGTTTTCCTGTCTGTTTGTCTGTCTTTGCTATACAGAAACCTATCGCAGATAGTAGGCCTGTCTGCAGGCTATTGGACTTTGTGTTCCCCCTCTGTATAGCTGAGTTCATACAGTATATCCAATCTTAGATTGTAGGCCTTCCCTGCAGGCTAATGAACACAAGTGTTCCCCCTCTGTATGTCTCATAAGTAAGTCTTGCATCAGCACTCTTGTTCATGTTCATGTATCACGTCATGTCTATCAGGGATGTGCAGGCAGGGGCGGCAGGGGAGGCAGAGCCTCCCCTACCATTCCAGTAAATTAATGTGGTCATTGTGCTGTAATGACATGTGTGATGTGTATATTTAAACTGTAAATAAAATGTTATTTATTGAAAAAAGTTCTCGTACTCACCTCTCCACGCTTCCCTCGCTGTGCTTCTCTGTCCTCTGCTTTTTTTTGTTTTCTACTTTCAGTTTGCCAGCTGCTGTGTGTGTGATTCCCTACACAGACAGCAGGGGCAGCACTGAGCCAGCCTAGCCAACGCAATTTGCGCAGCTGAATGCTACACTAATTGTGTTGCTCAAGCTGATTTCCTGGTTCTACGCTTTTCAGTGCCTCCAGAGGCAATGAGAGCAATGGAAAGCTTGAGCCAATGGGAAAGCTCCATTGGTCTCAAGCACTTCTTTGAGGCAGAGCTCCCCATGGATTGATTGACGCAGGACAGTCATGTGACTGTCCTCGTCAGTCGTGGGAGGACAGGCAGAGCTCAGCAATCAGCATGTGTGTAATGGCACCCTCTATTAGTCAGTATTGTAAGTGCTCTTAGTACTCTTAGCTGAAAAAAAATAAAAAAATTCAAACTTTACTTTATAAATAGTGAAACTCTGTTCTCCTATATAACGATAATCAAATGTGTAAATTGTGACTGCGTATCCCTGTGTATATCTGGCTCTGATACTAGCCAGTGCCTCACCAGCCACTGACCTCACCGCACGTCACTGATGTCTATGTATCTGTACACAGATAGTTAAGGTGTTTCCACCCAGCGACCTCCTGGGCACGAAGCCATTTGGAGCTGAGGTGATAATTAGGTTTCTTGTAGTACCTCCCTGGTGTGGGAATCAAGGTATTACAGCCTTTCTTGCTGTCTGTGTTTCCAGTACCTGTATCTAGGTATTGTGTGACTGCCCTGCAGGTCGCACAACTCATTAACCATTGATATCCAATAATCTTGTTCACATCTGTTCAGGTATCATGTCTTGTCTATGTATCTGTGCACCGATAGTTAACGTGTTTTCACTCAGCGACCTCCTGGCCACGAAGCCACTAGGTGCTGAGGAGCAGCGGCGTAGCGTGGGTTGCCAGCACCCGGGGCAAGGCAAGAATTGTGCGCCCCCCAACCTGTGGGCACGGAAACATACCTTGATTCCCGTCTACCAGTAGAGTATTGACCCCCTTACCACACAAGCACATGTATTGTATATTAACAAAGTACTGATATAATAAAAAAGTGAAACACACATGCCCCCCACGCTACGCCACTGCTACCAGTCACCTTGTCCCAGTATATCCTAGCATAGTTCCACTTTCAAATTATACCCAGTCACTCTCTCCCAGTACCCCCAGTCACCCTCTCCCAGGACCCCCAGTCACTCTCTCCTAGTACCCCAGTCACTCTCTCTCCAAGTACACCCAGTCATTCTCTCCCAGTACCCCCAGTCATTCTCTCCCAGTACCCCAGTCACTCTCCAAGTACCCCCACTCACTCTCTCCAAGTACGCCCACTCACTCTCTCTCCAAGTACCCCCAGTCATTCTCTCCCAGTACCCCAGTCACTCTCTCTCCAAATACCCCCAGTCACTCTCTCCCAGTACCCCCAGTCACTCTCTCCTTCTCTCTCTCAGTACCCCCACTTTCTCCCAGGACCCCAGTCACTCTCTCCAAGTAACCCTAGTCACTCTTTCTCTCCCAGTAACCCCCAGTCACTCTCTCCCAGTACCCAAGTCACTCTCTCACTTCAAGTACCTCCAGTCACTCTCTTCCAGTACCCTCAGTCACTCTTTCTCTTTCCAAGTACCCCAACGTTCTCCCAATACCCCAATAGATCTCTCTCTGCGCAACTACCCCCAGTCACCCTCTCCCCGTACCCCACAGTACCCCCTCACTGTGTGTGTTAGTTACGCTTCTCTGGTGTCACACAGTGTCGCCTATCTGCGTGGAGTTACTGGTGGTCCAGGGTTCTTAGTGGAGACTGGATTTTAAATGTGCTGCATGGCAGGCGCATCCCTCCCTACTTCCTGTTCAGTGGCTGCAGGGCTGCCAGCGGCAGGGGGCTGGCACAGGGCTTCAAAGGGGCTGACAAGCATGGTACAGGGTGTACCGTCAGATGATGCTGCGCTGCTTCACGTGACTCATGTCAGCGTTAAGGAGTCAGGACAGGATCAGAATTACCTGTCCTGGTCCTCCCTTCCGGACACTGAGTGCTAAGTCACTGCCGGCGCCGCAAAACTGGCAGCTACCCATGCAAGGGCCTCTCAGACACCTTGCTGATCCCTGCTGGAAAATATTAGTGGTTCAAATTTCTTTTGAAATTTTGCACCCCCTAAGAAAATTGCGCCCAGGGCGACTGCCCCCGAGGCCCCCCCACACTATGCCACTGCTGAGGAGTTAATTATGTTTCTTGTAGTACCTCCCTGGTGTGGGAATCAAGGTACTACAGCCTTTCCTGCTGTCAGTGTTCAAGAATCTGTCCTAAAGGATCCAAATAAACGCTACTCCAGGGTAGAGCCGTTACCGCTACCGTTACAGGTATAATTTCAATGGTACTAAAAGAAAAGCAAAAAGGCGACCAAAATTGCACAGTATATCAATCCAGAAATATGGGAATAAAAAGAGCTAATATCCAACTCACATTTTATAGAGCCTATATCTGGCTCTGGGGTGGATCTCTTTATGGGCCCTTTAAAAATATTTTCAGGTGCCCATTAACCCCTTAAGAATCTCGAGAATTCCGCTGGGAACAAGGAGCCTCCAAGGGGTTAATGGGCAACTGAAAATATTTTTAAAAGGCCCATAAAGAGATCCACCCCAAAGTCAGACATAGACTCTATAAAATGTGAGTTGGATATTAGCTCTTTTTATTCCCATATTTCTGGATTGATATACTGCGCAATTTTGGACGCCTTTTTTCTTTTTTCTTTTAGTACCATTGAAATTATACCAACGCACTCAAGGAGGGTGTACTTTCCAAGAAAGAACATTATATCCATGGACATGTATGGTGCATTATCTTGCTAATTGGGGACTATCTTGTGTACAGGCGCTACGTTATTTATCCATTAAAGAACAAATAAGCATCTGTAGAATAATAGAGCGCAGGTAAAAGAGACGCGTTTCGCTGATTAAAATTATCAGCCTCTTCATTCCTTTAAACCCTACATTCTGGGTCAGTTCACCATTACCTAGAAAATATCATTGGCGCTATTTATTTGGACACCGTTTGTATATATATTTGTCCAATCCCAAATATATATTTAGTTTCAACAAACTGAGGGCACTCACGGGTCTTTTTCATAAAAGTACAATCCTTATTGCAAATGCATCAACGTTTTGGCTCATTCGAGCCTTAATTAATAAATATATATACATATATACAGTATATATATAGGGAGATATATAAGATTTTTAATCAGAAGATCAGAGAGTGCCGCCATATTGATTATTACCATTGGATATGTGGATGTGGGTACTCGGAAAATATGAGAACAGCTTTCAAGGCCCATAGAAGGATTGAGTGCCGATGGTTGATGTACATATATATATATATTATATATATATATATATATCCACAATAACCCACAACACGGAGACTTTGCAGTGAAATTTATTAAGTCTTTATTAAATTGACGTTTCAGTCTTCACAGGGACTTTGATCAAGATATATATATATCACTCACGAGTATAGCGGTAGTAGTAGTAGTATAGTAGTAGTAGTAGTAGTCCTTTTTTATTGGAGTAACGTTGCATTTAAAAGACAAGCTTGTCTTTCAAATGTAACATTAGTCCAATAAAAAAGGTGTCACTACTAATGCTATACTCGGGTGAATTTTACATCTGGACTAACACGGTTTATCAAATCTACACTGTTAAACAGAAAGGGTATACAGGAACATAATACTGACGAATATAATAATGTCCCAGTTCAGCAGGTGGAGTTAAATTCATCGAAAGAGTTTAGGAAAGCATGGAATCGACACTCTACTGTCTTAAGCAGGAAATAGATACTGTAACATGTGGTTTCAGATAGGAAATGGGTGAAACCAGCAGACCATTTATCTACATTTACCATATATATTCTTTTTCAAAACGTTATAATTTCAGCCAAAAGAGTGCAGCTAGTTTGTATATTACAGTATCTAGCTATGCACTCACTGGAGGGCTCTCAAGATGGTCCTAGACCTAGGGTAATGCTCTAAGGCCTTTTATGAGAAGAAAAAAAATATGCCCATTGGGATTATTAATTTTTTTTACGTGTCACCACATTTCTGGGATATATGTGAGACAGGTTTCTTTTCTTTTTTTCTTTTTTTTTTACATTTTTTCCAATATTATTGGAGCCTTCGTTTTCTGTTTTCCGATCTATCCATGATGTCTTGCTTGGTGAGTGCGCATGATTTAACTAGCAGAACATGACAAGCATTATTTTATGCATGTGTATATATATATATATATATATATATCTTCTGCAATAATAAACAGATATATATATATATACATTCCAGACTAGTTTTCCCAACAAATGTAATTTTACCCTGTCTAAAAACATTAAGATATACATATATGGTTCTTTGCTTAAAGGATTTTTAACATGTGTTGATAAATAAACTATCTCTTTTTAACCTTTTGTTGAAGACCTTCAGTGCATCCTTCACTTTTTTGCTCTCTCTCTCTCTCTCGCTCGCTCGCTTGCTTTCTCTCTATATACATGTGCATAACTGAAGAATTTTAAAACAAAAATATCTTTTGGTGATTCAACTCTTCCAGTATAGCTTTAACTAGTTTACAAGTCATTAATCAGCACAACTCATAAGGGGTTATTCACAGAGATCCGAAGTTGCCCCGAAAATGCACCATACAGTGAATTTCCCCGTATGGTGCATTTTCGTGGCTAGTCGGCTATTCAGAAAGTAAGTAGTTTGCCAAATTTTGGCGAATTGTAAGCAAACACAGTGCTGTTCGGTGGCAGTGAAATCCCCATAGAGAAGCAATGGTTAATCTATTCACAGAACACCGAACTGCAGAGAAATGTCAGTGAAATGCTCTGCTGTTCAGTGGTTTAATTCGGCAGGTTTAAGCAGGCACATCCCATAGGCTTCAATGTTAAAAATATTAGTGGTTTTGTGCAATATCTATTAAACTGTTCAGTCTTTTAATTTGCAGCAAAAAGTTTTATTTTTTTTGTTTTTTTTTAGGTATTTTTCAGATTTGTTTTAGTTAGCGTTTTTCTTTTTCTGTAACAGCCCTTTTTATTATTATTCATAGGATCTTATATGTTAATTCCAGACATTTTCCTCAAGTAGTTTTTTTTGCAAACAGCGTTTCAAATTTGACACTTATATTTTTTTTACCCCATTTGGCGTTTTTTTCCGGCGGCTGGTTAGCGCTCTGTTCGTGTTTTTTCAGCTGTTTTGATGCAGATCACCAGCATTTTCAGCTGTTTTGCAGGGGATCGTTGGCTTTTTTCAGATACATTCGCCTTTTTTTCGTCAATCTTGCGGTGGTTTCTGCGTTCGAGTTGGCGATCTTGCGGTGGTTTTCTGATGCAGTCGGCGGCCTTTTCCTGCACTTCAGGGACCCTGTGGTGATACCTGTATACACCACAGCGTCGGCGACCTGGAATCTCCAAATCGCCCCTTAGTGCGGGGAACGAAAGAGCACCATAATGTCGGTGACAGTTCGGTGCTCTATGACTAGCCCGTGTATGTGTCATCTATAAACCCTTGGCTAGGGCAGAGAATTATAGTATAATTAGATTAAACTGTTTCAAATTGTATTGGCTAACAATAAATAATAGAAACATTAAGAACGATCAAGGAACTTGACAAATGTACAAGCGATGTTTGTAAGTAACTCATTAAAGATGCAAAAATGTACAATGATGAACTGACCTACTTTACACATTTAACATCAACGAATACTAAGGCAGGATTCAGGTTAATTGCTGTGCAATTATTTGAATTTATTGCCTGTGGCATATTAAAAGTATGTGGTTAAGACGTACATGATAAGAATATTTACAAGAAGACTTTTTTTTAATTGTTCTTTTAGCACAGCACCTTCTTTCCTCTTGGTACCCTTGTTACCCCCTCCTGTTTCCTATCCCCTCATCCATCTAGATTGGAAGTTACGATGGGAATAGGGCCTTCACGTCCTCCTGTATCTGCTGGCAGGAATACCGACCTGACTCCTTTGGGACCTATTACAATCTTCGCGCAAACGTTTGCGTCGGTGCAAAAACTCATTAACGCGAGGGGTATAAGTCGCCGACTGATGACCGAGTCGTATGCAGGGAGACAATAAATACTCAATAATACACAAACACATAACTGTGGAATAATATATATATTTATTATATATACCGGCCACAGCTAAAAACTCCACACAATATACCCACCACGATGACATAAAAATTGCCATAGCAAAATAATACAATAACCCAGTGCTGAAAGAGGACTCCACACAACCACCACACACCTCCAAACCAACCAACCACAAAAACCTCCCATCTCCCAACCATCTGATCCAAAATTAGCCTAAATAAAAGGAACCCCCACCCAGCACTGCCTACAAGCCCCCGCCAAGAGCTCCTCACATAACCCTCTTATGCGAGAGCTCCCCCACAAAGGAAAAACAGGGCTTGTTCAATCCCCTCCTTGATTCCCAGGATGAAAAGATCCTTGCCCACATCGTCAGGTGAACGCCATCCTCCATAAAATAACACGCCGCATCCTCCTCTTCAAAGGGTAGATGCCGCACCACCACACCATCCATCCGCCTCACAAACCTTCCCATACAGCTATTCACCTTGATCTGGCAAAGCCGCGCCGCCTCCTCATTCTCTGCCTGCCTCCACACCATCCTTGGCAACACCTCGGACCACACCACCACTGTGTCAGGATCCCTGGCTGTAGCCATCCTGAAACCCCCCCTGGTGGTTCACTTCCATCCTGTTCCTGCCCTGCAACCAGCAACCAGCATCCAGCAGTGTAAGAGTTATAAGCATTTTACCCTTATTTCTCTTCCACCATTACCTTTCTCTTAAGTTACCTTTACTTCCCTTCAACCCCCCAAACCATCCCCCCCACCCCCCGCCATAAATAAAAATACATGACAAAAGTATTATTTATTTATAATCAAAGGCCAAAAATCATTGCCTTTGTGGCAGAATTATCAGCGATCCTCGCTTTCTTGGACTAGGTAACACCAGATAACACTGGTACCATAGATCCAGCCAGATAACACTGGCAACCGCAATGAACCACCAGCATTGCCCAGAAATAGCGGCCGGCCCCACGTGACTAAGCTAGCGCGACCACACGCTGCTCTCTTTATAGCAGATAGCAGGCCGGGAGGATCTTCAAACCAGGAGGCTACCTGTGTTTGGCCACACAAACCACCACACAGACCCCCAGATCCACGTGCCAGGGCTGCATATTTCACCGCCACCAAAAATGAGGACCCTCTTTTTCCGCCACCAATAAAAGACCGTGACCTTTTCACTTACCGTACACAAGGGTCTTTATCAGCCCTTCGATGTTGCCCCCGAAAAGGTTGTTCCTTGCCTTGGACAAATGGACCCCGTCATTCCAAAACAATTCCTCCTGCATTGTCACTATGTTCTGATGCTCCAAAACCTTTCCTCCCATCTCCAGCATAATCTTTTCGCTGTAGAAAGAAATCACTATACAGTGAAATAGGAGCGCTAAAGGTTAAACAAAGATCACATGTATCTCAATATATATAAAATGAGAAGACAAAACAAAAAGAAGGTCTATTTTTCTTTCTTTCCCTTGTTCTTATTTCTTTCAGTGGAATAGTAAATCTGTTAAATGTCATCGACTTCTAAAAGAGACAAAAAGAGAATCTCATTGCATAGTATCAGTATACACCAAAAGATCAGAAAAAAATGAGATTTTCCACTCACAAACAGGGAGTCTGCGAGACTCCAAATGTATGCCTTTAAGCCTCTTCTGGGGGCTCCACCCATCAACAGGAAAAGAAATTCACAATCCTTATTCTTACAGGCTTGATAGTAGCTTTAGACCGGAAGTATACTTATGATCTCGAGAAAGAAATCAATAATAGTGTAATACTGTAGATTAATTGAGAATAAAAAATCCAGAGAGGATTACACTCACGTGTTACAGAGCCTCTATTGAAAGTGGCTCTGTATAAGCGCCTGGGACCGCTAATCAGAGGGGGTCCATCCTCGATACTGGATTTCCGCTGGAACACAGCTCCGCCATAGAACAGTGCAACCCAATGCACAGAGATGTAGCAGGTAGAGAGGTAATTGCAAAAGAAAAAAATGAAAAATATATATAATAAATAAAAATGGCCAAAATGAAGAGCAATAAAAATTTATTAAATAACAAAACACCAAAATAGGTGTATAAAGTGTGAGACGCGTTTCACCTGCTACTGCAGGCTTCCTCAGTCAAAAAATTATAATAAAAAGTCCCCCAGGAGCCATCTTACTCCTTATATAGTCTGTATCCATGTAAAAAAACGCATGTATTCGGCGTGCGGGTCACCTGAGTTCCACCTGTGATTGGTTAGCTTCAGTGTGACGTATTTCCGTTTTCGGATCTTTGGGCGGATGTTTACGAATTTTCATTTCGTTTTTATTATCGTTCGGATCTCCGATTCGACTATCGTAGCGGCAATTCCTCATTTAAACATGAAAGCGTTCGGATCTTAACTTACAAATATTCGAACAACCGATGCGAACGAAAAATCGGAAAAAATAAAAAATCGGAAAAAACATACATATAAATAAAAATATACTGTACAGCATATAGCCTAAAACTATAATGACAACTGGTCGGAACTGATAACAGTCACCTCCAATAGTCAAGATAGAGACTACATATTTAGATGGTCGATAATCAACACAAACACAATAAAAATCTATATAAGTGTACAACCCAGGTGGTATGGCAGGGATAAACATTGAACCTACAAAAATAGGCTCTGTCTATTAATAACATGCGGCTGAAACTAGTCTCCAAATTATCAGGAGAATAGATATAAAAAAAACATAAAATGCAAAAAACAAACAGAATCATAAAAAATGGCAGACTTCGAAGTCTACATTCATTCCTCTAGGGGCCATAGTATCTAAAACAAAAATCCATCTCATCTCTGTCTTAATTAATTTCTCAATTAGATTATCTCCTCGCCAATATTATCTCCTCGCCAATCTTTTCGCTGCCTGGTTTAGCTTCTTTCTCCCGATGTATCCTGCACCCTGCAGTTCCTCCACACTAATATAGCAATTACGTTAGACCACACTATCTGAACATCCGGCCATTCCTTCCTGAACCACATAAGTGTTTCCCGGACCCTATTCTGCAAATCTATCGTTGTCATAGCCCCTATGTTGTTACCCCCTAAATGCATATCATTATATCTGGCTTCCCCCACCTTCTCCTAGATTCCTGTGCTACCCCTAAAAACTGCGCCCACCCCATACCCCTCCTTCCTATCCACCTAATGCCCGCTTTAGTGAGGCTGAACCCTAGGTTCACTCCCATCGTTGTGCCCACAGCGTGAACAGCCGCCCCATGCACATAGGAGTGTCCCAGGATCCATACTCTCTTCGCCCGCTCTAAAAGAAAAAACCAAAAAACTGAATATTAACGTTCAAACACATACCAACTTTTTATCGCGACTGTAAATTGAATCAGGGTTATATACCTATCCCCGCTTATTCACAACCCTCTCCTCTCTAACTTAGCAGTCTAGCTGGTATTTCATAATTTACTAAGACCGGTGCCCTTTAAACAAATTCCCTTTCCCCATCGCTGTTTAATCCTAACTGCTCGTGATCTGCCAGAGAAATTAAGGTTTATTCATTTTATTTTTTCTCCAAAAACAGAATATCCCTATGTCATTACCCCCTAAATGCACTATCATTATATCTGGCTTCCCCCACCTTCTCCTAGATTGAATATAGAATATTTGATACAGTCCTAACCTCAACATCTGAGGGTTGGGATTTAGGGGTTATTATTGCAGAGGATCTAAGGGTAAGTAGTCAATGTAATAGAGCAGCAGGAAATGCTGGCAGAATGCTTGGTTGTGTAGGGAGAGGTATTAGCAGTAGGAAAAGGGAAGAGCTCATGCCACTGTACAGAGCACTGGTGAGACCTCGCTTGGAGTACTGTGTGCAGTACTGGAGACCATATCTCCATAAGGATATAGACACCTTAGAGAGAGTTCAGAGAAGGGCTACTAAAATGGTGTATGGCTTGAAGGAGAAAAGTTACCAGGAAAGGCTTAATGATCTTAACATGTATATCTTGGAAAAAAGACGAGATAGATGAGATATGATAGAAACATTTAAATACGTAAAGGGAATCCACAAGTTAGAGGAAGGGAGTATATTTAAAATGAAACAAAGTAGCAAAACAAGAGGACATAGTTTTAGATTAAAGGGGGCAAAGGTTTAAAAGTAACATCAGGAAACATTATTTCACTGAGCGGGTGGTGGATACATGGAACAGCCTTCCAGTAGAAGTGGTAGAGGCCAAAACAGTAATTGAATTTAAGCAAGCATGGGATAGGCATAAGGCTAACCTAAACAAAAAATAAATCCAGGTAAAGTATCCATGTAATTGGGCAGACTAGATGGGCCGAAAGGTTCTTATCTGCCGACATTTTCTATGTTTCTTTCCATCCCAGCAACGTTACAGCCTTTTCCACAGCCGCTTTGAATTGCAACCTGAACAAAATTGGTTCCATCCTCACTCCTCAAAAAAAAACATATGGCCGTTTGCAGGAGCCGCCTCCAAATAACCTCTTACATAACACCGGGCATACCTCCCCTTAACCTCTGTATTACGCTCCAATCTTTGTGTAATATACCCTTCCCCCCTCTAAGTAATGGATTCCTTTTGTTTTCACATGCTTCTGTCAGCCCCTCGCCCCCCCAGCAACCAAGGTCGCCCAGCTCATGGTTATCTGATGCATTGTTCCTAGCTGGATGTGATTACATTGTCTCTGCACCTTTCCTCTCTGTGTGTGTGTCCCTTGCACAATGTAAATCAATGTAGTCTCCATTTTGAGTTGGGCCATAAGCAGTACTTCTGCGGAATACTGACTTCAAGGGGAGCAGTCTGCCTGTGGACAGGAACCCCTACGTTACAGCCTTGTTCCTCGAATGCCCTCTGGGTTAAGCTAAATGGGGACTTCTCTAAAGGACCAGCCATTCTACCTAACAGCACCTCCTTCCCCCACTTTTCTCTCAATATTTCTGGCAGTTCATATGCTGATTTAAACTGCTTTACTTTCCTACCCCCCTTCGCTTCACCCCTAATCAGTATCTTGAAGCCTTCCATAAAAAACCCTTACTCCATTCTCCTTATCCTCCATCTTAAGGCTCGCCAGCCCTGGAATCCTTTACCAAGTCTTTAACCCACGTCTTTAACCCACGTCTACCAAAGAAACGGTTTCTTGCTTAGTATATTAATCTATAGGCCCGAAGTTAAGTCAACCTACCCAAAATAGTGAAACAGGATTTGCTAACATACAAAATCACTGTTTAGTTGATAAGCCTCTTCAGAAATTATAACATACACATTTAGATGTGTATTTGGTTAGTAATTGTTATATTCATAAGTCTGGCAGAAACCATCTGGATTAATTTAGTTGCGCAAATGTAAGTTTAAACAGATTATACAGTTACTGCTGCCGCACTTCCTCATTGACAGCAGACCATGTGACTTTTTGAGGTTTAAGATGGCTGCCAGCCATGCGGTCACTGATTACCTATGTTTATAAGATCATACAGACTATACAAATAATAAGGTTTGATCAAGTATTACAAAGTGAAGCAAATATCAACGAGCATATTCTAGCTAAAATGCAAATCACTATAACGGGTAAATTAGTGCGTATTTAACCAAATAGATTACACACACACATACAGTATAATGTCAAAATAGTGACAAATTCACAGAATTAATACACTTAATACTTATCCACTCCCAGGCTTTCTTATGATGATGGTACGAGTGGGAAAGATGAGGGAGTTGTTGCTCATGTTTCCTCCATTTCGGAGATAAGTCTCTCCTCTCCCTCAATAAAGACAAAGTTAGCATTCTGAAATAATTATTTACTCACACTGTAGCAAGTGCGCAAAAAAGATTGTACATTACTGCTGTGTCACTTCAAAAATTGCCTCAATTAGTATAGTGAACTTAAATACAGTATACAAATGAGTTTATTCATCAACTTATTGCTTAGCTCTTGGAGTTACTTTATTTATTTCACATACACCCAGGTGAGACAACCCCCCTCCCTTCCAGAATACATTACAGATAACAACAGGCTCCAGCCACTGGACAATAGAAAAGCTCCAGTCACTGGACAATAGAAATAACAGTCATCACAAGGGAATGTTTACCCTTGCTTCTCTAAACAGTGTGCTTAGGGAAACCCAGGATGTTAGAGTGCAAGCTCTTGAGCAAGGGGCCTCTCCTACTGTTTAATGAGTGCAAAATATAACAACTTATAACTGTAACATACAGATACACACTTTGACAACAGCATTGCACATCACACAACACTCTACACTATATACAGAGACAATAAACTGTAAAGCAAAATACTTGCAAATAAACATTGGGGCGGCCGTTTTATCACAGGTTGCTTTGTATGCTTCCGGCCTGTTCAGTACAAAAATGACTGCAGCTCATTAAAATGTATCGATTTTGGAGTGCTATTTGGTGCTAAAACACCCACCATTCATGTGCGTGATTCTTAAAATTGACCGTCAGTCATTTACTAGAGTGAGCACTTTAACTATAAAGGCACAGCAATCTTCAGACAGACACTGGCAAAATTACTGATCCCAAATGCACCAAATAACATACCAAACAACAAATCACTGAGTTATACCAGAACAATTAACCTATTCATAATTACTATCACGCAGATATTACAGAAAATTATCAAGGGAATACAGTATTGCAAAGTGTAACGAATATCAAAAGCATCTACTAAATAAAAACCTACAAATCAATACAATGGAAAAACCTGCACCTATTTATCCAAGTAATAATAAAACTAGGAATATATATATTTAGCAGACTAAAATATATAACAGATTGATACAGCCAGTAATACTTATCCAGTCGTTGGTTTTCATATGATGATGGTGATGGTAAAATGGAGTTGGCTGTCCAAAAAGACAAAGGTTAGACTGATTTCATCTGTCCTTTGCTTACCCTTTTCTATTACCCCTGGCCCTCCCCTTTCTGTTATCTGCCCCCGAGACCCAATCCCAGCGATAATCCTGAAACAAATGGGGAACCATTGTAACTCCTCCCAACTTTCTACGCTTTTCTTTAAACAGGGAACATGCTTAAGCCTCTTCGTTCCCAGTCAGTCGCTCATCAGTACAACACCAAACACACGTGACTCACGAAATAAAGGGCTTTGCCCCGCACTCACACATTGCTGGTTCATTACAGCTCATGCTCACGAAGAGTGAACATCGTTGCTTTGTTGCTACTCTGCTACCTGATCCTGATTCCCCATTTCTGGTTCCTGCAATTACAACCATCATCCCCATCATCCTCTGCAATCAACCTGGTTAGTCTTTATTTCCATCCACCCTCCACTATCCATATCCTCTGTTTATCAGTACAGACCACTGCATCCTGGGCTCATACCCCTGCCATCCAGGTGCCACCCAGGTACCATCCCCACGTTCCTGACAGAAGGAACCAGCCCAATACAAATGAGCCCGCAGTGCTGCACTTTATGGTGGAGTTACTGAAGACGACCTTCCAGGAACTATTTAAAAACCTGGCTGATTCCCTGGTGCAATTTCTGCAGAATATTCTGGGCACCTCAACTAAAGTGTGCGCTCCTCCAAACAAACACCATGATCCCCTGTCTCCTGAAGAGCGTGTCAGGAGACAAAATAGCAATTTGTGCCTGTACTGCGGGGCAGGATCACATTGGATATCAGATTGCCCAGAAAAAAAAACAGATCAGCGGTTGTCAAACCAGCACCGGTTTCTAAGCCTGCTGCCAATCCCAAAGACGCTCCAGTGCTTAGAACTCTGAAGCAAACCCAGGCTTCCAGGCCTGCTTCTAGGACTAAACCTGCTTCAAAGAGACCTACCATCCTTAAGCCGGTACCCCTACCCAAACCGGCCCCCAGTAGATCTCTAGAACCCAAACCTGCATCCTGAACAACTCCTGTACCTACATCTGTCCCCCGACGAACTGTACCCGCTGTATCCAGGCATGTGACGTCTCTGGAGGTCAGTTCAGAAGAGGAATATGGGAACTCTGTAATGCCTATGGAGACTGATTACACTGTGCCCATAGAACCTGTCCTTCCCATGGATCTGGAGACCACCGTACCTGTGGAGACAGATCTACCAACCCCTATGGAGATCATGTCCATGCCAGTTTCTACTGTGACACAGATCCCTTTCAAACAGGTAATGAAGGCCAGGCTGAAGAAAGCCCAGAAGATTAAGAGCTCCCTTATGGCGATCACAACTCCCATCACTCCCAGCCAGCACAATCCGCCGCTGTCTTCCTGTGTTTCTTCCCTGTCTGAATATGACCCAGAGGACATCGCTGTCTCTGAGGAGAGCCCACCGAGACAGACAGCCCGACGCTCAAAGGGACCCCCAGGTCAACACCAGGTGTCTGACACCCCTATAAAGGCATGGCGAGGCTTCTGTTCTTCATCCAGCAATGGATCTGTATCAAAAAGGGATTGTGGCTGGGAAGAGCAAGAAGAAGAGGACGAGGGCATTAAGTCCTGGCTGTGCGACTATCCTTCCCTTAGTGATGGATCAGGTTTAGAAGGGGAACCGGGAGAAATGGAGAAGATGCCTACTCCGATGCCTTCTTCCTATGTTGGCACCAGGTTCGAAGGTGACTCTGCCTCCTACTTGTCTCCTTCTGTCGCCAAGGCCAGACGCTCCAAGGACACTCCTGTTCATCAAGACCCCTTACCCGAGGATACATGTCCCTATACGGTACAGGGATGTTTTGCTCTACCTACCGTGGTACCACCTGGATACATGGGCACCCTCATTCCTGATGCATCAGTTGACCCATCACCAGAGGACCGAGTCACTGCTTCTAACGGACTGTGGTTCGTCGCAAAGATCTCGACATCTTCGAAAAGGGGTTACTCCGGTGTAAGGAGATTGAAGATGCTGAAGGGGGAACGCCATCTGGGTACATGGGTATTCTCATTCCTGTCATGTCTGCTGACCACAAGAATACCAAAGCACAGCGGCGTCAGAGGATGGCACGTGCCCAACCCTGTACCACCACTCCTGACCACCGTTCTGCCCTCCAGTGGTATGACGAGTACTGGTCCCAGCACCCACCAGAGTGACCCGTGGCTGGTCATGGGCAGTCCTGCTGCCATCCTTGGTCACTCGGAGCGTGACCTGAAGGGGGAGGTACTGTCAGGATCCCTGGCTGTAGCCATCCTGAAACCCCCCCTGGTGGTTCACTTCCATCTTGTTCCTGCCCAGCAACCAGCATCCAGCAGTGTAAGAGTTAAACACCAAACACACGTGACTCACGAAATAAAGGGTTTGCCCCGCACTCACACATTGCTGGTTCATTACAGCTCATGCTCACGAAGAGTGAACATCGTTGCTTTGTTGCTACTCTGCTACCTGATCCTCATTCCCCATTTCTGGTTCCTGCAATTACAACAATCATCCCCATCATCCTCTGCAATCAACCTGGTTAGTTTTTATTTCCATCCACCCTCCACTATCCATATCCTCTGTTTATCAGTACAGACCACTGCATCCTGGGCTCATACCCCTGCCATCCAGGTTCCACCCAGGTACCATCCCACGCTCCTGACACACTGTCCCTCTGAGTGTTATCAAAGTTGAATCAAGCATTTGAACTTTGGAGATTCGAGGGTGGGGGAATATTTTTCTAATGCTCTTTCTGTCAGAGGTTTGCAAGTGTATAACAGAGCTGCAAAGCCATAAAACGCAGGATCCACAAACAGAGTCGTACAGGGTGGACAAAAGGACCCATGCCAGAGCTGCTTCTACTGTAACCTGAACATGGCAGCTCCATTCTTGCTTTGCTCCTATGGATCCTGTTTTGTTCTTGTCCAGGTTTCTGCACAACCCCACCGGGGAGGAGATACATGTGCGGCTTGACTTTGTGATGAACATGTGTACCGCTGTGTTTAACTTGGCTCTGGGAACTGAAACCATATTGCCTCTAGAGGGAGCCTGAGCGTAATGCATGGGAAAGACTATAATGGACTTATGGACTACATCCCCCAGAAACCCCTGGGTAGAGAGGAAGGAAGCGAGCATGCTGGCGCCAGGAAGTGAAGGGCTTTGTGTGCAGCGTGAGGAGAACGGGATAAGCGGTGAATAGAGACAGTTGCTTAAGAGACACCTTCTGGAATCTAAGCAAGTTAGAGCGCTGAGAATTGGTGGCATCCATTGCTGGAGTGATCGGGGAAAGTGCACATCGATCTGGAGTGTATCCTGCTGAGCTGTTCTGGTGACAAGTATGTTCGAGAAGGACCTCGTGTAAGGAGGCCGCGGACGAAGTGGAGTGCTGGCGGCATTCGTCTTCTGGCTGAGGAGATTTGTTTCGGGAGCGTGGTTTCGACAGCATCGGGCTCCAGGCGACAGAGAAGGACTTTTAGCAGAGTTCATCGGTCCGGGACAAGCTGTTTCGCCAGTTGGGTGAGAGGCCTTGGGCCTATGACTTTGATAACAGTGCGTACTTATTTGATTGCTTCAAATTTCAGGGCCCCAATGTTGACTAGTCGAAGATATTCGTCCATCCACTGGCCAGTGGACTTAGTAGCCGGGTATCCTAGGACATAACTAACAAGCATTATTGAGTGGGACTTAGAACCAAAGAACTGAGAACCTTGCTTACCATTTATTCGCCATATATACAGTCAGGTCCAGAAATATTGGGACATTGACACAATTCTAACATCTTTGGCTCTATACACCACCACAATGGAGTTGGAATGAAACAAACACAATGTGCTTTAACGGCAGACTGTCAGCTTAAATTTGAAGGTATGTATATCCAACTCAGGTGAACGGTGTAGGACTTACAGCAGTTTGCAGATGTGCCTCCCACTTGTTAAGGGACCAAAAGTAATGGGACAATTGGCTTCTCAGCTGTTCCATGGCCAGGTGTGTGATATTCCCTCATTACCCTAATTACAATGTGCAGATAAAAGGCCCAGAGTTCATTTCAAGTGTGCTATTTGCATTTGGAATCTGTTGCTGTCAACTCTCAAGATGAGATCCAAAGAGCTGTCACTATCAGTGAAGCAAGCCATCATTAGGCTGGAAGAAACTAAACAAACCCATCAGAGAAATAGCAAGAACATTAGGCGTGGCCAAAACAACTGTTTGGAACATTCTCAAAAAGAAGGAACGAACCGGTGAGCTCAGCAACGCCAAAAGACCCGGGAGACCATGGAAAACAACTGTGGTGGATGACCGAAGAATTCTTTCCCTGGTGAAGAAAACACCCTTCACAACAGTTGGCCAGATCAAGAACACTCTCCAGGAGGTAGGTGTATGTGTGTCAAAGTCAACAATCAAGAGAAGACTTCACCAGAGTGAATACAGAGGGTTCACCACAAGATGTAAACCATTGGTGAGCCTCAAAAACAGGAAGGCCAGATTAGAGTTTGCCGACCAACACCTAACAAAGACTTCACAGTTCTGGAACAAGATCCTATGGACAGATGAGACCAAGATCAATTTGTACCAGAGTGATGGGAAGAGAAGAGTATGGAGAAGGAAAGGAACTGCTCATGATCCTAAGCATACCACCTCATCAGTGAAGCATGGTGGTGGTAGTGTCATGGCGTGGGCATTTATGGCTGCCAATGGAACTGGTTCTCTTGTATTTATTGATGATGTGACTGCTGACAAAAGCAGCAGGATGAAATCTGAAGTGTTTCGGGCAATAATATCCGCTCACATTCAGCCAAATGCTGCAGAACTCATTGGACGGCGCTTCACAGTGCAGATGGACAATGACCCAAAGCATAATACAACAAAAGCAACCAAAGTGTTTTTGAAGGGACAGAAGTGGAATGTTATGCAATGGCCAAGTCAATCACCTGACCTGAATCCCATTGAGCATGCATTTCACTTGCTGAAGACAAAACTGAAGGGAAAATGCCCCAAGAACAGGCAGGAACTGAAGACAGTTG
Organism: Leptobrachium leishanense; assembly: GCA_009667805.1. Classification (NCBI taxonomy): domain Eukaryota; kingdom Metazoa; phylum Chordata; class Amphibia; order Anura; family Megophryidae; genus Leptobrachium; species Leptobrachium leishanense. The sequence goes on from CM019064.1 coordinate 42,426,512, forward strand.
CAGTAGAGGCCTGGCAGAGCATCACCAGGGATGAAACCCAGCGTCTGGTGATGTCTATGCGTTCCAGACTTCAGGCTGTGATTGACTTCAAAGGATTTGCAACCAAGTATTAAGAAGGGAAAGTTTGATTTATGATTATTATTCTGTCCCATTACCTTTGGTCCCTTAACAAGTGGGAGGCACATCTGCAAACTGCTGTAAGTCCTACAACGTTCACCTGAGTTGGATGTACATACCCTCAAATTAAAGCTGACTGTCTGCAGTTAAAGCACATTGTGTTTGTTTCATTCCAACTCCATTGTGGTGGTGTATAGAGCCAAACATGTTAGAATTGTGTTGATGTCCCAATATTTCTGGACCTGACTGTATACCAGTTATTTATTATTTTTATTTTTTTGAGAAAGTATTTTACCAGGACGGATACATTGAGATTTCTCTTGTTTTCAAGTATGTCCTGGGTGGCGAGTATGTACCGTTAGGTGTCTTGCCCAAGGACACTTACTAGAGAGGTGCTCTTGCCGGGATCGAGCCTGTGTCTCCACAGTCTCCATAGTTATAGAGCAGTGATGTTACCTCTACTCCACCCAGCCGGTACTTTTTTAAACACATAACCATTCAAAAAAATAATCCAACTACTGGTTACAATACATTATCCCCCCAGACATAGGGTAAATACAAACACAAGAACAATGGGCAAACACTAATCACATTACATACACATCATGGGCTCTACTACATTCTTCGCGCAAACGTTAACGCGTGCACAAAAATGCATTAACGCGAGGGGCAAAACCCTTTGCGCTGAACGTCGTATTACAATGTCCGCACAAAAAATGTGCGTTAAAATCTAACGCGGGTGAACCTACGCGAGCGTACTGTACTGCGCGCGTCCTATACTTAACATTGTGAGCGCAAATGCGTTTGTGCGCTGGTACGCGGATGGTATTACAATCTATGCGCAAAATTTAACGCACAGCGTTTGCGTGCATAATTTTAACGTCTTTGAAAAGCTGGTGTTAATGGCAAATCTGAACGTCCAGCCCAAAAAAAAATACAGCACAGTATAGTTACACATTCTACACATACCCAAACAATAAATTTGAGAAGTTGTGTGTGTTTTTTTTATTGATGCAGCATATATGCGCAGATTGACTTTGACAGGCGCAAAAACTTAACGGGAGACAATTGTGGTTCTTATTTCTGATTGGCTAAATCACGTGAAAAAACAGTCCGCACACTGATTTCTGCGCGCCACGTTGCTGCGCACGTTTTTGCGCAGCCGTTTTCCGCGCGTTATTTTTTGACGGATGTCAATGTGTGCGGATTGTGTGCGGATTGCAATGTGTGCGGATTGTGTGCGGATGCAATGTGTGCGGATTGTCAATGTGTGTGGAAAATGTGCGCGGATTGTAATACCAGCGTTGTTTTACGCGCGTTAACATTTGATGCTGCACGCAAAAATTCACGCGTTCTGCGTGCGTTTTTGCGTGAAGAATGTAATAGAGCCCCTTAATGGTGAAACAAACACACTCTATGGAGACAGGGGATGCTGGGTTAACTCTTGGCTATGAGTAATCTTTACCACAATGGCCCATAGTCTCTGGGTAGGGATGAGCCGAACACCCCCGAGTTCAGTTCGCATTCGAACTCGAACTCAATACAAGTCAATGGGACTCAAAATTCGATTTTTAGAGTGCTCTCCAAGAGGGCATATATGCTAGATATTTGCCATAAAAGGTGTATGGGGGTCCGGGTAGTGCCCTGGGGGACAGGAAACAAGGACAAGAAGTAAAAAAAAAACGTTTTTAAAGGGACAGTGAGTTTTCCATGAAATAAGGGGTAAAAATAAAAATGAAAAATTCCTTCAAATATCGTGCCTAGGAGGTCCCCATAACCTGCCCGTGAAGTGGCCGATTTGTAGGATGTATAGAAACATTTAAAAACAATGTCCGGGTCTGGGTAGTGCCCTGGGGGACAGGAAACAAGGACAAAAAGTTTTTTAAAAAAGAAGTTTTTAACCCCTTCACTGCTGACGACGTGTGGGCTCAGTTACTCCCGCTGTATGCTGAGGAGGACGTGTCCCACACGTCATCAGTTTTGCGGGACCCCCGGCGGAGATACTCACCTCTCTGTCCGGGGTCCCGCGGCGTTCTGACTTCAGCGTCCTCAGACACTGAAGTCAGGCTCCTCCCGACGTAAATGACGTCATCGCACCATGCGCGATGACGTCATTTCCAGGCGACCCCCCCGGCAATGCCGGGAGATCGCCTGGAAGGGAGGGGGGGTCCGTTCTGATCCCTCTCCCTCCCGATCGGGAGGTCCCACAAAAAAAAGCCAGGCACCGCTTAAAAGGAGAGAGTCTCCCCTTTTTAAGCGGTGCCTGGCTTTAACCCCTTAGGCACCGGGTCGCACTTCGGCGCCTTGCGGCCTAGCTCTGGTGGGGGCCGCCATCTTGGATGGCGGCTCCACCCCCAGGTCCCCCTCACTGCCTGACATCCTCACGCATAGCGTGATGACGTCAGATAGCCGGGAACCCCTAGCTGCCCGGAATCCCCTGGTGGAGATAGGGGGTTCATTTGAGGGTTCACAGAGATGCTGTGTGGCTGTGTATAGAGATGCTGTGAGGTTGCGTATAGAGATGCTGTGAGGTTTAAAAGTAACATCAGAAAGCATTATTTTACTGAGAGGGTGGTGGATACATGGAACAGTCTTCCAGTTGAAGTGGTAGAGGCCAAAACAGTAATTGAATTTAAGCAAGCATGGGATAGGCATAAGGCTATCCTAAACAAAAGATAAATCCAGGTAAAGTATCCATGTAATTGGGCAGACTAGATGGGCCGAAAGGTTCTTATCTGCCGACATTTTTCTATGTTTCTATGTTTCTATGTTGTGTATAGAGATGCTGTGAGGCTGTGTATAGAGATGCTGAAGGGGTTGTGTATAGAGATGCTGTTTGTGTATAGAGATTCTTATGGGGTTGTGTATAGAGATGCTGTGTGGATGTGTATAGAGATGCTGTGTATAGAGATGCTGATGGGGCTGTGTATAGAGATGCTGTGAGGCTGTGTATAGAGATGCTGTTTGTGTATAGAGATGCTTATGGGGTTGTGTATAGAGATGCTGTGTGGATGTGTATAGAGATGCTATGTATAGAGATGCTGATGGGGCTGTGTATAGAGATGCTGTGAGGTTGCGTATAGAGATGCTGTGAGGCTGTGTTTAGAGATGCTGAAGGGGTTGTGTATAGAGATGCTGTTTGTGTATAGAGATGCTGATGGGGTTGTGTATAGAGATGCTGATGGGGTTGTGTATAGAGATGCTGTGTGGCTGTGTATAGAGATGCTGATGGGGTTGTGTATAGAGATGCTGTGAGGTTGTGTATAGAGATGCTGTGTGGCTATGTATATAGATGCTGTGTATAGAGATGCTGATGGGGTTGTGTATAGAGATGCTGTGTGGCTGTGTATAGAGATGCTGATGGGGTTGTGTATAGAGATGCTGATGGGGTTGTGTATAGAGATGCTGTGTGGCTGTGTATAGAGATGCTATGTATAGAGATGCTGATGGGGTTGTGTATAGAGATGCTGTGAGGTTGTGTATTGAGATGCTGTGTATAGAGATGATGTGAGGTTGTGTATAGAGATGCTGTGTATAGAGATGCTGATGGGGTTGTGTATAGAGATGCTGTTTGTGTATAGAGATGCTGATGGGGTTGTGTATAGAGATGCTGTGTATAGAGATGCTGATGGGGTTGTGTATAGAGATGCTGTGTATAGAGATGCTGTGAGGTTGTGTATAGAGATGCTGTGTGGCTGTGTATAGAGATGTTGATGGGGTTGTGTATAGAGATGCTGATGGGGCTGTGTATAGAGATGCTGATGGGGTGCGTATAGAGATGCTGTGAGGTTGTGTATAGAGATGCTGTGTGGCTGTGTATATAGATGCTGTGTATAGAGATGCTGATGGGATTGTGTATAGAGATGCTGTGTATAGAGATGCTGATGGGGTTGTGTATAGAGATGCTGATGGGGTTGTGTATAGAGATGCTGTGTGGCTGTGTATAGAGATGCTGATGGGGTTGTGTATAGAGATGCTGTGAGGTTGTGTATAGAGATGCTGTGTATAGAGATGCTGATGGGGTTGTGTATAGAGATGCTGTTTGTGTATAGAGATGCTGATGGGGTTGTGTATAGAGATGCTGTGTATAGAGATGCTGATGGTGTTGTGTATAGAGATGCTGTGTGACTGTGTATAGAGATGCTGATGGGGTTGTGTATAGAGATGCTGATGGGGTATGTATAGAGATGCTGTGTATAGAGATGCTGATGGGGTTGTGTATAGAGATGCTGTGTATAGAGATGCTGTGAGGTTGTGTATAGAGATGCTGTGTGGCTGTGTATAGAGATGCTGATGGGGTTGTGTATAGAGATGCTGTGAGGTTGTGTATACAGATGCTGTGTATAGAGATGCTAATGGGGTTGTGTATAGAGATGCTGTTTGTGTATAGAGATGCTGATGGGGTTGTGTATAGAGATGCTGTGTATAGAGATGCTGATGGGGTTGTGTATAGAGATGCTGTGTATAGAGATGCTGATGGGGTTGTGTATAGAGATGCTGTGTGGCTGTGTATAGAGATGTTGATGGGGTTGTGTATAGAGATGCTGTGAGGTTGTGTATAGAGATGCTGTGTATAGAGATGCTGATGGGGTTGTGTACAGAGATGCTGTGTGGCTGTGTATAGAGATGCTGTGTGGCTGTGTATAGAGATGCTGTGTATAGAGATGCTGATGGAGTTGTGTATAGAGATGCTGTGTGGCTGTGTATAGAGATGCTGATGGGGTTGTGTATAGAGATGCTGTGAGGTTGTGTATAGAGATGCTGATGGGGCTGTGTATAGAGATGCCTTGCGGCACCGAAGTGCGGCCTAGCTCCGGTGGGGGCTGTCATCTTGGATGGCGGCTCCACCCCCGGGTCCCCCCTCACTGCCTGACGTCCTCACACATAGCATGATGATGTCAGATAGCCGGGGAACCCCTAGCTGCCCGGAATCCCCTGGTGGAGATAGGGGGTTCATTTGAACCCCGATATCTCCAGGCAGCTAGGGGGTCATGGAGGGTGTCCATCGAAAGGCCTGAGCATGGCCTTTCGAATGATACCCTACATGACCAGGTATAAAATAAGAAAGAAAAAAAAACATTTATTTTTTTGTGTGTTATTTTTTATTAATGCAGCAATATTGTTCACATTTCAATTATAATGTGAACAATGATGCTACAGTAATGATTTTTTTCTATGGGGTGCGTTTGTTATAAATCACGTAATTCCCCCCCACAAAATGTAACAAGTCCCCATTTCTAATTTTTGTACAAGCGCACCCATAGAAAACATAACCGCAAACGCTCATGTGCTAAAATGTGTAAAAAAAACACTGTACACACTGCAGATGATTAAAAATTCTATTTTTATTGCATTTTTTGTCATAATATACAGGCAGGACATGACGTATACATATAAAATTATATATTATGAATCTGCGGAGTCTGCCGGAAAGAACGATATCTAATATGTCTGGGTCATTTAATAAAATGTGGCTTCAAATCGTGTTTAAACATGATGAGCGAAAGCGGTAAAAATGAGCTGAGCACACAGCGGTGAAATGCAGCATATCAGAGGAAGATTTAGTAGAGAAATTAACACTTCTCAGAAGCACAGGTGTTGTTTGATATATCTGGAGACACCACACCCTCAGTATAGTCTACATACATACAATGTATCAAATTGATTAGACCAGACTAAAAACACCTCTTGTTATGCCGTTTGAAAACACAGGTCATTTAGAGGTGAGAATCTTTGCACGTACACATTAGTTTTTAATTCAATATCTAATAAACCGTTGCTTATAATATTCTGCAGTACAGAGTCTCTTTATTTCTAGATTTTTTTTAGTATTTTTTTAAGCATTTTTTATACTTTTTTCAAAAAAAAATTCTTGCGAACTCGAACCGAACACGCCAAAAAGTTCGAAGTTCGCAAATTTGCAAACGGCCAAAAGTTCGAATCGAACTCCGAACTGATCGAACCGAACAGCTCATCCCTATCTCTGGGTAGGAGGCTGGCATCCACACTTCTATAAGGGGCACAGATTCTGTGGTTTAGTGAGGGCAAGGCTGTGAGTGACTGTGCCACCCTGTGTGTTCGGACACTTGACGAGGGAATCTATTAAAATGTGGAGTGGGCTTCCGTAACAAATATAATTTTGCTTTTATTTAAAATAATTTTTTTATTGTCACAAAGTTGACGATTTGTGCTAATTCCGTGTTTAGAAGCATGTTAATTTTTATTGGATATTGCGGGGGCAGGGTAGCTGAATTTAGAGTGCCTGGGCACTTGGCATCACCAAGGTTAGATACTTCCCTGGTTGCAATTCATTTTAATTGCAGATGAACATAGTACTTTTTCCCCTTTTTCATGGTGTTTTTATTTTTTTCCTTACATGGAACCGGTTTGTCCGCTGAGACCTGTAAAATTATTTTGAAGTAGTTCTGTAGACCTTGGTAGACGTTTGGTTGCCATTCTCCACACTACTCGTGACTCTTGTTCTTCTGTCACGGTAATTTTATGGTCAATCGACTCGCAGCCGTGTCAGAGTCAGTAGGGTGAATCTTTGTGAAAATCCACACTGTGGCTGCATTGCGAGTGCAAAGTGATAGTCACAGCTAGGCTTGTGCACCAATATATATTTTTTTTTCGATTCGTTTCCGCCGATTTCCGTTTCGGTTCGTTTTTTGTATTGACTTTTTTTTCGTGATTTTGGAAATTTTTGTGTTTTTTGGAACGTCTGTTCTCCTCGTTTCAAAGTGTCTATTCGTTTTGACGTAAACTAATGGTTTTTCGGATACGATAATTATACGATACGATAATTATACGATACGATAATTCTGCTTATACGATAATTCTGCCAATGAGATTTCTCATGTTTTACAAGAAGGATACATTGAGATTTCTCTGGTTTTCCAGGAAGGATACATTGAGATGGGAATGATACAAAATTTAATTACAGAATCAGCGATATAGATACGATGTCTGAAATTACTGAAATGGAACCGAAATCACGAATGGAGCCGAAATTCCGAATTGAACGAAAATGAATTTCGATTTTACACATTTCTACTCCATTCGAAAACCCCAAAAAGTTTTCGGATCCGAAAATTTTCGGAAAATCGGCTGAATTCGAATGCACGAATCGGGAAATTTCGTGAAAATTCCGAAACCCGAAACACACATCCCTAGTCTCAGCCATTTTGCACTGAGTTGCTATATCCCATGCTCAGTTGATAGTCCTTCTCGCTAGCATTCGCAGCCCGTTACATTAGGGCACGCATCAATAGAACATTTATTAATTGAAAGCTTACATTTAGAAGATTTTGCACAAAATGCATATTTTTGATTAGCAAAATTACGCCTGTAATCAGAAATACAGTCAGTTTTTATGCTATTCATCATGAACTCGATAAGAGACATCTCAAATGTCGATGCAGGAGGTGAAGAGGACCTCTTCACTCAACATACAGGTGTGCCTGAACACCCCCCCATGCACGCCTATGGTCCTTCTTATAATTCTTGTAATTTGGATATGGAAATGTATATATATATACAACAGTGAAATCCCCATAGAGAAGCAATGCTTCATCTATTCAGAAAACAAAAACCAGCAGTGAAAGGTTCCCGAAATGCCCTGCCATTCGGTGGTTAAATTCGGCAGGTTTATTCAGACGAATCCCATACAGGATAATTCAAAGAGATCCGAATTGCTTGAGAAAGATATAATTATATGATTTTCAGTGTTCGGTTACCTTTCTTGGCCATTCGGCTATCCAGAGAGCAGGCAATACGCCAAATCCTGGCGAATTACCTGCACAAACGGTGCCTGTTCGGTGCCTGTTCGAGGGCAGTGAATCCCCCATAAAAAGCACTGCTTCGGCTATTCAGAGAACACAAACAGCAGTGAAAGGTTCCCCTAATGCCCTGCCATTCGGTGGTTTAATTCGGCAGGTTTATTCAGGCGAATCCCATAGGCTTCAATGTTAAAAATATTCCCGTTTTAATTCAATATCTAATAAACCGTTCATTATAAAATTCTGCAGTAAAGAGTCTCTTTTATTTATAGATTTTTTAGGATATTTTAAGCATTTGTCTGGATTTTTTTTAAGTTTACTTATTTTTTCTGTAACAGCCCTTTTTATTATCATTCATTGGACCTCATATGTAAATTTCAGACATTTTCGCTCAGTAGTTTCTTTGTAAACAGTGTTTCACTTTTCAAACATTCATGCAAACTGTTTTCCTAATTTATTCACTGCCTCTTCTGCGGTCTCGGCTTTTTCCGGAGGCTGCGATTGGCTCCTGCTCGGGTTTTTCCGTGGTTTTCGGCAGGTTAATCCAGATGTTTTGAGGGTTTTCGGCGTGCATTCGCTGGGTTTTGCGGTTAGATTTCGTCAGGTTTGCGGCAGCTTTTCCCTGCAATTCGGGGACCCTGTGGTGCTTGCTGAATACACCGCAGGGTCACCGAAATGGGATCGGCAAAACTAACCGAATTGAAGAGAACGAAAAGTCACCGAACGTGCGGGGACGTTTCGAATCTCTTTGAATTACCCTGATAGGCTTCAATGTTTTAAAATATTTCCGTTTTAATTCAATATCTAATAAACCGTTCATTATAAAATTCTGCAGCAAAGAGTCTCTTTATTTATAGATTTTTTAGGATATTTTAAGCATTTTTCTAGATTTTAATTTTTTTTAAAAAATTCGTGTTTTTTTTTTCACTTTACTTATTTTTTCTGTAACAGCCCTCTTTATTATCATTCCCTGGACCTCATATGTAAATTTCAGACATTTTCGCTCAGTAGTTTCTTTGCAAACAGCGTTTCACTTTTCAAACTTTCAAGTAAACTGTTTTTTTAATTTATTCACTGCCTTCGTCTGCGGTGTCGGCTTTTTCTGGCGGCTGCGCTGCGTGTGATCGGCTCCTGCTCTGGTTTTTCTGGCGTTAGTCCAGATGTTTTTGCGGGTTTTCGGTGTGCATTTGCCGGGTTTTGCGGGGAGTTTTCGGCGGGTTTGCGGTGACCTTTCCCTGCAATTCGGGGACCCTGTGGTGCTTGCTGAATACGCCGCAGGGTCACCGAAATGGGATCGGCAAAACAAACCGAATTGAAGAGAATGAAAAGCCACCGAACGTGCGGTGACTTTTCGATTCTCTTTGAATTACCCTGCAAGTATCATCTAAAGGTTCTCAATAACTTTTGGCGCGCTGTCAGGTACACAATAATTGTGTCATATCCTTGGAAAATGCTACACAAGAGACTTTACTCAATGCGTATTATTATTTTTTTCTTCTTAAAAAGCTACTTTTTTCCTGTTATCTCGGTAATTCATCGGTAAAAGTGTTGATCCCTCCCTGAAATATGAGTCTCGCAAGATTATTATTATTATTAAAGGAACACTCTAATCAAAAATTCCCCCTCCCCCTCCGTTTTTTTACATTAAACTATCCCTATTCCCTCACTAACTAGGTAGGGATTATTTTTTTTTTTTTAACTGCAATACTTACCCTAAAATCCACTTGTTTCCAGCGGCGTCTTTTTTTTTTTCTATACTCACCTCCCTCCTCTTCCGCTCCCGTCCTTCTTGCTTTCACTTGCCTTCTGGTTTACGTGAGAAGCGCGCAAGCGCGCCTCTCACGTAAGCCAGCCAATTGGCAGGCTTCCTCCCGGCTCCATCTGCTGAGGATTAGTGTTGCACGCAAGAGGATACACGCAACACTAATCCTCAGGCTGCCGCCAGCTACTGCGGCGAGTTGGAGAGGTCATCGTGCTGAAAGCACGATGACGTCTCCTACTCGGCAATAGTTGGCAGAAGCAGGAAATCTGAATCCCGCTCTGCTGACTGACAGCTGGGAGGGCGGAGTAAAGTCCAGTTTTCAGCTGATCTGCTGAGCGGAGGGAGGGGGGACAGGCAGGGGAATACTCAGGGCATCATGACCACCTAAAAAAGCTTAGGTGGTCGTGTTGCCTAGAGTATCCCTTTAATCTTTATTTATAAAGCGCCAGCATATATCGCAGCGCTGTACAATGGGCACAGTATAGACAGGGTTACAATACATTGAACAACATTTTGACAAACCAGTATAGGAGGAAACGAGGTCCCTATTCCCATGGGAAATTACAACCTAGAAGGGTTGGGGGTGAAAACAGGAGGAGAGGACTAAAAGGTGAGATTGATGGACTGCAAGGTGAGAGTGATGGACTGCTAGATGAGAGTGATGGACTGCAAGGTGAAAGTGATGGACTGCAAGGTGAGAGTGATGGACTGCTAGATGAGAGTGATGGACTGGTTGCGTCAGTGAGTCGGGTGGTAGGCTTCCCTAAATAGGAATGTCTTAAGGGAGCGTTTGAAGGAAGAGAAACTAAGGGAAAGTCTGACCGTATGAAGGAGAGCGTTCCAGAGGATGGGGGCTGCTTGTGAAAAATCCTGCAGTCTCTCATGGGCAGAGGTGCTACATGGCAAGATGCTATTTTAACCCATTAAAATATTTTCTTAAACATACAAGAGAAAAACAAAGCACATGTAAGATATCAGCAACATAAAATTAACACAGTAAGGACATTCCATTTTTTGGTGGTAGTGGCCCTTTAAGGATTATAGAGGCCACTGTGCTCCAGTCCTGGGATCCTTTAATGCAGGCACAAATAATTTGGTAGCCATCCCTGTATCTATGGCTCAACTAAATCCTGTCTCTGTGCTGACAATTCCTGCGAACGCGCGGCTTGGATCCTGCTCCGATCTGCATTTGTAGCTATTTACAGTCATTTTGTAATGTTTTCACAGAGGGCACCGAATGCTCTTTTTTAAAATTTCCACCCCGTTGACAATGACTATGTAAGACATCTGTTTGGTAAATTTGTTCATTTAGTGCTAGACGAGTGATCACGATCGTTATGTCGCGTCCGAATGTTGCAATCCAAGGGTAACGTCTATTACTTTGAACATTACACCGAATGTCACCGGGCGTTTTAATAGTTAAGTCAAACTTTTCCTCGTTTCTTTTGTTGTCGACGTCCTGAAGTTCCTCACAAGTGTTCTCAGCCAACCACCTGCTCTGCTCGGCGGGTTGTCTGGTGCGAAGTTTCTCTGTGCGCAAGGTCCCAGCGACCTGGCCTTCTGCAATCTGTAATGTGCAGGTGGTAAATAACCCACTTGTAGCAAAGCTATGTTTTAACATTCCGACTGGTTAACATTCTAATATTCCTGCTAATAATGTAACAGCTGGCGATCCTTAACGCCGAGAAGCTGCTTCTAATTATGATTTACTGTATTCGGAGCTGGCAAGCGGCAGAACATGGAAACCGACTGGAAACACAAATGCTGTAGGATACCGCTGCGATGATGGCAATATATTTTTTCTCCTGTTCCACCACAAATATGTAAATGAGTAAACAAACCGTAACCCTTTCTGCGTGAGTTTGGCTGAGCGCGGGCTCTGAGTTCCTAAAGGGTTACAGAAAAGAAAATAACAAGCTCCTGATCAACCTCTACACTCAGTAATTACAGGGTTTGTCATGGCAGATTGCATTTTCCTGAGCAGCAGCTATTACTCACTCATTTCCCCGGGGAGACGCAGGTCATCTCATTCCTTGTTTCTTACCACAGTCTGTGCTTCCAGATGCTGACAGCTATGTTGGAGTCTGCGGCAACAAACTAGACTTTATTCCCCTAGCCCCAAACACGTCAGTAACCATCACTCACCAGAGTGTCAGAGACATTTTGTTCCGGGAGCCAAGGACAGTCAATTTAGACCAGTAGTGGCAGCGAAATTTAAAGAACTACTACTCACAAAAAGTAGGCGGCTAGACGGGCGCTGGACAAGAATCGAAAAGCTGTTAAAGGTTTCTTACTAGGTATTATCCGCTAAGCAGTGAATCGGTGTAGATTAGAACTGGAAGAAAATGACACATTTTGGCTCAAAGATAGTTAGACTAGAACTAAAGTCAACTATTATAACTCAACATATAGGTAGTTGTTAAAAGCAGAGTATAGAAGTATTTGATATATATATATATATATATATATACAATATATATGTGTGTGCCATGTATACGGGATGTAAATACAGCTAGAAGCATCTTCTCTTTTAACCCTTTTTAGAATTCATTTTAAATCCAGTGTTTAACTCCCTCACCGGTAGTTTGGATGTGTCACGCTGTCGGATTTCTGTAAGCCGCAGCTGTCACATGACTGCAAAGAGTCCATTAGAACAGTGGTTCCCAACCCTGGTCCTCAAGTTCTGGCTGGATGGAGTAGAGATAACATCACTGCTCTATAACCGTGGAGACAAAGGTTCAAATCCTGGCCAGAGTACCTCTCCAGTAAATGTCCTTGGGCAAGACGCCTAATGGTACATAGTCGCCACCCAGAACATACGTTAAAAAGAGAGAAATCTAAATGCAGTGTATAAGTGTCTTTAGGGCACTGGAGAGACATCAAGAGGTTAAAACATAACCGTTACTGGTTCTTACTAAAAAAACATGAAAAACATGGCTATACTGATATAAAACACAAATACAGAAACAGAGACCAAGGTATAGATACCAAGCCTGTAGGTATATCTGGGAGGTAACTGATACGTCCCTAGAGTAGATAGTATAAAGGGTTTGCAGTTGGAAAACGGGCCTTCGAGGGTCCGTGATAATAGAATAGCAGCCAGTATAGAAGCCAGGTGTAGCACCGCATGTTCTGAGTGCAGGAGTCTACAGTTCCAATAAATATATATTTACACCGCCTGGCCAAAAAAGTCACACACTGTAATATATGGTCGGACCGCCTTTTGCTGTGACTGCAGGACGCATTCGCCGTGGCATCGTTTGGATAAGCTCATGCAATATCACAACATTTATTTATGTCCAGAGTGGCATTAATTTGTGGCCAAGATCTTGTATTGATGATGGGAGAGTCGCGCGCTGCGTAAAGTCTTCTCCAGCACATTATCCCAAAGATTCTCAATGGGGTTAAGGTCTGGACTGTGCGGTGGCCAATCCATGTGTGAAAATTATGTCACATGCTCCCTGAATCACTCATGCACAATTTGAGCACGATGAATCCTGGCATTGCCATCTTGGAATATGCCGTTGTGCCATCAGGGGAGAAAAAAAACATTGATGGAAAAATCTGCTCATTCAGTATATTCAGGGAGTCACATGACCTCATTTTTTGGGTGCATAGCATTGCTGAACCTAGACTTGATCAACTGGAGCCTACCTGGATCAGGCCCGTCTTTAAAATTGATTGGACCCTGGGCAAACATTTTCTTGGAGCTCCCCCTCCCGAACGCCCGCCAACCACATAATAGTCTCCACCCCAACATCCCAAAAAAACCCACAAATTTATCATGGACTTGTCTCCATGCTTTAATAATGTAAACATAAAGAACTGGCTCACAATTTAGTCCTTAGATTGATCTGTAACAGTACGTACATGCCAATTATAGCCTCTTCTAGGCTCTTTCTCATCATATATTTCTATTAACAGTTATATGTTCTTGGGAGAAAAGGCATGTTAATATCTTAATAACGTTCAGTAATAAAGTGCAAATGAACAGTTCCACAGTAATGAAACTGAAAGCAATGTGCGGTGTGTATGAGTGAGTGCTTCGCAGTGCTCCGCGGCAATGAAACTCAGAGTACTGTGCAGTGTGTGTGTACCATAGAGCTCCACAGCAATGTGTTTGAGCTCCACAGTAATAAAACTCACTTTAATGTACAGCGTGTATTCAACCCCCCGCCACAGCATATAAATTTATTCACACCACTCAAGCCCCAGCATATCAATTTATTCACACCCCCAAGCCCCAGTATATCAATTTATTCACACCCCCAAGCCCCAGTATATCAATTTATTCGTACCCCCAAGCCCCAGCATATCAGTTTATTCGCACCCCCAAGCCCCAGCAGATCAATTTATTCACACCCCCAAGCCCCAGTATATAAATTTATTCGCACCCCCAAGCCCCAGCATATCAGTTTATTCGCAGCCTGTATGAAAAGAGGAGACGTTTTAGGACACGCAGAACAAGTTTAGTGATTTTTTTTTGGCTAAATTATGGTGAAACTTATGCAGGCTTAGGATGAAAGTAACAATAGGTGCTTTAAAATTGGGCCTTTAGTGTCGGCAACAGTGTCGTCACAGTGCACCCAAATATTTTGCCTTTGGTGGCAGCAAGTGCCTTCACACCGTAACCCCTCTGTGGTATTGTGGAAGAGTGCAGCGGTGGACCCTGCGGTCCAATATTAAAATGATATGAATCTGGTATAGGCGTCAGTGGCAGTGCACCCAAATATTGTGCCTTCGGTGGCAGGAAGTGCCTTCACACCGTAACCCCTCTGTGGTATTGTGGAAGAGTGCAGTGGTGGACCCTGCGGTCCAATATTAAAATTATATGAATCTGGTAGAGGTGTCAGTGGCAGTGTACCCAAATATTTAACCTCTGGTGGCAGCAAGTGCCTTCACACCGTAACCCCTATGTGGTATTGTGGAAGAGTGCAGTGGTGGAGGTTTTGGGAATGCAGAAGAGATCCCCGATCTATTCAGTTACGTCAGTATCAGGGGATTGAGCCGGTCTACAGAGTCGGTGGACAGACGCACTCTTTTGTCTGTGACAAAACCTCCAGCGGCACTGAACGTCCTTTCAGAAAGCACGCTGGATGAAGGGCAACCTAGTAGCTGAATAGCATATTGGCTAAATTCTGGCCAGTGATCCAATCTCAACACCCAGTAAGCCAGTGGATCATCTGCTGTAAAGGTATCCAGGTCTGCCCTTGCCCCTAGGTAGTCCTGCATCATACGGTGAAGACGCTGGAAATGGGTGCCAACATTTGACGTCCCTGGGCGTCGTGGACTAAAAAAAACTTAAAAAGGCATCAGTCAAGTGGCCTCGGCCTTCACCACTCTTCCTCTGATCATCCGAAGCCTCAGAAGCACCTGTGTCATCACTTGGTAACCTACCAGTGCCTGGAAAGGTGTTACACAAGTGTCGCTTTAGAGCATCCTCAAGTTGTTTCATCCTGTGCTCCCTCTGTGTGGGCAGGATGAGCTCTGCAAACTTACCCTTGTAACGTGGATCAAGAAGGCTTGCCAACCAGTAATGATCCCTCTCCTTGATAGCACGAATCCTGGGGTCCTTTAGCAGGCTTTGCAGGATAAGGGAGCCCATCCAGCGTAGGTTGGAGGTGGCATTTGCTTCCGAGTCTTCCTGGTCAATGAGGATGACCCCATCGTGCACTTCCTCCTCCCAGCCACGTACTAGTCTTTGGGTTTCTGGGCACACAAAACCCTCCCTTGAGGAATCCCCACCTTCAATGCCCCCACTACTTAAATATTCCTCCTCCTGTCTGATCTGAGGATCCGCAGGAATGCTGTCTGTGGAAATACTGGGGCCTTGAGAGCTAGGGAAGGCCTCCTCTTCCTCCTGCTGCTCTGCCTCTAGTGCCACATCTATAATTCCCCACAGAGTGTGCTCCAGCATGAACACTAAAGGAATTGTGTCACTGATGCATGCACTGTCCCTGCTCACCATACTTGTTGCCTCCTCAAATGGTGACAGTACAGTGCATGCATCCTTGATCATCAGCCACTGCGGGGGGAAAAAAAACAAGTTGACCTGAACCTGTCCTTGTGCCGTACTCACACAGGTACTCATTGATGGTCCTCTGCTGCTTGTGCAGATGCTACAGCATTGCTAATGTCGAATTCCACCTGGTGGGCATGTCACAGATCAGACGGTTTGTGGGAAGGTGGAATTCTCTTTGAATTTCTGCCAGGCGAACACTTGCTGGGAATGACCGTCTGAAGTGGCTGCAGACTTTTCTGGCCAGGCTGAGAAGCTCTGCCAGCCCTGGGTACCTGGTTAGGAAACGCTCTACCACCAGATTTAGGACGTGTGCTAGGCATGGTACATGCGTCAACTTAACCTGGCGTAGGGCGGAGAGAAGGTTGCTGCCACTATCACAGACGACCATTCCCAGCTGAAGCTGGCGTGGTGTTAACCATCTCTGCACCTGCCCCTGCAGAGCTGACAGAATTTCTAGCCCGGTGTGGCTCCTGTCTCCTAAACAAACCAGCTCAAGCACAGTATGGCATCTTTTTGCTTGAGCCATTGCGTAGCCCCTGCCACGCGTCGGTTTAACTGCCACTTCGCCAGAGACAGAGAAAGAGGAGGAGGAGGAAGAGGTGGTGGAGCAGACAGACCTCATACAAGCAGCTTTCTGGAGGCGAGGTGGATGAACAAGCTCCAGCACAGAGCCCCGTCCTGGATCCCTCCCAGCTGCAAGCAGTTACCCAGTGTGCCGTGAAGGAAATTTAATGGCCCTGTCCATGCTTGCTGGACCACGTGTCTAAAGTCATGTGCACCTTGCTGCTGACTGCCTTTCCCAATGACTGGATAACATTGTCTTCCACGTGCTGGTATAGTGCTGGAATGGCCTTCCGTGAAAAGTAATGGCATTTTGGAACCTGCCACTGTGGTACAGCACATTCAGCAAATTCACGGAAGGACGCAGAGTCCACCAGCTAGAAAGGCAGCAGCTGTAATGTGAGTAATTTTGCTAAGCTGGCATTTAGACGCTGTGCTTGGGGATGGTTGGGAATATATTTTTTCTTACACTGCAGCAGCTGGGGCAACGTAATCTGACTGCATAAATCTTCAGTTGATGAGATGCTATCACATTCTGAGGAAGGACCTGGTACACCCATTACTGTAGCATCATCCCTGTCAGTGGAGGTTGTAGGCAATGACATGGCAGGACATATAGTGGGGGTAGAGACAGATGAGGAGAAGGAAGACCTATGCAAAGTGTTGTGCCAACAGGATGCGTGGCAGGTGGTCACATGTCGCCTCAAGCACGTGGTACCCAAGCGTGGGATGTCTTTCCCACGCTTGATCCTCATCTGACAGATTACAAATAGCAATGGTGCGGTCTGCTGCACATTTCTTAAAGAACTCCCAGACAGCAGACTTCCTGTACATGTGCTTTGAGACAACAGCGCTCTGCACCTGAGCAGCTGTGACTTCTGATGTCTTGGACTGGCTACGGTTGCTCAAAGAGGACGGTGTGCCTCGTGTTTGTTGTGCCTCCTCCTCCTCCTCATTTGACTCCTCTGTTCGATCAGGCACCCAGGTGAAGTCAGTGACCTCATCATCGTCATCACCCCCTATCTCCTCGTCACTGGAGCCAACCTGGCAGTATGCTGCAGCTGCTGGGGCAACATGAGTGCCAGTTATTTGTGTGTCACTTGCACCCCCTTCCTCTAGGTTGATTATACTGCCTTCCTCAACCTCAGAGTTTGAATCAGAGCACTATAGTTGCTGCGCATCCTCAAGCAGCATGTCACTGTCATTGTAGTCAAACAATTCATCTGACTCCTCCGTGTATGTTGGTGAGGCTACGGCAGGAGTAGCTGTGGACATGGAGGCTGCATTAGATGCTTTGGCAGCTGAGGTGGACTGTAAAGCACTACAAGCCTGGCTGGAAGAGGACTCGGAGGATGAGGATGGCCTGGTTAGCCAATCCACCAAATCTTCTGTATGTTGCTGCTGCTTAAGACGGCCAGCACCAGTTAGAAAGGGCAAGCGTGCCCCTGCAGAGGATGCACCATGTCCACGACGACCAGAGGCACAGCCTCCCGACACAGAGGCTGCTTGCCCTCTTATCTGTGTCCGGGAGCTTCTGCCTGTCCTTTTTGGTCTTTCTGACATGGTGAGTGATATATAGATTAAAGATATACAGAACTCTGATTCAACTCTGTTATAAAAATTGGAGATATGCAGAACTCTGATTCAACTGTGTTATCTAGATTAAAGATTTCCAGAACTCTGGTATAACTCAGTGAGACACCCTGGCAGCCAGTGACAAGACACAGATTAAAATTCGCAGAAATCTGCTACAAGTCTGTGAGACCCCCTGATAGGACCCCCTGATAGCTAGCATTAGTGACAAGACACAGATTACAATTCCCAGATATCTGCTAGACGTGAGACCCCCCAATAGCTGCTAGCACTGACAAAACACAGATTACAACAATTTCCAGATATCTGCTAGAAGTGAGACCCCCCCCAATAGCTGCTGGCACTGAGAAGACACACTAGCAGAACAATATCCTCTCAAAAAACACGTGCTGGGGCTGCGAGGGACGCCTTATATAGTGTGCTGCGGGACTTAGCTCTGTGAGCCCATGATTGGGCAAAATTTGCCCAATCAGGACTCTGAGCCGTGATTGGCATAGTCTTGCACCTGTGGTCAGGTGCAAGGCTGTAGCCAATTACAAGCTTCAGACCAGTGGAAAAGTGCATTATGGTCCATTGTGGTGCATTGTGGGCGAACATGCGGTGAACACGCAGAAATGTTCGGAGTTCGACGAACGGGCGATGTTCAAATCGAACACCGAATAGATCGAACCGAACAGCTCATCCCTATTCAACACCACCCCCGGCATATCCCTTTGGCAAGTCGCTCACCACCAGTCACTACACTGAAAAGAAAATCACACGGCCTCTCTGTCCTTCACAGGGCATGCAGCGGCTGACTCCACATCCTCTGTTGTGGTTGTTACTCTCTTCTGCTGCATCACGTGAGGGGGCGGTGCCAATGCAGCGTGTTGTGCTCCTGTTTAAAATGTGGGTGGGAGTCACTGAGGCACGCTGTGGTGGTTTGTGAGTGCGCCGCTAGCCCCCCTGGGGGATGATGATGGTGAGAAGTCAGATCATGATGATCTTAGCTCTGGATGCCAGCCAGAGCTGAGGGAAACTGAACCAGCCAATGCATGCCAAAACTGGGCTCTACCAACCCGTGGGCCATCGGGTAGTGCCACCCCTGGCATGTTAAGTAAATTTACATGACGGCGGTGGTCGTCCATCGTTTACGTGGGCCCAAGGTGCAGCTGCTTTGGGCCCCTCAACAATGACTGGGCCTGGGGCAACTGCCCCTTTTGCCCTGCGTTAAAGACAGTCCTGCCCTGGATCATAAAAGACTTGTACGGCAGGCGGTGTAGGTAATGGAGGTTACTCATAGGACTTATTACCATTTTTCAACTGATCTCTGAGCCTTCTGTGAATATATATAATGATTATTGGTAAATGATATTGCACATGTGTAGAATCACACGATAGACTCATTACCTTAGTGATTTAATATCTTAGGTGAAGTACCTGTGTGGTATTCATTATCACCATGCAACTATTAATAAAAGGTGTTAAATAGTCACACGTAGCTCTTCAGCAGTCACAGAGAATATTTTAATTTGCTGT
Source organism: Leptobrachium leishanense (assembly GCA_009667805.1). Lineage (NCBI taxonomy): Eukaryota > Metazoa > Chordata > Amphibia > Anura > Megophryidae > Leptobrachium > Leptobrachium leishanense. The sequence goes on from CM019064.1 coordinate 42,445,863, forward strand.
GAGCTTCAAGCTTTGCACATAAAATGATTAAAGCGGAACTTATCAGCCTAATTCTTCTGCCAAAATTTGTAGGTCATCAATGTGTTGCAGAATTAGAAAACTTTCAGATGCCTTAAAAAGGATATAAAATTCCTATGCTAATGTTATATTTAGCAAGGTGAGAGCAGGTGGTATTAACATGTGAGAGATAAAAAAAACAGAACTTTCAGCGATCACTTTATGGATGGATATTAAGTAACCTGTTTTTAACTCGCCGCCTCCTCCCCAAAACTCCAGGCTGTACTGCTTGTTGGATGGGGCATCGACATCACTTCAGTGTTGCATTCCTGTTTAGATGCAATAATATAAAATGCTTGTCTGTCGAAGAGGCCACTGCATGCTTAACCCCTTCGCTGCTGAGCAATGGCATGCGCAGCCCATTTCATTGAGGTGTGCACCCATGGAACTTTTATTAATTACATATCGATGCTTGGATAATTTTGTACAAAAAATTTTTTTTAGTTAGGAATATCCAATGTTTACGCAGTGATACAGTCAGTGTCCATGCTGTTTATCATGAACCAGATAACGAACATCCAAAATATCCATTTAGGTGGTCAAAGATGAACCCTTTACCCAACATTAGGGTGTGTCTACACACTGTAGACGATTGAAAAAGGTCAGGTAGTGATGATGTCAGAGCCGGATGTATAGATCTGGCTCTGACATTATCACTACCCAACCTTTTTTCAGGTGGATCGATGCAACAGGTGGTGGGAGGTAGTTAGTATGTCTGGTCTCTATATATATGTGTTTGATTTATCTTTATTTATTGTCCTGAAGAAAGCTCGCCATGAGCGGGCTGGAACGTTGACTTTTTAAACAATAAAGTTTTGCTATTTTTGAAAAAGTCCCAGAGTGCCACCGGTATTTTGGACTTTATATACTGTGTATATATATATATATACACTATATTGCCAAAAGTATTCGCTCACCTGCCTTGACTCGCATATGAACTTAAGTGACATCCCATTCCTAATCCATAGGGTTCAATATGACATCGGTCCACCCTTTGCAGCTATAACAGCTTCAACTCTTCTGGGAAGGCTGTCCACAAGGTTTAGGAGTGTGTTTATGGGAATTTTTGACCATTCTTCCAGAAGCGCATTTGTGAGGTCACACACTGATGTTGGACAAGAAGGCCTGGCTCTCAGTCTCCGCTCTAATTCATCCCAAAGGTGTTCTATCGGGTTGAGGTTAGGACTCTGTGCAGGCCAGTCAAGTTCATCCACACCAGACTCTGTCATCCATAACTTTATGGACCTTGCTTTGTGCACTGGTGCGCAGTCATGTTGGAAGAGGAAGGGGCCAGCTCCAAACTGTTCCCACAAAGTAGGGAGCATGGAATTGTCCAAAATGTCTTGGTATGCTGAAGCATTCAGAGTTCCTTTCACTGGAACTAAGGGGCCAAGCCCAGCTCCTGAAGAACAACCCCACACCATAATCCCCCCTCCACCAAACTTTACATTTGGCACAATGCAGTCAGACAGACAAGTATCGTTCTCCTGGCAACCGCCAAACCCAGATTCGTCCATCAGATTGCCAGATGGAGAAGCGCGATTCGTCACTCCAGAGAACGCGTCTCCACTGCTCTAGAGTCCAGTGGCGGCATGCTTTACACCACTGCATCTGACGCTTTGCATTGCACTTGGTGATGTATGGCTTGGATGTAGCTGCTCGGCCATGGAAACCCATTCCATGAAGCTCTCTGTGCACTGTTCTTGAGCTAATCTGAAGGCCACATGAAGTTTGGAGGTCTGTAGTGATTGACTCTGCAGAAAGTTGGCGACCTCTTCGCACTATGCGCCTCAGCATCCGCTGACCCCGCTCCGTCAGCTTACAGTACATGTCCTACCACTTCGCGGCTGAGTTGTTGTCGTTCCCAAACACTTCCACGTTCTTATACAGCTGACAGTTGACTGTGGAATATTTAGGAGCGAGGAAATTTCACGACTGGATTTGTTGCACAGGTGGCATCCTATCACAGTTCCACGCTGGAATTCACTGAGCTCCTGAGAGCGACCCATTCTTATACAAATGTTTGTAAAAACAGTCTGCATGCCTATGTGCTTGATTTTATATACCTGTGACCATGGAAGTGATTGGAACACCTGATTCTGATTATTTGGATGGGTGAGCGAATACTTTTGGCAATATAGTATATACAGTTGTGTTCAAAATTATTCAACCCCCAATGCTGTAAAGGGTTTTAGGGAATTTAGTGTACATTTGTAATTGTATTCAGAATGAAATCCTACAAGGACTTTTTAAAGAACCATATGCAACTAAAATGACATCAATTGGTTTTGTAATACAGTAGTAAATGTTTCTTTTGTGAATTCTTCATTGACACAATTATTCAACCCCTTAAAGACTACCACTCTGAAGAACAGAGGTTCATTCAAGTGTTTTCAATCAGGTATTGAAAACACCTGTGGATGTCACGGAGCAGCAATAAAGCATAATAAGCACCAATTAGGCAGCTTTAAAATGACTGTGATACTCAGCTCCTTCTAGACATTTACTGGTGTGGTTACAAACATGGTGAAGGCCTATGAAGGAAAGAACACCTTGCCTACTGTGAAGCATGGCGGGGAGTCAATCATGCTTTGGGGCTGTTTTTCTTCTGCAGGTACAGGGAAGCTTCAGCGTGTGCAAGGTACCATGAATTCTCTTCAGTACCAGGAGATATTGGATGACAATGTGATGCAGTCCGTCACAAACCTGAGGCTTGGGAGACGTTGGACCTTTCAACAGGACAATGATCCCAAGCATACCTCCAAGTCCACTAGAGCATGGTTGCAGATTAAAGGCTGGAACATTTTGGAGTGGCCATCGCAGTCACCTGACTTAAATCCGATTGAGAACCTCTGGTGGGACTTAAAGAAAGCAGTTGCAGTGCGCAAGCCTAAGAATGTGACTGAACTGGAGGCTTTTGCCCATGACGAATGGGCGAAGATACCTGTAGATCGCTGCAAGACACTTGTGTCAAGCTATGCTTCACGTTTAAAAGCTGTTATAACTGTAAAAGGATGTTGTACTAAGTACTAAGATTGAATGTCCCTTGGGGGTTGAATAAAACTGATAATGATGTGAGCAAAGAAAAGACATTTGTGGTTATTTCATTATAAATGTTATGTTATATTTGTCTGACCTACACGTGCCTCTTTGATTTAATTGTAAGCAAGATGACTGAATGATCAAAATCAATGTCAAACTGGCCAAAACACTCAATTTCAGTGGGGGTTGAATAATTTTGAACGCAACTGTATATATATATATATATATATATATATATGTATATAAACAGGTAGGCAAGCAGATAGATGAGAAATAAATTCATCTATAGAATATAGAGAGATAGAACAATAGATATATTGATAAATAGATATATTGATATATATTTAGATAGATAGAAAAATAGATACAGTATATTGATAGAATATATATATATATATATAGTGATAGATATAAATGGATGTGGTATTGCTTTATGACAAGGTAGGTTTTATGAGTTTGACTGACAATTATGAATAATGAACTGAGCTGCGTCTAGAATCAGGATTTCGCTCAGCTAACGAACCCATTCATTAGTACAGAGAGACCCACATACAGAAGCACTCTTCTATTTCTGTTTGCATTCAAGACGCGTTGTGCTGACGCTCACCCAGTGCTTGAACGTCTGGTAAATGTTCCTCGCGGATTACGCTTTCCAAAGTTATCTTTGACACATTCATTTAAAGTGGGATGATAAATTATTGACATGGTTTGTGGCAGTAATAAGCTCTTCTTAGCACATGAATGACCTAATCTTTCCTTTGCCTGAGGGGAATGGAGTATTATTGGCATTCTGGTATTTTTGATACATGGCCACATGCATGATTTTAACATTAACACAGCCAGGGGATCCTGACATACATTGATTTGCCTGGACTTGGCCAGTAACTCTGCAGTTTCGGGAAGATAGAGAAAAAGAAATAGATATGTCACAACAACCGCTAATGACTATATTATACCAGATTCAGCTGATCTTTTATACTTATCAGTATTATTATTACTAGTGTAGAGACAGCCACTAATGTCAATTTGCGTACTGAAAAACGGATACAAAGAAAACCGAATTCTGGGCTTCACTGATTATATATCATATTTCACAGCTGTTATTATTTAATAACCTATTGAGAGTTAATTTAATAATGACTGCATTTGTGTCTGGAGCTAAACAAGGTATGAACATTCTAGGTGTTATCTTGCTATTATTTAACACTTTTCAGTAATATTCATGTCATGCCAGGGGCCTCTATGATTATTGTAGCTTTCATACGTTAATGTGTATTTTAGAGCAGCGACACATGATTATCTTAAGCGAGGGGGTGTTCAGTCAATTAGTGCTCTGTTTTCTTTTTGTCTTTGTTGCTCTAACAGTTATTGTATCACTGTCATTAACTAATAACAACCAATTATGATTGTGTTGTAATGAGGGCTGTCAAGAATAAAAAATGTGTGAAGAGTTTATGTAATCAGTATAGTTATTTCACTATTATTATCTTTCAAAAGCAAACCACAAACGACTATGTTTAATCTAGAAAATACATGTTTTTTTGGGGGGAGGGGCAGGACTATGATCATCTCTACCATTATTATTGCAGTTATTTATCAGCAAAGCAGAAAACAACTATATTAATTTTAAATATATTTAAATTGCGTAATGGGCATTTGAATATAATAATTATTTTATCAATATTATTCTTTATTTTTATTATGTGACAGCATTGACACCACCATTAACTGCCTTGTATTAAAGGTTATTTAGCAAAGTAACTCAAAGAATTATTTTTTAATTTCACTGTTATGATAATTCTGACAACAATCAAGTTAGACTATATTCTACTTACTTGTCATCACTATTATTGCTATTATTTTTTTAAAGTATCTGTCAGTTGCTACAATTGCACTAAGGGATAATTATCCATTATTTAGTACAAAGAGATTTATTTTCTGCATTTCTATAGTGCTGCGTTATCTGATTTAATCAGAGATGCAGGTTACGATTATAATTATACCATTATAGACCAGAATAAGTACAAATATACAGGTAAATTGCACTGTTTTGTACTTTTATTTGTTCTTAGGTTTTTTTTTTTAATCCACTTTACGGACCAGCAAATCGTACTTGACTTGATTTTACTCAACCCTTTTATTGAGAGTGCCTGGGCAGCTGGTGAAGACGCTGCCGATCTATTACGCGTTTGTATATTGCGTATTATTGAAAGATCTATATGGATAACAAACCACAGCTGTTTGACTGAAGATCTCTGCGAGTGCAAGAAATTGGTTAAACTCTCCCTCAGCGTAAATATGGTGAACTTTGGCTGCTCAGAGAAAGAAAATGTAAACAATGCTGAACAATGGTAGCACGGTTGACCATCCATAGTATTAATAGTATTCTTTATTTATATAGCGCCACATATTCTGCAGAGCTTGACAAGATCAGGATACAAGGGGTTGATACATTGGAATACCACACGTGGATGATGACTTGATTCAGGGGGATCCTGTTCCCGAGGGAATTTACAATCTATGAGATGTACAAGTATTTTGTGAGGTAGACGTATCCATATCGTTAGGTGTCTTGCCCAAGGACACTCGATGGTGGCATCTTCTGAGTGGGATCGAGTCATCCTTCCATGATTGTAGATCAGTGACCTGGTGGTTAGGTTGAACCTGCTTCAAATAAAGTCGAGACTTGCTTCTCCACAGTTGTATTGGAGGGATGTGCTGAATGGTATTTTGATTTGCTTCTCCACGGTCGAAGAGCAGAGACGTTACCACTGGACTCCACAGTTGATATTGTATGGTAGGCAAGTATGTACCGTTAGGCGTCTTGCCCAAAGACACTTACTGGAGAGGTGCTCTGGCCGGGATTCAAACCAGGGTCTCCACGGTTATTGAGCAGGGATGTTACCTCTACTCCATCCAAATGGTTAATCTGTGCCGATTCTCCATTTACTGTTGTTCCACAGTTTGTAACACCAGAGACTTTACTTTGGCAATGTTAAAGTCATGGCTGCCATCAGAAATTGTGGGGCCCCCTTACTAAACCACTGGTCAGGGCCCCCTTCAGTCAGCTTCCCATTACAATAAACATTTTTCCTCTTTCTGCACATCTTATTTTACTGAGATTGGGCTAAATCCCTGATAGTCGAGCAAAGGGATAAAAAGTGTTTCCTGGTGCAGATCATACTAATGGATCCTTCTCATTATGAGCCAGAGTGCTCTGACCGGCCCCTAGATGCTGCAGCCCACTGGGAAGATTGCTGGTATCTTTGATGACTAGTTCTGAGTGGCATGGAGGTGCCCTTACCTATTTGGCACTTAAGGTGCACATAGGGTTTGGAAAGGGTCCACTGGATCAACTGAGCGCCCCTGAACATGTCATGGGCTGTACCCCCTTGATGGCTGCCCTGGTTTAAGTGATTTTCACTGAAACAGTGGTAAAACCAATGCGGGACAACTTAGACTGATACACTGGTGAAAAAAATGGTGAAATCTACCATGAACAATGGTGGAAAACACAATGAATATTATGCGGAAAACTTTGCAGACACAACAGTAGACACAACTGGGAAAACTCTAATGAAGTATGGTAAAATGTCTCTAAATAGTGAATTCCCCATAGATTCACAGTAGTTGATCCAGTTACGTTGATATTTTTAACTTCTAGCTGGATAGCACACTCCCAATACGTATCAACACTTCTTTCATGTGCTTGTCTTGGTTTTCTCAAGCTGTCCATACTCCACCTGTTTCTTATCTGTACAGACCCGCGAAGGCCCACTTCTGATACCTTTTCTATTTTGTAAGACCAGGGCAATAGAATAGCTTAAGACAGCAAGTGGGGACATACAGCATTTATGAGCAATTAAGCGGTTATTCAGAAAGCAGCGAAATGTCGGTGTCTTGCAGCTATATTCAGCGTTTGGCAGTCAGTTTGGTGGCGTTCAGCATATCGTCAGATGCGTTCAACGATCTGTGGCTACATTAGACGGTCTGTTCGGAAGCGTTCGGCTGGCTGATCAGCTGCGTTCAGCGGATCCCAATTGGCACACTTCGGGCACCACAGGGTCAGAGAAATGAACTTGCCGAAGTGCGCCGAAATGAGAGAGCACCGAAATTTCGGTGCTCTCCCAATAACCCCTTAAATTGTGAATTTATTGTAGTTCTTTTGTACTACAATGGATAAACCACCGTTCTTTAACTTAAATTAAGGAATCTGTTCACATGGCACCGAAATTGAAAGCAATTTTTGTGCAGCCCGTTTTGGCTCACCTTGGCGACTCCATTTCCTCGAAAATTTTGTGATTTCACTTTTTAGCAAATGGTCACCGTATTTTGCCAAAACTGGAGTTGCTGAAGCAGTTATCAGATGCCAACGAAAAGCGCCGAATTGCACCAATAACCGCTGAAGTGCACCACATTGGCATCAGAGAATTCCACATAACTGCAAAAAATTAAGCAAAGTCTCCTATTCTCCTAATAGGAGCTTAAAGCAACAAAAACGTAAAACAATGCATTGTATAAAATACATAAAAAAAAAATCTTTCTAAAAAAAAATTAAAAGCAGATTCCATTTATTACATTGAAACCTATTGGATTCGCCTGTTTAAACCGGACAAATTGAAACACTGAAAATCAGGTCATTTCTCAGAACTTTCGATGCAGTTCGGGCCTTCTGTGAATAGACGAATGGGAAAATTTCAGTGCCGTTGAACGCCACCAGACTGCGGTGAAATACTTCCTAGTTTGCTATCGATTCACTTGTATTTGGCGAATTGACATCTTTGTAAATAGAGGAATTGGCCTGAAATTGCCGATATGGTGAAACTCAGGTTAGTGAATAGTCTTTTAAATATTCTTTAGGGGTTATTCAGAGAGGTCTGAAATGTTGCCAAAACGTAACCGGACACTGAAATTCAGCATACGTGGACATTTCGGGGCTATTCATAGAGCAGGCAGTTCGCCAAAATTTGGCGAATTGCCTGCATGTACAGTGCCTGTTCGGCAGTGAAATCCCCCATAGAGAAGCAATGGTTAATATATTCAGAGACACCGAACACCAATGAAAGTTGCCGAATTGCCATGCTGTTCAGTGGTTTCATTCAACAGGTTTATTCAGGCGAATCCCATAGGTTTCAATGTTAAAAATATTCCCGTTTATCTAATAAACCGTTAATTATTTTAATCTTCAGCAAAAAGTCTCTTTATTTATAGATTTTTTTAGGATCTTTTATTCATTATTCTGAATTTTTTCGGCAAAATTTATTTTCTTTTTTTTTTAAATGTTTTTTTTTCTTTAACAGACCTTCTTTTTTCTGTAACAGACCTTTTTATTATCATTCATTGGATCTTATGTGTAAATTCCAGACATTTTGGTTCAGTAGTTGTTTTGCAAACAATGTTTTACTTTTGAAACTTTCAAGCGTACAGTTTTTTTGGTTTTTTTGTTACTCTGTTCGCCAGCTTGTCGACTTTTTCCGGTGGCTGCTCTGCGCTGTGATGGGCGGCTCGTTGGCTTTTTCCAGTGGTTCCGGCGGGTTTACGTTGGGTTTTCAGCAGAATTGCGGCGGGTTTGCGGCGGGTTTTCCCCACACTCCGGGGACCCTGCGGTGAATGCTGAATGCAGGATGGGGAACTGAACTTTCTTTTGAAGGTAAAAAATGACATATGTCTGCATCTATTTAATGCTATGTAACACAGAAATGGCTATGCTCGCATATTCTTCTTTTATTAGCATTTGTTGGCCCCTTTTTTAGTTTTTACGTTTATTTTTTGTACATTCATTGTGATTTATTGCCTGCTAGTAAACCAAAAAAAAATTCACTTCTCCATGGGCTTCCTGTAATATATTCAAAACAGTTCGGCGTTGCTGGGCATAGATTAAATCATTAGCCTTCTCGTCAGAGATTTGACCAAGAAGATGTAGGTGGGGACTTTCATTAAGCTGTTGCCGCTCGATGTTAAAGAAAACGTAAAAGAAGGCAGCACGCACCAGGATGTCGGTAAATTCATTGATTAAAAGTCACTATAGTGTGTATGCTAAACAGAAAATAATGCCTTGAGTTTTTTCCATTCACTGTAAGGCTGGGGTCAGACGAGCGTAGTGTTCACGTCCGTGATTGCGCCTAAAAGTACGTCCGTGATAGCATGACAGAAAGCCCATTGGAGCCTGACACATGAAGTACGTCCGCACTGAACTGCGGACGCACAACGGCCGCGGCCCACGGACGCAAGGCAGGCAAGAACGTACATCCCCTAGAACGGCCGCACAAAGTGCGCTGCGTCCGCAATGTCCGCATAGCTTTGTGTGTGAGTAATGGAACGTGGTCAGACGGACTGCATTTATACATCCAGCATTTTTTTCACGGACAAAATGGTTTTGCTTTTTAATTTATTTTCCCTCCTACATCCGTCAAAATATACGTCAGTGAATAAACAGACTGTGTGGCCACTACTGTGTCTTCCGTACTGACGTACGTCCGTGTGCACGGACGTACAGTCCGTAGAAATCACGCTCGTCTGACCCTAGCCTAAATCCTCAGCCATTGCGCTACTACAGTGACCAGGAACTGAGACAGCCAATCAGGATGCCATTGAGTATAATTGACACCTGTGGGCAACCGACCAAAGCCTAACTATACGGATTAGCTAATATTAAGTTATGGTACTTGGTCTGTCCTTTACAGACTCCCCAAACAATAGAATAGTGTTTTTCAAAACCCTTCGGGCTCTAGCAACTCCTTCAAGCTAACATTAGCGTCGGCGTTAGCTTAATGGAGGTCATAGCGCTGCGGCCACATCGCCTTCCAATCACTAACGGGTTAAAAAACCCATTAGCGCTCATTAAATAGCGATTTGTAGCGCGAGTTTATTGTACTATGCGCTCCCTATACCTAACATGGGGAGCGCAAAGTGAAAGCACAGATTAACCGTTTCGCTGCTGAGGCATTTCACGCCTCTGTGCTGAGGTCATTTTTACTGGTTTCGCTCATCATGTTTAAACGCGTTTTGAAGCCTTATTTTATTATATGACCCAGACATATTATATATCATACTTTCCGGCAGACTCGGCAGATTCATAATATATCATTATTGTTTGTATGGCTGTGCCCTTCCAAACCGTGTCTGGCTTTGATCGCTGGCCTCCGGTGATCGGGAGGGAGAGAGGTACAAAGAACCTCACCTCTCCCTTTCAGGCGCCTCCTTCGCACTCACCTGGGGCGCCTTCAATAGATGTCATCACACCGCCACCAGATCTGTTGGTGCCCGTGGCGGTCCCGGATGCTGGGCTGACATCAAGGATGTCAGCCCGCACCAGAGGGCACAGCGATCGTCCGGAATCCAGCCGATCGCTGGCTGCAAAGGGATGACGCGCATAGCGCGTAATCCGCAGCCAATGCTTCCTGGGAGGACGCGCTGAGAGCATCCTACGCAGTGAAGTGGTTAACTAGCGTTGGGATCACTTGGTGCTAATGCTAGTTACTAGGAGCTGGCACTAATGAAAAAGTTACCACCAGCTCAGAGGTGCGGGTAACAGATTCCGCCGCTGCATCTGTTACCTGCAGCTCAAAACTCCCCCAAAAATCAGATACTCATATCTCTTCCCGCAGCAAGAACAGCGGCTCGATCCGCTGCTTCTGGCTGCCGGGAGTATAGTGAGACTGGGGGAAAAAAGTCCCCAGTCTCCCTCTGCGATCACTCTGCCGACCAGCAGGATCTCGCAAGACGTGAGATCCTGCCGGTCATGTGACCCGGCAGGAGAAGCCTCCATGGACTCCATGGAGTAGATGCTGGGGATGGCGGGTTACCGCTGCCCCGAGCATCTGCCAGCCTAGCAGCCGCTATGGGTCAGGCTACTGGACTCAGCATCTACACCAAAATCTGGTGGTGAAACTGGGATGCAAAGGGGAAATTGGCGATCGCTAATTTCTCCCCTTAGCGTCCCAGTTTTAGTGAGTGGCACGCAATAGTGCCCTTCATTTTTTTCACCAATATCTTAAAGCAGTGTTTCCCAACCCTGGTCCTCAGGACCCCCTAACAGGCCAGGTTTGCAGGATATCTGAAGTACAGCACAGGTGATATGATTTGCTGCTCAGTGATTGCAGGATTCAGTCTACATTTCCGCAAGGGAATCCTTAAAATCTGGCCTGTTAGGGGGACTTTTATATATATACAGTATACAGAAATAAAAAATTTTGCCTAACAAATAAAAAAAAAAAAAACAATAAAATTCTAAAAAATAAATATGTAAAAAGGCTTTTTGCTGAAACTGAAAAAGAATAAACGGTTGAATAAAAATAAATTAAAAATGATAATATTTTTTACATTGAAACCTATGGGATTCACCCGTCTAAACCTGTCGAACTGAACTACCGAAAATCAGGACATTTCAGTGACATTTCGGTGCAGTTCGGCGTTCTCTGAATAGATTAACCATTACTTCTCTATGGGACAATTTCACGGCCGCTGAAGGTTGCCAAATTATGGCAATCTGCTGCGAACTGCACTGTATTTTGCTGTTAATTCGCCAGTATTTGGTGAATTGACACCTCTCTGACTGCCACAAAATTGCACGCAGGGTTATTCAAAGAGATCCGAATAGTGGCCGAAAGGTAAGCAAACAGTGAAATTCAGCGTACTGTTACCTTTCCTGGCCATTAGGCTATTCAGAGAGCAGGCAGTTCACCAAATCCTGGCGAATTGCCTGCACATACGGTGCCTGTTTGGTGCCTGTTCGAGGGCAGTGAAATCCCCATAGAGAAGCACTGCTTCGGCTATTCAGAGAACAAAACCAGCAGTGAAAAGTTGCCGAATTTCCCTGCTGTTCGGTGGTTTCATTCGGCAGGTTTACTCAAGAGAATCCCATAGGCTTCAATGTTAAAAATATTCCCATTTTAATTCAATATCTAATAAACTGTTTATTATAATATTCTGCAGTAAAAAGTCTCTTTATTTATAGATTTTTTTAGGATCTTTTAGGCATTTTTCGGGATTTATTTGGAAAAAAAAAATTCAGTTTATTTTTTAGGGATTTTTGTGCAAACATTTTTTTTCCGTTTTTGTTTTTAATTGTTTTTTCTTTTTTCTGTAACAGCCCTTTTTATTATCATTCATTGGATCTTATATGTAAATTTCAGACATTTTCGTTCTGTAGTTTCTTTGCAAACAGCGTTTCACTTTAAAACATTCAAGCGTACTGTTTTTTTTTGTTCATTCCATTCGTCTGCGGTTTCGGCTTTTTCCGGCGGCTGCTCTGCGCTGTGATCGGCGGCTGCTCGGTTTTCTGCAGCGTGTTCGGCGGGGTTAATCCATATGTTTTCCAGGCTTCGGTGTGCGATCGCCGGGTTTTGCGGCGAGTGTTCGTCGGGTTTGCGGCAGATTTTCCCTGCACTACGACGGCCCTGTGGTGCTTACTGAATACACCGCAGGGTCGCCGAAATGGGATCGCCGAATCGCACTGAATTGAAGAGAACGAAAAGTCACCGAACGTGCGGTGACTTTTCGATTCTCTTTGAATAACCCTAACTGTATGATGATTCAATTCGGTGGCAAGTCCGGTGATCTTTGGGTAACCCTTTATATGTAAAGTCGGCTTTTCTAGCCTGGAAAAGTGCATTTTACAGTTTCTTATACATGCGGCACACAAATAGATTATTCAAGGCACCAAAATGTAGTTTTGTAATAAACTTGAATGCCCTAATATTAAATTTGCATTTGGTTTTGTAATATATAGATTTACGAATGCGGGAAATACATGATTACAGCCTGCATTGCTATTTATCAAAAATCAAAATGTCAAAAAAAGAGAACTTTGAAAGTTTACTGAGTAAAGTAAACAGGTTTTGTGGAAACAGCTGAGAATCCGCTCCCCCCACGTCACTTTTCTATAATATTGTCCTTTCAAATGTACTTTTTTGTTCATGAAATGAGTGAAACAAGTTGTCATTTTCAAAACCACTTTACTGCAATTACAGTGACACATCCATAGATTTCTTACCATGTGTTACATTAAAACGTGAACATTTGTTCCGAAAACATATATTGTACAAATTCCCACTTGTATATCAAAAACAAACTTTCAGCGAGGAAAGAAAAAAAAGAATAGAGTGTGTTGAAAGGATGTTTTTTCCCTGTCGTGTGGAATCGTATAAAATATGTCATGCAGTGACAATTCTATTTAAAGAATAAAACTAGAGAGGGATTTTCTAAGTTAAGCGACAAAGACGGGAATGTTCTATGTTAGCTTTTTCATTCCAGCAGATGCAGACAATATGCAAACGTGCCTTTTATTTGGGTTTGCTACCGGAATGACGGCTTTTTATTTCCGCCATCACAAAATGCTGATTGCAAAAAGCTGCGGGCGGTATTACATACATGGCGCTAAAACGGGGACGCTAATGAGGTAACCGGCGCCTGCACGTTTCTCCTTAGCTTCCCCGTTTCAGCTCCATATTACGGGGCAGCAGGGCCGGTGCTAGACTATTTTGCACCCTAGGCAAGACCAGCTACTTGCGCCCCCCAGAAAAAAATGTTAACTGTTGAAATGTGGGGGGAACACACACACACACTATGTGTGTGGAGGAGCACACACTGTACACAGGGACACACACACAGTGCAAGGGGGACACACATTGTGCATGGGGGCTGCACACGGTCATTCAGTGCCCATTTTACCCCTCCGCTGGTTGGTGCCCGGGATCGGTCTTTCTTTCTTTCTTTCTTTCTTTCTTTCTTTCTTTCTTTCTTTCTTTCTTTCTTTCTTTCTCTTTCTTTCTTTCTTTCTTTCTTTCTTTCCCTCCCTCTTTCTTTCCCTCCCTCTTTCTTTCTTTCCCTCCCTCTTTCTTTCTTTCCCTCCCTCTTTCTTTTTTTCCCTCCCTCTTTCTTTTTTTCCCTCCCTCTTTCTTTCTTTCCCTCCCTTCTTTCTTTCTTTCTTTCCCTCCCTCTTTCTTTCTTTCTTTCTTTCCCTCCCTCTTTCTTTCTTTCTTTCTTTCCCTCCCTCTTTCTTTCTTTCTTTCTTTCCCTCCCTCTTTCTTTCTTTCTTTCCCTCCCTCTTTCTTTCTTTCTTTCTTTCCCTCCCTCTTTCTTTCTTCTTTCTTTCCCTCCCTCTTTCTTTCTTTCTTTCTTTCCCTCCCTCTTCCTCTTCTTTCTTTCTTTCCTCCCTCTTTCTTTCTTTTCTTTCTTTCCCTCCCTCTTTCTTTCTTTCTTCTTTCCCTCCCTCTTTCTTTCTTTCTTTTCTTTCCCTCCCTCTTTTTTTCTTTCTTTCTTTCCCTCCCTTCTTTCTTTCTTTCTTTCCCTCCCTCTTTCTTTCTTTCTTTCCCTCCTTCTTTCTTTCTTCTTTCCCTCCCTCTTTCTTTCTTCTCCCTCCCCTCTTTCTTTCTTTCTTCCTCCCTCTTTCTTTCTTCTTCCTCCCTCTTCTTCTTTCCCTCCCTCTTTCTTTCTTTCTTTCCCTCCCTCTTTCTTTCTTTCCCTCCCTCTTTCTTTCTTTCTTTCTTTCCCTTTCTTTTCTTTCTTTCTTTCCCTCTTTCTTTCTTTCTTTCTTTCCCTCTTTCTTTCTTTCTTTCTTTCCCTCTTCTTTCTTTCTTTTCTTTCTTTCTTTCTTTCTTTCTTTCTTTCTCCTCCCTCTTTCTTTCTTTCTTTCCCTCCCTCTTTCTTTCTTTCTTTCCCTCCCTCTTTCTTTCTTTCCCTCCCCTTCTTTCTTCTTTCTTCTTTCTTTCTTTCTTTCTTTCTTTCTTTCTTTCTTCTTTCTTTCTCCTCTTTCTTCTCTTTCTTCTTTCCCTCTTTCTTTTCTTTCTTTCTTTCCCTCTTTCTTCTTTCCCTCCCTCTTCTTTCTTTCTTTCTTCTTTCTTTCTTTCCCTCCCTCTTTCTTTCTTCTTTCCCTCCCTCTTTCTTTCTTTCTTCCCTCCCTCTTTCTTTCTTTCTTTCCCTCCCTCTTTCTTTTCTTCTTTCTTTCTTTCTTTCTTTCTTGTACAAATGAAGCACAGACCGGGCTGTGTATAGAAAACGACGTATATAAGATGCAAGCTTGTACACATATATACTGTATGTGACGAAAAAAATCATTAAACCAGTTTATCGAATTCTCCTCTACCATACGATTATTAAAATCCACTTATAGTAAACGTATAATCTATTTTTTAAGGTCACTAGGTCATTTATTTGATCCCTAACAAATATTCCTAACGTTATTTATTTATTTATTTCCCACAAAGGTAGAAGATGTGGGAAAATAAATAAATAAATAATGCTAGGAATATTTGTTAGGGATCAAATCTATGACCTAGTTCTAGTGCACACAATGTTTCTTCTACTAGTAGAGACTCTCTAACATGTGGAAACAAATCATAATTGTTTTTATAAGTAAAAACACCTAATATGTGCAAATAATAATCTATTATTTTACCTATTCTACCACTTTTAAATTGAGATTAACAGATTCATGTTTATTCAAAGAGATCCGAATTGGGGCTGAAAGGTAACCGAACAGTGAAATTCAGCGTACTGTTACCTTTCCTGGCCATTCGGCTATCCAGAGAGCAGGCAATTCGCCAAATCCTGGCGAATTGTCTGCACATACGGTGCCTGTTCGGTGCCTGTTCGAGGGCAGTGAAATCCCCATAGAGAAGCAATGCTTCGGCTATTCAGAGAACACAAACCAACAGTGAAAAGTTGCCGAAATGCCCTGCTGTTCGGTGGTTTCATTCGACAGGTTTATTCAGGCGAATCCCATAGGGTTCAATGTTAAAAATATTCCAGTTTTAATTCAATATTTAATAAACGTTTATTATAATATTCTGCTATAAAAAGTCTCTTTATTTATAGATTTTTTTAGGATCTTTTAGGCATTTTCTGGGATTTAATTGCGAAAAGAAATTCTTTTTTTTTAATCGTTTTTTTCTGTTTTCTGTAACAGCCCTTTTTATTATCATTCATTGGATCTTATATGTAAATTTCAGACATTTTCGTTCTGTAGTTTCTTTGCAAACAGCGTTTCACTTTTCAAACATTCAAGCGTACTGTTTTTTTTTTTTAACTCCATTTGCCTGCGATGTCGGGTTTTCCAGCGGCTGCTCTGCGCTGTGATCGGCTCCTGCTCGGGTTTCTCCAGCGTGTTCGGCGGGTTAATTCCGCTGTTTTGCAGAGTTTTCGGCGGGTTTTGCAGTGAGTGTTTGGCGGGTTGGCGGTGTTTGGCGGGTTTGTAGTGGGTTTTCCTTGGATTTCGGTTAACCTGTGGTGCTTGCTAAATACACTGGAGGGTCGCCGAAATAGGATCGCCAAATCGTGCCGAATTGAAGTGAACGAAAAGTCAACGAATGTACGGTGACTTTACGATTCTCTTTGAATAACCCTGTATGAATTTATCCTCTAGTAATGTTAATTTAGCTACCTAAACATTTTTCGTTATATATAACAAACCAATTTATGTGAAAATAGTTATCTATGGAACCGTATATTCTATTGTAAAAATTAACAATATTGTTACAAAAACAATTCGTATTTACAGCAGGAATCAAAGCTTATCCAGTTTCGGCTAGGGTCAGACGAGCGTGATTTCTAGGGACTGTGCGTCCGTGCAGTACGGACGGACGTTAGTACGGAAGACGTAGTAGTGGCCACACAGTCCGTTTTTTCACTGACGTTATTTTTGACGGATGTAGGAGGGAAAATAAATTAAAATGCAAAACCATTTTGTCCGTCAAAAATGCTGGACGTGTAAATGCAGTCCGTCTGACCATGTTCCATCACTCACACACAAAGCTATGCGGACGTTGCGGACGCAGCGCACTTTGTGCGGCCGTTCTAGGAGTTCTACGTTCTTGCCTAACTTGCGTCCGTTTGCCGCGGCCGTTGTGCGTCCGCAGTTCAGTGCGGACGTACTTCGTGTGTGGGACTCCATCGGCCTTTATGTCATGCTATCACGGACGTACTTTTGTGCACCATCACGGATGTGAATGCTGCGCTCGTCTGACCGGAGCCTTCCAGTGATCCATGATGCATCTTGCGAGAATTCCCAAATAAATAGATATGCAGATTTTTTATTGTGTTCTTGCAAGTGCACCATCTACTCCTTGCAGAGAAAGTGTCTCACAGTCACATCATTTTTGCTCTTTCTTTGTGTCAAATTATTTGTTGAAAAAGACAGGTTAACATCCAACACTAACAGGGTTATTCAAAGAGCACCTCTTTCGTTCCCTGCACTTCAGACAATAAAATTCAGCATTCACCGCAGGGTCCCCCAAGTGCAGGGAAAATCTGCAGAATGCATCCAAAAAAACGATTCAAAACCTCGGCATCGAAAGGAAAAACTGCTGCAAAACCGCCGGAAAAAAATCGGAGTGATCCGATAAACCACCGAAAAAAGCAGAATGCACATGAAGATCTGCCGCAAAACCGACCATCGGCCAGAAAAAGCCAACAAGCCGGCGAACGGGTTAAAAAAACCCAAAAAAAGAACTGCAAGTTTTAAAAGCTGTTAGCAAAAGAACTATAACACGGAAATGCCTGAAAATTACATATAAGGTCCTATGAATAATAACGAAAAGGTCTGCTACAGGAAAAAAAATGATATTTAAAAAAAATCCTGAAAAAATCCTGAAAAATGCCAATTTTTTTTTAAAAAATGATAAAGAGTATTTTTGCTGTGAATTAAAAGAATAAACAGTTTAATAACTATTCAATAAAAACAGGAATATTTTTTACATTGAAGTCTATGGGATTCGCTTGCTTACAGTTGCAAGACAAAGTATGTGAACCCTTTAGGATTACGTGGAGTTTTGCATGAATTGGTCATAAAATGAGCTCTGATCTTCATCTAAATCACAACAATTTGAAAAACACAGTCTGCTTAAAATAATACAACACAAACATTATGTGTTTTCATGTTTTTATTGAACAGAACATGTAAACATTCTCAGTGCAGAGTGGAAAAAGTATGTGAACCTTTGGACTTAATAACTGGTTGACCCTCCTTTGGCAGCAATAACCTCAACCAAGCGTTTCCTGTAGTTGCAGATCAGACCTGTACAACGATCTGGAGTAATTTTGGACCACTCCTCTTCACAAAACTGTTTCAGTGTAGCAATATTCTTGGGATGTCTGGTGTGAATCGCTCTCTTAAGGTCATGCCACAGCATTTCAATCGGGTTGAGGTCAGGACTCTGACTGGGCCACTCCAGAAGGCGTATTTTTATTTTGTTGAAGCCATTCTTTTGCTGAATTACTTGTATGCTTTGGGTCATTGTCCTGTTGCATCACCCATCCTCTGCTGAGCTTCAGTTGGCAGACAGATGGTCTTACGTTTTCCTGCAAAATGTCTTGATAAACTCAGGAATTCATTTTTCCATCAATGACAACAATCCGTCCAGGCCCTGAGGCAGCAAAGCAGCCCCAAATCATGATGCTCCCTCCGCCATGTTTTACAGTGGGGATGAGGTTTTGATGTTGGTGTGCTGTGCCTTTTCTTCTCCACACATAGTGTTGTGTGTTTTTTCCAAACAACTCAATTTTGGTTTCATCTGTCCACAGAATATTTTGCCAGTAGTGCTGTGGAACATCCAGGTGCTCTTTTGCAAACTTCGAAAGTGCTGCAATATTCTTTTTGGACAGCAATGGCTTCCTCCGTGGTGTCCTCCCATGTACTCCATTCTTGTTTAATGTTTTCCTTATTGTAGATGTGTCAACAAAAATGTTAGCATGTGCCAGAGATTTCTGTAAGTCTTTAGCTGACACTCTTGGATTCTTCTTTACCTCATTAAGCATTCTGTGCTGTGCTCTTGCAGTCATCTTTACAGGACGACCACGCCTAGGGAGAGTAGCAACAGTGCTGAACTTTCTCCATTTGTAGGCAGTCTGTCTTACCGTGGACACATGAACATCAAGGCTTTTGGAGATACTTTTGTAACCCTTTCCAGCTTCATGCAAGTCAACAATTCTTGATCGCAGGTCTTCTGTGAGCTCTTTTCTGCAAGGCGTGGTTCACATCAGGCAGTGCTTCTTGAAACCAGTAAACCCAAAACTGCTGTGTGTTTTTAAAGGGCAGGACAGCTTTCAGCAACACATCCAATAATATCACACTGATTGGACTCAAGGTTGGCTCACTCCTGGCTCCAAATAGCTCTTGGAGAAGTCATTAGGCTAGGGGTTCACATACTTTTTCCACTCTGCACTGTGAATGTTTACATGTTATGTTCAATAAACACATGAAAACATATAATGTTTGTGTTGTATTATATTAAGCAGACTGTGTTTTTCAAATTGTTGTGACTTAGATGAAGATCAGAGCACATTTTATGACCAATTCATGCAAAACTCCACGTAATCCCAAAGGGTTCACATACTTTTTCTTGCAACTGTAAACCTGCTGAACGAACCGCCAAACATCAGGGCGTTTCACTAACATTTCACTGCGGTGTCTCTGAATAGATTAACCATTACTTCTCTATGGCGATTTCAGTGCCGTCGAACAGGCACCGTATTTCGTTGGCAATTCGCTAAAATTTGGCGAACTGCCCGCATTTTGAATAGCTGAATGGCCATGAAAATGCACCGTATGGGGAAATTCACTGTTCGGTGCAATTTCTGAGCCAATTCAGCTCTCTCTGAATAACACTTTGGTATTTTGTCATATCCCTTCTTGCTTATCTCCCTGCAAGTGATATATTCCTCCAATTCCGATAATATGATTTACACGTGATTGACACTAACACAGCATAATCCGCGGGAAATACAAACATGCAATAAGCAGATTATTTATATCAGGTTACAGTATCCGTCTCTGTTTTTCTTATTGGAGCGTTGGGTTTATGGGTACCACTGCTATCTATATTATATTATATGCAAACATTTTGCTGGACGGATCCCGGTACAGACTGTGCAGAAACTTTTTGATTAATTATTGGTGCCAGTCAACAGCAGGGGGTACGATTACATTCTATGGACAAGATCTTCTTTTCTTTCATCTTGATCGTTGCTGTCGGCATTGCAACAACCTAATATCAACTGATCCCCAATGGAAAATGTTCCTTTTCAGTTTGATGATATTCATCAAGGATGCTGTCAGTTCTTCTAATGAACACCGGCTTCTAAACATTTATTGGCAGCAGTATCTTGCAACTGTCACTAACAATGCCACAGATGTGCTAAATATTCTTTCAGACACAGAGGGCGTTCAACTATAATAAACCCTAGTCTGCGCGGAGAATATTTTCTGTACACTTATTTTTCTGCTAAATATATGCTCCTTGATGTTAACCATTCACTTATGATTGAAATCTTCCGGCAGCTCAGAAACAATGACAGCTTGGCCTTTGAAAAACACAATGTTTTCATAGAAGCCGACTAAACATTTTTTTCCCTTGTTTTTCCCTTTTCTTTCTTTTTTTTAATGTAACCTGTTTCCATGGTGACTTGTTTTCTAACGCCTGCGGGAGCCAATCAAGCACCTAGGCAGGCATCTGCCTGAAGTCAGAGCCCTGGGTCAGCTCCCAAGTACCAAGGAAAAAAGATGGACTGATAACGTAGACTTCATTACAATTTGAAAGTGCGGGCAGTAATGGATCCTGGACATTTTCTCTCCTTTAAATAGATATATGTTTCTACCCCATGTCTGGGATGGAGCGCACACCACTCATGTTCTGCTTTGCTTCCTGATATCTCCAAGGAAAACAAGACACATGAGGTGTCATAGTCCCAAAAGATGTCCAGCATCGTGCTTGAAATGCATTACAACACAAATTGAGAACTTTGAGATGATGTCTTATTGGATGTATGTGAGGTGATGACTACATGGAAGAACTGTACCCCAAGGCTCAATACTCGGCCCCCTGCTATTCACAATATTCATAAATGATCTGCCTAACATCTGCAAAGCCTCAACTGTACACATGTACGCAGACGACACCGTAGTCTATACCAGCAAACCAAATCTCCCGCAGCTGGAGGCCGTGCTGCAAGAACAATTCACAGGGGTAGAAAAGTGGATCAAACACAACAAACTTTTTTAAAATACTGACAAAACGGTAACGATGCTCATTGGAACAGCACCTAAACTACATAAATTGCAAACACCCTATCTATGTGCGGGGACAAAATCAGATGGCACGCTGACTACAGTCACTTTTTCGGATTTAATCTCTGTACGTGAATACAACACGTTATATATATTGGATTTATCAGCCAAGCCTCCAATATGGCAGGGATTATTATTTCATAAGAAACTTATACGAGACACAAATATCAATCGTTTATATTTCCTAGAAATTCTCCTAAATTCTTTTAATTGTCTGTATTTTGCTTTGAAGAATACAATAATCAATAATCAGATAAAAACATATATATATTTATTACGTATACAAAAAAGTTTCAAATCTCATATCATAAACAAAGATTTATAAACCACAATCCATCAGCACATAAAAACTAGCTTCACAATATATGTATCTCCTGTTAGTAACTGCATATATGATTAGTATCATTTACCTTATCAGTCAGTAACTAATACACAAATGGTTAATAAACATTTCTGCTTAATACAACATGCATTTCCCAGCAAACAATGTTTGGCCAGCTAGATCTTATATATATATATATATATATATCTCTCTATACTACATGGATCAACAAAAGATGAGTTAATTTAAAATAATAAGTAATAAAACTTATTTAGTGAATCCTCCCCTAATCTCAAGAATTAAAATTCTAATCTTTTGCTTTTTATTTTGTAGTTATATAATTCCTTGCTTATTAATTTCAATCACAGTAATTTCCAAATTCAATATATATATTTGTATCAATCCTACAACAATTTCTTTTAGGATAAATCCTTATGTCCACTTCTTCATATTTCTATCTGCAGAATAGAAATATTTAGACTTTTGGAGCTACCAAGAATCTGAGAAATCTCAGTCTATCTGTTGCAAAAATCTTTACATTAATTCCTTAATTTAAATAGCTCTCATACATTACCTCTCCAATCTGGATTTTGATGAGTCTGCCTTGGAATTCCTTATGTAATGTTTTGGAATATATGAAGATTATCAATATCAGATAATCAATGCATGTGAGTTAGAGATTTGGTGAGAGTCAGAGATTTGGTGAGAGTCTTGAGTGCATTGTCCTGGAATCTGCATGCATTGTGGTGTGAGTCTCTGAATCTCGGAATGACTGCAACCAACATTGCCGCTTCAATTATAGTCAATTTGACATCACTAGCAATATCCTTCAGTATATCAAATATAATATTTGCTATCCTCTAGAGGGCAGTGATGCACTTCTCAATTAATTCCACCATTTCTTTTTAATATGTCTTATCTCGTGTCAAAGGTCAATCTGACTTAACAAATACGCTCTCTCTCCCATATATACCTTGATTATAAACATATATTTTGTGAATATATTTTACCTTACAAAGATATTAACTCTTATATTCCTATACCCAAAAGACAAAATATCTTCTTGTTTTAAAAACTTAAAACAGACCAATAAATTTAATTATGACAGGTCTTAGCACTTAGCCTGGCATTATATCACAGAAAAACATTTTAAAATTCCTTCATGTCTGGTATTTTTAAAAAAATATATAAGATCTCACCCAGCCATGAACTCTATAAAAAAAATCTCGGTTCATTTCTAACTAGGGAAATTTGGAGAAAGAAAAAGACTGTCTTTAAAAACAAAATGGCAGGGGGGGCGTGGCCAGCCGCGGAGGTGAACGGACGGGCAGAGCAGGAGCTCCGATGTACCCTGAGCGAATTTAAGGGTTTTACCGATTTCTCCTTGCTCCCACGACTTCTTTCTGGCAGCTCCTCTGTGGCGGATCATAGGGAGAAGTGTTCCGGAACCCTTTCTGCCCCCTCTCCGGACCCGCGATCCACGTGCTATCTGAGCCGACAGTGTCCGAGCGCCATCTTGGAGGCCTAGTAGGCGAGTGAAGCCTGATACCAGCCTCGCAGTGCACTGAATCCTGATGGGCAAAAAACCTAAAACCGGCGGGGTGGCAGACGATCCCTGCACTCCGGACATTCGGCTCTCACTGGGGGGTGCCTCGATGCGGAGAATACAGCAGCGGCAACACTCGGAGCCACCGGAGGTTAGTACGCCTGGCCCCTCTTCTGCTCCTCCACACGTTTTGTCCGAGATGGCCGATGGCGACATGCCGGCCACAAAACGGGACATTCAGGACCTCTTGGCCAAGGCTAAGCTTTCATGGCAGGCTGAAATCCAGGCCCTCGAATCCACCGTAGCCACTACCCAGACCCAGATTATCGCCGTCCAGGCACGCACACAAGAGATTGAGGGGGTGCAGGCCGCAACCCTTTCTCAATTGAATGCCCTTCAAGCGCAGGTGGGGAGTCTGCAGACAGCGATGGTGACCCTGGAAGCCTGCCATAGGCGACGAAACATTAAGCTATGTGGCATACCGGAGTCAGTGTTGGACTCTGCCCTACTACCATACGTTACCCGCTTTGTTCTGGCAATTCTCTCGTCTCGTTCTGACCTTCAGGAACCAGTGTCCTCGGCGATCAGGCTACGGAGAGCTGCGGCAGCCCAGACGGGTGTACCCCGCGACATTATCGTAGTTCTTCGGGACGTCCACGTCCAAATGTTGTTGCTGGAAGCGACTCGTAACGTTCCTGCAGTTTCCTTTGAAGGGGCCTCTATTGCAATCTACCGGGACCTCTCTTTCCTCGTCTTGGCAGTCAGACACCGGTTTCAACAGGCCACTGTGATCCTACGGGCCCATAACGTGCGTTATAGATGGGGGGCGCTCGGCACCTTGCTGATCTCCCATACCGATGGACGGACAGTCACAGCGAACAACCTGGATGATGCACTCACACATCTCCAGGCTCTAGGTCTAACCTCCGACGCCTCGGGCAGTGAGGGGAGTGAGTTGGTGGTGGGATCCCCCCTCTCTGCCAGGGAACCGGACTGAGTTATTGGGTTCCCCCTTTTTTGGGCTCGTGACGCAGTTTTCGCCATTCTGCGGACACTGTTCTGCTGTTGATTTTTTTTTTCCTGCATTGTACTTGCGGACTTTCGCTGTCCCTCCCCTTTATCTTTATCCCCCCCCCTGTAGAGACATCCACACGCCACCTCATGCTGCAGACCCTCTCCCCCCTTTTTTTTCTTTCTCCTTTTTCTTTTGGCATTTGGGGCAAACTCGGGGTGTGCCATTGTGGCAGCCACCATGGCTCTGTCTGCCATACCTGGCCCTCGAATGCACCGGCCTTGTGACCTGCACTTTTCCATGGCCTCCTGCGGTTCCTTAGAACTTCAGGAGTGAGCCAGGAAAGTCACATTTTGGGCCTTTGCTACCCTTTTTTCATCCCTCCCCCTTTTTTTTTCCTCAGGGTCCTGGAGCGCGTTTTGGTGTGTCTCCCCCCCTTTTCCCACCTTCCTACTTTGGATACCCCTTTGCCACACTGTTTAGAAGTTGAATTTTTGACGTGACTTTTACGTACTTTGGCCCACATGGCTAAGCTTTCTTTGCATTTGTTGTACTGCTGATTGGATTTGCAAAATAAAAATTTTGAATGAAAAAAAAAAATAGCTACAGGCATCCATTTTACCTTTTTTCCCTTCCAATATACCTGACAACTAGACATGTGCACAGCACAAAATTTCGTTTTGAACTAATGGATTAGTCCTAAAATGCAATTTATTTAGTTACTAAAGAAATTCGTTTTCAGTTCTTTAGTATGAAAACTAATTTCATTCATCCGAAAACCAAAGGATACAATTACTATTGTAGTGGCTCCTCAGAGGGCTGAGATCGCTGCTTGTTACAGTATCTCTCACTCTCAGCACAATGTGGGCCATATTACATAGTTGGTGCTAACATAACCAGAGCTGTTGTAAACTTCCCAGAGCCATTATAGCCAATGGAGGTTTTCAGTTTACAACAGCTCTGGTTAAGTTAACACCAACATTGTAATACTGCCCCGTGTCAGGCAAAGCTGTTACAGTAACTGACTGCTGCTCATCACAGCGCTGAGTTTCAGTAAAACTAGTAAATAATATTTTCATATATAAGAGGTTAGAACAATATTATTTCCTTGTTTTAGTGAAACTCTGAGCACTATTACAGTCAGTTACTGTAACAACTGAGCCTGATACATTGTACTGAGAGATACTGTAACAAGCAGCCGATCTCAGCGCTCACAGCCACTGGATTTAAAGGGCTGAAAAAAAGGATCCTCTCTGTTTAATGTTTAGAACATCCTCCTGCATTAATTAATACCCCTCTCTGTATAATGTATACAACATCCACCTGCATTATTAATACCCCTCTCTGTATAATATATAGAACATCCTCCTGAATTAATTAATGTCCCTCTCTGTATAGAACATCCTCCTCAATTTATACCTTTCTCTGTATAATGTATATAACATCCTCCTGCATTAATACCCCTCTCTGTATAATGTATAGAACATCCTCCTGCATTAATTAATGCCCCTTTCTGTATAGAACATCCTACTGCATTGGCATGTGGAGGGTGCAGATCTTCGGATGTTGCGATGTTGCGTTCTTCATTGCTGGTCTCCTTCACTCATCAATGTAATATCACAAAAAGGACTGAAACTAAAATGTAGTGCATTTTATTTTAGTTTCTTTCGTTTTTTGTACTGAGCAGTTTCGTTTCTCTTGAGTCATACTAAAACTAAATTATCCCAAAATTCTGACTAAATCGTTTTAGTACTAAAACGAATGCACATGTCTACTGACAACTTCTCTCAAATATCTAGGTATGTGGATAGACCCAAATCTATCCTTTGGTCCCCACATCGAAAAACTCTCATCGAAAATTTACCCCAAACAAGGTGCCCTGTACAGAAACAAATCCTGCCTGAGCCCCGGGGTAAGAAAGCAAATTGTACAACAAATGCTTATGCCGGCTATTGAATACGGAGATGTAGTGTATGCAGCTGCCCCGCAACCACACCTTCAGAAACTTACTACATTGTATATCTCATTCTGCCGCTTTGCATTACAATGTAACTACATGACCCACCATTGTGACATGTTAAAAGAGCTAAACTGGCTGTCGCTGGAGTCTAAACGTACCCTTCACCTTGGTGTTTAAGAGCTTTTCTGGGAAGCTACCACCCTACCTGAATAGGCCGCTTCCCCTAGCAGTTCCCTCATCCTATAACCTCCGATCCAGGACCAGCAACTTACTTGCAATACCACAATACAAAAAGACTGTGGCACAATCCTCATTTTCCTACAGAGCACCGCAATTATGGAATAACCTCCCAGACGCCATCAAATCTTCCCCCAGTCTAAAGTCACTCAAGAGCTCCGTATTAACATACCTCAATACAGAATGCACCTGTAAACATGTAACATAATGACTATTTCCTACATATTTATTTTCTGTTAATCTGTATATTTGTGTTGTTTTTTTTAATATCTTGCATTGTATTACTTTGTATTTCTGTAACAACTGTAACATTTTAATGTTCTTGAACCCAGGACGTACTTGAAAACGAGAGAAATCTCAATGCATCCTTCCTGGTAAAATCCTTTATAAATAAATAAATAAATAAATAAATAAAGAACTATTCTCTACCCATGGAAAGTCCTTGACAATGCTCAGTGTCTGCTGAATACAGCATAAAATTAATAATACAGGTCAGGCACCTCTTATTCGAAACTCTAAAATTTGGTAGACTCTGAAAACCGAAATTTTCAGAGCCATCCAGATTTTAGTATTTTCAGATTTTGGGCACTCTATGGGAGCTGACGCTCAGGAAACCAGCTCCTGAGCGCTGCAGCAGATCGTGGCACACGCTGGACGCACCTGGGCAACCCCAGCGTGTGACATTCTCTGAGCTATGCTATTCATTGTGTTTGTGGAGAAACCCTGCAGAGCGCTCCCTGCATGTGTACATGCTGGTGGCTGCAGCAGGAAGGGGAATGCGGCTTTCCCGCCATGGTCTCTTTCCTCTATGTCATTGGATGCTTCCAGATACTAAAATCCAGAAAAATCCAAAATCCAGAATGTTCCCGAGCATTCCGGATAAGATGTTCTCCACCTGTCCACCATAGATACCATCTAAACCTAAATCTCTGGTGGCCTTTTTAAATTGAAGGATAAAATATAAAGTTTGTTCAAAATTTTAAGAGTATCATCAAAAATGACCTTACTGAATAAGATACACAGGTCAATGGTAGTATTATGGATCCACACCTGTGTTGCTCATACCTACAAACATGTACCTCAAAGCTGCCAATATCACATTCCTTCAGCTTTTACAACTTTAACATTACACAATACCAAGACGATCTCGAACTAGAGACTCATTTTACTTTTATTTATTTTTTTGAAATTCAAAATTTTTATTGAGAAAGGAAAAACAGACAATACAGATTATCAAATGAGGTGCAGAGAATATAATACAGAAAAGTACACACAAAACAAAAATTTTTAGTCATAAACAACCATAGTGGGCATCTAGCGGGGCAGATGTGTAGGGTAGAAAAAGGCCGGGTCACATAATATCGGTGATTGCACGAACCTCTTCGGGGAAGGAGATTACGCAATCTCTCAAAATACCCCTCTAAGCGGAGATCCCCTAAAGCGTACACGACCTCAGTATCCGAAGAAGCTACCTCCGTCTGCACCTCAATGGTCGCCAGACAAGGAAAGAATGAATATAAAGGAAAGAAGGAAACATTAAATATAAGGAGAAGGATAAACAAGATATATATAGATAGACGAGGAAAAAGGGGAGAGGAATGAGAGAAACAAAAAAAAAAAGGGGGGGAGGAAAAGGACAATCACACCCGGGCCAGTCCGCCCCAGAAACAATATCCTCAGGCCACCTCCATCGCACGACGAGCAGTTGCTGCATAAGAGTTCCAATGGAACCATTTCAGTCCCATGTCTGCCTCAGCGTCCCTAGTTGCAGTCTCCAGTAGGCTTGTGCACCGATTTTTTTTTCGGTTCGATTCGGTTCGATTTGTTCGGATGTTTAAAATTTTCGATTCGGCTCGTTTCGACCGATTTCTGTTTCGATTCGGTTCGGTTCAGCTCGTTTTTCGTGTACATTTTTTTTCGGAATATCGACCATTTTCCGTGTTTTCGGGTCACTTTGCTCGTTTTTTGTATCGACTGTTCGTGATTTCGGAAATTTTTGTTTTTTCGGAACGTCTATTCTCCTCGTTTCAAAGTGTCTAACTCTATTTGTTTTGACGTAAACTACTATGGTTTACTTTTTTTATACTTTATATATTTTTTATAATAAATTTTTGGTTTGTTTTTCGGATCCGATAATTCATTCTGTCGATATGATAATTCTGGCGATTCTATCGTGTTTTTTTTTATTAAATAAAGATCCTTTTTTTCTTATGAATATACATTTCACAACTTTATTTAATCATATTAAAATGGTATGAAAGCCAAGGAACAAAAAAATGAACAAAACGATTTAAAAAAACGCTAAACTGACCCGAATGCCACAAGAAACAAGTGATACGCATTTACAAATACAAAATTTACAGAATCAGCGATATAACCGATAGTTAAATATACGATGTCCAGAATTACCGAAATGGAACCGAAATCACGAATGGAACCGAAATCATGAATAGAGCAAAAATAAATTTCGATTTGACACATTTCAAGTCCATTCGAAAAATCCGAAATTTTTTCGTTTCGGCTCGGAAAACTTTTCGGATCTGTCGGTTTTCGGGTCCGATCCGATTCGGAAATTCGGCCGAATCCGAAAACACGAATCGGGAAATTTCGTGAAAATTCCGAAATTCCGAAACCCGAAACGCACATCCCTAGCCTCCAGGAGGTCCACCGAACGGAAGCCCTCCACTCTGCTGATCCATGACCGGAGAGATGGCACTTCCATAGAGCGCCAATGTACCGGCATCAGGGCTCGAGTCGCCTGTAGCATAATTTTACTTTATATTTAATACAACAAAGACGTATGGTGAAAGGCCTAATCACTATGATATAACTAGTGTCAACAAAGCATCACACACCTGCTCAAACATTCAAGGTGAAATTGATGCATAACGTTTCATTGGGTCAGTCTTGCCTATCTGCCCCATATAACCACAATGAAGCTTCACAATCTACAAACAATAGGTACATGAATTGTGTACATGTTGGTAATACTCTATTTGGCTTAGCGTCTCCCATCTTTGAAACTCTTTATTTTATTGTGAAGTTGTGCCCATGTATGGATTGGGACAGTATTTTGACTGCACCAAGGGTGGAGCTCCTGACCAGGGTTGGCTTGATCAAATCCTTTGTAGGGGTGAGGAAATACGATGGGATATAAAAGATCTGGCTGTTCTTGAGTTTGACAGAGAGGGTCATGGGTATCTTTAGTTCTTCTAACTGGTCAGAGGAGCAGTGGGTCATGCTTTTGCTCAGCACTGTATTAGCCCCTGCTCTGTATCAGCTGAGAAGACATGTTGCTCTTTCCAGTTGGCCCGCCACATGTGGCTTTGGAATACTGATGACTATCATTTTCCTGAATGACAGAATGGCCAGTCAAACCCTGGCAGTGACATATATGGAATTAAAGGGGAACCTGTCATGCCCAAACATGTTGGACGCATTTGACAGAGAATTACTCTAGCATTTTGTTGCTAACACCTATGTTCAGAAAATCGTATCAAACAGATTGCTGTAACTCATTTTTGTGGCATGCTGGTGGCGTCAATGGCAGCTGTGAGCAAAGAGCCATCCTACATGACTGCCCTCTGCTCACTCCTCACAGCACGTTGACTGCCAACGTGATAACCACAAAGGCCCAATCTCTCAGCACTGCTCAGTGGCCCTCCGTAAACTTTGCCCATTGAAAAGGAAGATGGTCATGCTTTGGGATGGAGGTGGGTAAGTTCAACTTGCGATATCCCAGCAATGGGTGAGATATCACATTGATCTTTACGAACAATGTTCATCCCCTGGCCGGTACAGGTGCACTTTAAAAAAAGGAATGTGGAAACTTTTCATAAAGGCTCCCAAATTCAACTTTCTCAAATGACAAAGCTACATAAATAAGAAGGACAGAGAGCAAGAAACCAAAGAGGAACATCTCCAAACATATGATTGTGATGGTGTGAAAGACAACTGATCACATATTACTCTTGGATTTCAAGTTAGAATAGAGCAATCCTAACTATTGAGATTAAAACAATTTCTGGTAATGCTAATTGGAATTGAACGAGTATCTTTCAAGTTTGCCGTGACTAGGGGCTTTTATGGGAAACCGTATTAAAATGTTCATCACAAATCTATTTACAGGCGGTCTGAAGAAATCGCATGAATAACCAAGTAGTAACACATTATTCAAACTGAGAACATATTCAGCATTCAGAATAAACCAATCAAAATGAGTAACAACGTTATTTATTCAGATGAATCTAGAGAGGAATCGGAGATGACTTGAAATACTGAATGCCAATATGCTGTGCAATTTGGATGTTAAAAAAGAACATGTAATATAATAATAATGATAAATATGTAAAGGCAAATCAAAGCGAAAACTTCAGGAAGCTGGTAGGAAATATGCTGTTTTTAAGTTGTTTACTACAAAAAAATAAATTGGATGTGAATTAAAATGAATACGAGCAGCTCGGCAGCCTTTCTTCACCGACTTTCTTCTTGTCCATTCAAAGGTCACGGTCGAGAGATCTGGGAACAAAATCTTGATACAGAATGTCAGTATTAGAAACACTCTTGTGCCTGTCATGGTACTGGTTGTCAAAATGTCTTTGAAAGAAGGACAGAGGAGAGGATTTATAAGGGGAAATAAAACCATATTTAGGAAAAACATGTTTTTTTGACCGTGTTGTATATTGTACATTGCCTGGCCAAAAACAGTCACCACATGCCGTACAAGTCTGTTATGATCTCAGATTGCTTCAGTTGGTCAGGTCTAGGTTCAGCAACAATATGAGGCCAAAAACATAGGTCATGTTACTCCCGGAATATACTGAATGAGCAGATTTCTCCATCATTGGGTTTTTTCTTCCCTGATGGCACAGCGGGCATTTTCCAAGATGGCAATGCCAGGATTCATCAGGCTCAAATTGTGCAAGAGTGGTTCAGGGAGCATGAGACATCATTTTCACACATGGATTGGCCACCGCACAGTCCAGACCTTAACCCCATTGAGAATCTTTGGAAGCTGTCAGCTTGAGAATAAAAATTATAAAAGTGTTCAAGGAAGCTAGAGTCATGATCCAGTCATCTATGGATGGCCTCCCACCACTAAAGATCAACATGTCAAAGACTGAGCTCCTACTTATTCCTCCCTCCAATGCCTCCCCACCTCCTGACTTCTCTATCACGGTGGAGGGTATCACCATCTCCCCATCAAACCAAGTTCGCTGTCTTGGAGTTACACTTGACTCTGCTCTTTCCTTCTTCCCCCACATCTAGTCTCTTTCCTCCTCCTGCCGATACCAACTGCGTAATATTTCCAGAATTTGGCGATTTCTTACCGCTGTCACCACAAAACAACTCATACACGCCCTGGTAATCTCCCGATTTGACTATTGCAATAATCTCTTATCTGGCCTCCCTCCCGCCCGCCTCTCCCCCCTACAATCCATCCTGAACGCCTCCGCCAGGCTAATTCACCTCACCCGCCGCTCTGTCTCTGCTGCTCCCCTCTGCGAGTCCCTTCACTGGCTCCCCATCCACTGCAGAATTAAGTTCAAAATCCTTATCCTTACCTACAAAACCCTCACTAACTCAGCTCCCCACTACCTGTCCTCACTAATCACCAAATACACCCCAGCCCGCTCCCTAAGGTCAAACAGTGACCTGCGCCTAGCTTCTCCCCGCATCACCTCTTCCCATGATAGACTGCAGGATTTCTCACGCGCAGCCCCCACTCTCTGGAACGCTCTCCCTCGTACTGTCAGACTTTCCCCTAATTTCTCTTCCTTCAAACGCTCCCTGAAAACATTCCTATTTAGGGAAGCCTACCACCCAACTCACTGACGCAACCATCAATCACTCTCACCTTACAGTCCTCTCCTCCTGTTTCCAACCCCAACCCTCCTAGATTGTGAGTTCCTACGGGAATAGGGCCCTCATCCCCTCCTGTACTGTTTGTCAAATGTTGTTCAATGTATTGTAACCCTGTCTGTACTGTGCCTATTGTACAGCGCTGCGGAATATGCTGGCGCTTTATAAATAAAGAATAATAATAATAATAATGTGGTGGAGAACACTTTACGCAGCGTTGCGACTCTCCCATCATCAATACAAGATCTTGGTCACAAATTAATGCAACTCTGTATGGACGTAAATGTTGTGACACTATATAAGCTTATCAAAATGGTGCCACGGCGAACGTGTGCCATAATCAAAGCAAAAGTCCAATGAAATACTAAAGTGTATGATATGTTTTTGGCCAGGAAGTGTATATGGCCTCAATCTACATTATGATCGTTCGCATGCAAACGCAGTATAGATTGGGTTTTCCTGCAGCTCCTGAATACAGATTTATCAATATTGTGATTTTCAATGTATCACTGTGCTGGAGTTGTCTTACGTATTTCTTGATTTTGTATCCTGTGTGCCTTTGCATTCACTATTTATTGTTTTAAAACCTGACTAAATACTTTTCCTCCACTGTCAGCTTGAGAATAAAAATTATAAAAGTGTTCATGGAAGCTAGAGTCATGATCCAGTCATCTATGTTGAGGGTCTTCAGCTTGTGCATGCCACTGTGCGTGAAATTGATAGAAACTCTATAGGTTCTAACCACTAAATGATGATTCATGACTGATCTAGCAGTAACTATTGTAGCCAAGCTGCCGTTGCTTGGTTTCGTTTAGACTGTGCACAAAAGGGACCCTCTGCTAAACAGTCAATTGGCCAATTCTAAGTTGGCAGCTTTTAGAGGAGCTTAAATTTGCCTTGGCCATCTAATAACATATACACATGGTGGAGATTGTCCTCCTGTTACTCATTTCAAGTCAACTTGAAAATGACAAACTCCATCGACATAAACAAGAACATGGGAAAAAACATTTTCAAGAGCTAAGTTCAGCCTCATATTGGCTACAAGCTGGTTGTTTTTGCCAAATATTACATGTGTTTATTTAACTCAACAAATATGAATTAACTGCACCATGGTATGACTAGATCTACTAAGCGTAAATCAAGTTAACCCAATCAAACACAATGCAAACATTGAAAACCAAAGTCAGCATTCAGTGACTACATTCTTAGGACATGTCTGTGAATGATGATGATTTTTTTTTAACTTAACAGATGACTTTTCAAAGACTTGTAAAGTCTGAATTGTTTGCAAACCCCTATTCTTTCATTCAAAGAGCAGTGGTTCGACTATGGCGATATACAGTATGGTGAGACAAGGTTAAATTCACTATTTAGGGAACTGGCACTGTAGGTTGTCGTAATTTACATTGTTCCTTCCAACATAGTTTCTGCTGAAGTTGTCCAGTCTATATCTCAAATTCAATAAAAATGGAGTACCAGCACTAAATGGAGAATAGTTATAATCACAAATGAAAAATTATCTAGCGCCAGCGAGCAAAGTCCACCGGTAAGCAAGATTATATACACTGCATGTCCATGGATGAAATATTCTTTTTTTCAAGGATTCATATCCTTTGAAGAAGTATTTGAAGAACTGCAGGGACAGGAGAAGAGACCAGGATTGCGCAGTATATTGCTCCAAATTTTAAAATCAAAATAAAGCACAAGTATCCAACTCACATTTGCATGAGCCCACACCTGGCTCTAGGGTAGATAACTTTATGGGTCTTTTAACTTCTTCAGGCACCCATTAACCCCTTTGGGGATCCTGTAGATTTCGCTAGAGTTCCCGCAAAACACTAAGACGCAGTTTACTCTGCCATTAATATATCCACAGAGATCCAGAGGAGGGAATTATCTGGATAAACCTACGCGTTTCCCAGCTGCCAGCCGTCACCTGCCATCATGACACCTTACACCTGTAACCCCATGTCCTTTGCCTGGGCCAGCAGTGACTTCTTCAAAGGATATGAATCCTTGAAAAAAAGAATATTTCAGCCATGGACATGTAGTGAATACAATCTCGCTTACCGGTGGACTTAGCTCGCTGGCGCTACGTTGTTTTTCTATTGTCATTATTGCTCAGGGTTGTTCAGAGGAACCCCCAACGTTTAGCGAGCGGATTGTGTGCACAATTTCTGGTGGGCGCTTCACTCCTTTACACGGAAAATAGTCATAGTTTACACATTTTTCCCCAAGAGTTACATTGGTGCCATCGTTTGCATAACTCGCCATGGTTGAATTTTGCTTCTCCAGATAGCTAAAGTTCACCATAGTTGGAACAAGAGTGATTTATTTGCATCAATGGTGAACATCAGCAGTGATCGATTAACTCCTTTAATGTTAGAAACCTGAGATTATTTTATAAACCATATAGAGAGGTATATGTCAATGCCTAGGTGAATAAGCAGTACATAAGGATAAAACTTAATTTTTAATCAGAAAAATAAGTAAAAATCCCTCACTATATAAGCGTAGATATCAGCCAAATGGCTCAAGGTGAAACAGCAACAGTGCAACAAAAATGAAAATAAGCCATTGAATCAAAAAAAGCACATACAAGTGTAACAAGAAAAACAATATTAAAAATCAATTCCCTGAGTACACTGGTTTTGTCAAGGAAAAAATGTATATGTATATGAGTCTGTATAACTTGTAGCAGTTCCCAAATGCTTTGTAATCAAAGCTCCTCAATAAGCAAGAAAACATCCTTCGTGAGATTGTGTTTATAGCAAAGAAAGTCTTATCTCCCATCTTTACAGAAGCCTGTCCTGATGAAGCCGGCACAGTATACTGCCAAAACATGTTGACGTTATGCCCTTTCAATATTCTTTATGCCTTCAAAAATGATTTCCACTCTGGTGATGTTTTAATTTGTCACTTCCCTGTTATATGGAGTGTGGTGACTTGCGCAACCCCCACTCCACTTTCCTGGGTTTAATACATTTATGAAGTCTGCTTCAGTGTATCTATCAGTTCTCTTCCGCTCTTTTCTTT
Organism: Leptobrachium leishanense; assembly: GCA_009667805.1. Taxonomy (NCBI): domain Eukaryota; kingdom Metazoa; phylum Chordata; class Amphibia; order Anura; family Megophryidae; genus Leptobrachium; species Leptobrachium leishanense. Next base: position 42,481,001 of record CM019064.1, read on the forward strand.
GCTAAACACAATCCCACGAAGGATTGTTTTCTTGCTTATTGAGGCACTCTAATTACAAACCATTTGGGCACTGCTAAAAGTTATACAGACTCATATATACAAATACATTTTTTCCTTGACAAATCCAGTGTACTCAGGGAATTGACTTTTAATATTGTTTTTCTTGTTACACTTGTATGTGCTTTTTTTGATTCACTGGCTTATTTTTGTTTTTGTTGTGCTGTTGCTCTTTCACTTTGAGCCACTTGGCTGATATCTCTGCGTATAATGTGAGGGATTTTTACTTATTTTTCTGATTAAAAGTTAAGTTTTATCCTTATGTACTGCTTGTTCACCTAGGCATTGACATATACCTCTCATTTACATTTACGGGTTACCCCCTTGTTGCATTAGGTGTTTTCTTTCCTTATCAATATCATTGAGAGACTTACTATTCCATTCCTCCATTATAAACCATATAGATAATAGAAATATTGCCTGTGTGCCTGTATGTTTTTTCAGTTCAGGTTGTAACAACTGCCAACCACAGATGTGACTTTGACATTCCTTCACTTAAAAACTCGGGTAAAGATCTCTCACATAAAACTGAACAACCAACCTCAATCTCAGTTCTGGCCTCTAAATGACTGGCTTTTTGGAATATTACTACTTCAATGGGTGTGAGCGGTTTCGGGGCGTGTGACGTAGCTGTGAATTCTCTGTGGGCGGCTAATGATTGTACGATTGTTTCTTTTCTTTAAAAGTGAAACCTTTTCAAAATCGATTCTTTAGACTCACTTTTAGGTATAAAGTTCTGCTCTAAAACCAATAGTTAGCTCTCCGCGGAACTCCAATAAATGCCTCTCTATGGTAATCCATAGTAAGGTCGTCAATATATCCATACCAGCATTTTAAACGTGGGAAATATAATAAGCTATTGGCAATCCACCTTACAGAAGACACGGCTCTCCTAATCATCATTAACTCGGGGCTGAAGAATCCATTTTAAATTACTCATAGGCATTTTAATTGAGGTCATACTATGTAAATTAAGTTGGGTTACGAGCTTTTATATTTTATTCTTCGCCATCAATTACGCCTTGCCATAAACTAAGGGTGTCTCTATACTATAAGCTTTCTACAGAGCAGATAATTAAATACTGGCCGTAGGCTTGAGTCAATACTTGCGTACTGGTTCCTGATATAAATGAGCACTCAGAAGAAGACTTACCGAATTACATGCTGCAAAATTTCCAGATTACTCAAGTGTGTCACAGGGACTAGAGTGTGATGTGCGTGTTAAAAATACATTTACTGTATGTCTGCTTACATAGGTCAATTATCAATCAGTCTAATTGGAAAATTATAAATAGTCGACGTGTCATAAGCTGGTAGAATTTGAGCACCGTTAATGCCATCGATTTATTTTATGATGGTAGATAACTAAGGAGAAGGAAAGTAATGAGCATTTCAGTATAAACTCCAAAAAACTAATTAAAGCGGTGATGGAAGGAAGCGTCAGGTTAATGGTAAAACACAGTAAACATGATTTACCGATATGACATCACACGATTCCACATATCATAAAGCACGTGTCGTTATTTTGTCAGCGCTCATGCAATCAAACGGCAAATATAACAGACATGCTCATTTTATTCAGTGTTAAATATGACATCCACATAAAAATATAGTAATCATCTCAATATACTAGATTAGCAGCGTTCACAAGCAAAAATACTACCTGGAACAACTTTCATAATGTGTCCTATTTAGAAATGATTTATATTTCATACTTTTTCCACTTACTCCTCATTCATTGCTTTTATTTTTTCTTCTCTTGTACCACATTGCGGAAATGTACAAGTCACTTTGTCATTTTCTCTCTTTTAATTTAGTGTTATTTAGGAATTTAAAGTTTATTATATAACCACGTTTAGTGTTTATATATTCCTATACATTCCATTATTTTAACGTATACATATATGTGTATATATTTATATGTGTGTGTATATATATATATATATATATATATATTATATATATATATAGATTAGGTAGGCTGTGTTAGTCCAGATGCCAAAATCACGAGTATAACAGTCTGTAGTGATACCTTTTGGACTAACGTTACATTTATAAAACAAGCTTTCAAGAGGATTCCTCTCTTCTTCAGGTCTGGAGGCTATACTCAGCAAAATAATAGAATTAAACATTAAGGGCTAAATTACAATCATCACGTAAACGTTAACGCTCACTTGCGTGAGCATTAATGTTTGCTGTGGTGTTTACAGCATATTACAATCCAAACGCAAACGGGTTAAGAAACCCGTTTGTGTTTGGTACCTTGCGTTTTTCAGCGCGAGGTTACTGTACTTTGCGCTCCCTATACTTAACATGGGGAGCACAAAGTGTTAATCGGCGCTGGATTACAAAATCCCAGCGCAGATTAACGTCCGGCTCTGGTTAGCAAAAAGTTAACCACAGCCAGGACTTGGTGTTAACGGATTCCGCTTCGTGTGCATCTGAAACTTGGAGTATATTGATTGCAGTTGGATTTTTGCACCGGAGCAGAAGAAACTTGTTTGTGGTGTGTGGGGTCACCTGGACTTGTGTATATATATATATACAGTACATATATCAATGACCCCACAGGTGTACGCACTCACGCCAATAGGTGTGGCTCAGCCATTACGTCCAATGCAATGCAGCCATGGCAACCAAAGAATGCACTCCGTATATATATATATTCATTCATTTTATTTCTTAGTTTGCTTTTAAAAATTTGAAATTAATAAATGTATATATTCAATTTTTTGTATGTTTTTCTGTTTCATTTTCCCCTCCCCTTTGCTTCTATATTTCTGTTCCCTTGCTGGAAGTCTCAGAGCGCTGTGTAATAATTTTATACAGGGTTATCCAAAGAGATCCGAATTGCTTGAGAAAGGTAACCAAACGCTGAAAATCAGCGTTCGGTTACCTTTCCTGGCCATTCGGCTATTCAGAGAGCAGGCAATTCGCCAAATCCTGGCGAATTGCCTGCACATACGGTGCCTGTTCGGTGCCTGTTCAAGGGCAGTGAAATCGCCATGAAAAAGCACTGCTTCGGCTATTCAGAGAACACAAACCAGCAGTGAAAGGTTCCCGAAATGCCCTGCCATTCAGTGGTTTAATTCGCCAAGTTTATTCAGGAGAATCCCATAGGCTTCAATGTTAAAAATATTCCCGTTTTAATTCAATATCTAATAAACCGTTCATTATAAAATTTTGCAGCAATAAGTCTCTTTATTTATAGATTTTTTAGGATATTTTAAGCATTTTTCAGATTTTTTTTTTTAAAAGTCCGATTTTTTTAAAAAAAATTTAAGTTTACTTATTTTTTCTGTAACAGACCTTTTTATTATCATTCCCCGGACCTCCTGTGTAAATTTCAGACATTTTCGCTCAGTAGTTTCTTTGCAAACAGCGTTTCATTTTCACAGATTCATACAAACTGTTTTGCTAATTTATTCACTGCCTCCTCTGCGTCTCAGCTGCTTCGGCTCTGTGTGATTCGGCGGGTTTTGCGGTTAGTTTTCGTCAGGTTTGCGGCAGCTTTTCCCTGCAAATTCGGGGTCCCTGTGGTGCTTGCTGAATACACCGCAGGGTCACCGAAATGGGATCGGCAAAAGGAACCGAATTGAAGAGAACGAAAAGTCACCGAACGTTCGGTGACTTTTCGAATCTCTTTGAATAACCCTGATAGTGTAGGCCTTCTCTTCAATAGGCTAAAAATGATTACATTATTGGACTGCTAGAGATGGACTGAACCTTTACAAATGGGGCGATAACGTTTTTTTTAAGGAATTAATTAAATGAATTCAGCCTGGTGAAACTATTATTATGGCAATCTATTCTCTACCTTGCAGGAGGTAATCCTAGTTATTCGACAACCTTTAGAATTCTTCAAAGAAACAGTTAGGGACAGCGCTCTAAATGGTACTATCAACAGACAAGAGACAGTAGGTGAACAATGTTAATCTGACACACCTTAATTTGGAAAGTGGGTACAATGTCCGATTGGTGCATGTATGGTAATTCATATAAACCTCAAAATAAAGAGGGAGAAATATAACATAGCGTATTACTGTGTAACAAAAATATGTACAGACATGCAGCAAAATGTGCACTCGCGCTTTATGAGAGCTCCTAGCCCTCATGTGATCGCTCCCAGATTGAAGGTTAGCTATCCCTTGAGGACACCAACGAGTTGGGAGATACGGGCAGTCGGGTTAACCCTGTAATAACCTGCGGAGCGATCACATGAGGGCTAGGAGCTCTCATAAAGCGTGAGTGCACATTTTGCTGCATGTCTGTACATATTTTTGTTACACAGTAATACGCTATGTTATATTTCTCCCTCTTTATTTTGAGGTTTATATGAATTACCATCCATGCACCAATCGGACATTGTACCCACTTTCCAAATTAAGGTGTGTCAGATTAACATTGTTCACCTACTGTCTCTTGTCTGTTGATAGTACCATTTAGAGCGCTGTCCCTAACTGTTTCTTTGATTGTCGTATTGATTGAGATTTTGGAAGGATTATCTCTAAGGACAGAGCGAATTTAGAATTCTTCAGACTCACCTGGCTGATCGTTACCTTCCTTGTCCACAGCAGGGCTTACTGTTGAGAACATGGGGAGGATGGCTGATATCGGGAGAGATATTGCGTTGGTAATGGGATTCATCCACTGCTTTATATTTCAGATAAAAAGGTAAATCAGTGAATTGTTTTGCAAGACTTTTTACTGATTTAAAATGAATAATAAATAGTTTTACAGTAGATAGAATATATTTATGATACGTTTGAACACTACAGGAATATCCCTTCAACCTTTACAATTTACTTATGGTTTAAATTTATTTTCTTACAGAAGACGGAAGTGGTTCCAGGTTAAATAAACATAATTCGATTCGGAATGTCTGTATGTATTTGAGTGCTATTAGATTAAAGTGTTAAATGACACTAACAGAAAGATAGATTCCGGTGATTTTAATTGAACTGGTTCACGCAGCACACTCTGCCCCCATACATCTTCACGATAAGGAGACTATAGCGTGACTGCTTCAAACCCTACATTAAAATTTGATTTAACTTACATTTTCCAAAGTCCTGAACAAGGCTTCATGCTTTCTTCCAAGCCTTTAATTTCTGTATCTGTTAATAAAATGTATATGTATTCTTCTTTTGATGAAAATATTAAATGATATGATGTCTAATGCTCCATTTCAATCCTTTATATTCTATATTTTTCTTTTTTCAAAAATAAATCTTAAAAACCATCACACCTTCTGGTCCTGGATTCATGATCTGGTGTGGTTAGTACTGGGCCGCTCGGTGGACATGGACCTCTGGACGTATTTGCTCCAAGGCTCTCATGAGTCGTTATCTCGACCAGAGAGCAAACTCCTTCACAGCATGGCCTTGTCAGTGAGGAGGGCTGTGGCTCAACAGTGGACGGCACCTTCCCTCCCTTCGTTGGCGAGGGTGCGGATTAATATCCGGGATAATTTGTCGATGGATCGCTTGTTGGCTATGGTACATGGGACGATGCCTCTCTATCGAATTTGGACTCCCTGGCTCGATTATGAGCCTGGTTGAATGACTTATTGGACGGGCAGCTTGCAATTCTGTATGTTGTCGGTACAACGGTTGTTTTGGATGGGAATGGTGGTCCCCCCCTCTCTCCTCCTTCCTTCCTTCCTGGTGTCTTTTTGATTTTTCTTCACATTTTCTGCTTTTGGTTATTGTTCTTCTATTCAAAAATGGTCCGTACTTCCTCGTGCTCTGTCATCATTGCCTCCCTTGGGGGGGTCAGTCTGTTGCATGTACTGGCACTTTGAAAAATAAAGAATTATATTAAACAAAAAACATCACACCACCACACTAGCACTAAATATGTTGGTACATTCTTAAACATTTGGGTTAGTTTAGTTCAGGGATCTCAAACCCTGCCCCTCCAGATGTTTCCGAACTAAACTTTGCGTGATTCTCTGGCCATTTATTACATTCAAAGAATTCTGGGACTTGTAGGCAGTAAACATTTGGGGGGGGGCAGAGTTTGAGATCCCTGGTTCAGGTATTCGGCTCAGAGCTCAGTCTTCATGTACAGAGACATTCTGATTGGGATCCCATGTTTCAGTTAGTGTTGGACAATGAATTCGGAACAAGGTATTTGGGATTGGCGTTATTATATCTTCTCAAACACTTGCTTTGTTCCTCGTTCTTGGTTTTACCTTCCAGAAAAGCTGCCACGTCGACATAAAGAATATATGAGAACCAGAATACAACTCGGTCTCACGCTGATCACTTGTCACTTTCTCTATCATGGTTGGACAAAACCTCTGAAAAGCCTTCTTTTCATCTAATCCGCTACGTGATGCCGGCCGACTGAGCCATTACTCCAGGCAATGCTTCTCACAAAAAGGCCAGTGCGTGGGCATGTACAGCGACTGGAAGAAGTTCAAAAGACGAACATAATTTTTTAATAGATTTATTTATTATTTGCATTTGTTTCTGACAGGTAATCTATAAAGTGTATTAACAACAATGTGGGCGACCGCCCGCTTACAATGCCCCTGGTAAAACGTATGAAGAAATGATATACCTACGCGTTACACTCTTCCTCGTCCATGTGCATTCTTCTAAGTGTAGAGACAAGAATTTTCTTATTTTACTTAACAAATAACAGATCAAGAATGATACATCAAGATAGTCCTGGCCCAGGGTAAAATAATTAAAAATCAACGTTGCAATAAATCAAATTGACAACTAGGATGGAACCAGTGTCTCCTGACAGGGTAACGGGGGATTTTAGTGAAGCGGGGAAAATAAAAAGTCATGTCAAATGTATAAATGAAGATTTTATTTTCACTCGGTCAATCCCAGTGATATATACGTATATATTTTTTTTAAATATATATATATATATTTTTTTAATAGTCTTTTACTTTAAGATCTTCAGCTTGTAGTGTTGACTCCACAGGTATCCAGATAAACATGTCAGATGAATTCATACAATAAGTAGCAAAATGATCTTCCATCTGCATTCTGCGGGGAGCCCTCCAGCATCACAAAGAGTATCACACTGATTGGTAATGTAGCTGCATACATCCTAGCTGAGAAGCAGATATAATGACGTGAGGAGATGTATCGAACGGCTGGTGGAGATTCATGAATAATCTTCCCCTAATCATTGATTTGGTGAACACACGCTTTCCAACTGAGAAAATATACCTTATTTATTTTACATCTTGCCTATAGTATCCTTATTCTTGGAAATTACCATAGAATGAGCTACTGTGCTACGATCAATGGACTAGTTATACATAACGATTAGGTGGAATAAGGCAGGACAATTACTGGCAGCTCAGGGAAAACATATAGATGTCAGGATAACGATTACGTGATCATAAAACACGTAATGAGGCTCGATTGACGAAAGCTGACGTTGAGGAAATTTGGTTGAGTTACAAAGAGGATTGAGCTATACTGATAAAAGAAGAAATGTATGAATATCTATAGTTATTAGGTGCGAGTGGTGGCAGATTTTTCAGTTTCAACTTGTTTGCGGCAGTGAAAGGGTTTATAGGTTATGGAGGATTGACATACTTTGTCTTGGGCTCCTTGAATATGGTTCATCGGGGGTCGAGGTATGCATTTCAGAAAGAGAAAGAAGTGTGAACCTTCCACCCCCCAGAAAATGTTGTCCCATCCTACAATCAAATTTGATATACAGGTCTATTCACTAAAGGGTAAAGTCAGAGTGACACTCTGCAGCATGTCACATGTTGTTGCTGCTCAGTCGCTCCCAGTGGGCGATATGGTCTGCTGAGGTGCTCGGGACCCTTGTTCATGAGTGGCAGTGAGGTCCAGAATTAGTAAAATCCAAATTGCGGGCGAAAATTCCAGTTTTTGGTGTCTTGCGTATTTTGGATTTCCGAATAATGGTTCCTCTACCTGTATAAACCATTCTGTAATTCCTGTGGGTTAAAATTACTGCAGCAAAAATAGGTGAGTGATTGATGTACCTCAATGCATTAGAGCACATTATCTAATCAATCTGACCACTTGTCTACTCGCTGTGTATTTGAAATTTGTCCCTCAATTAATGCTGGTGGCAGAGCAGAATAGCAACAAATGCGCTGTGGTGTGCTGACTGAGTGGGAACTCTGCTCCCCTTGGATACATTGTGTTGGAACTGCCCAAGTCCGCCCTAGAACACCTTAGCTTTGAATAAGCCTACAATTCCTTTTTTAGCCTTTTTAGCTAAGCACCTTGCTTAACAGCAGTCTTATACATGTTGATTAGTTGGCCCGTGCCCTGCAAGACTAAATGAGTAGACAACATTTCTTCTATATTTATATCTACTAATTACATCTAGTGAACCTCACATTGAGGGACGGATAGAGATAAAATGAACTAGGCTTGTGCACCGATTTTTTTTTCGGTTCGATTCGGTTCGATTTTTTGGATTTTTAAACTTTTCGATTCGGCTCGTTTCGACCGATTTCTGTTTCGATTCGGTTCGGCTCGATTCGTTTTTCGTGTACTTTTTTTTGGAATATCGACCATTTTTCGTATTTTCGTGTCACTTAGCTCGTTTTTGTATCGACTTTTCGTGATTTTGGAAATTTTCGTTTTTCGGAATTGTACATGTTTTCGGAATTTCGACCATTTTTCGTATTTTCGTGTCACTTAGCTCGTTTTTGTATCGACTTTTCGTAAGTTCGGAAATTTTCGTTTTTTCGGAAAGTCTGTTCTCCTCGTTTCAAAGCAATAAATTTCGATTTGACACATTTCAAGTCGAAAATTCCGAAAATATTTCGTTTCGGCTCGGAAAACTTTTCGGATCTGCCATTTTCGGATCTAAAAGCTTTCGGAAATTCGGCCGCATCCGAAAACACGAATCGGGAAATTTCGTGAGAATTCCGAAATTCCGAAACCCGAAACGCACATCCCTAAAATGAACCCATAGTGACCAGGTTCACTTTCCCCACAATGTCCCATTTGGAGTTATATATATGAGATATTGCAAACTGCACTTGCCTGGTTTACTGGGCTGGGTTCTACCATGTTCATCCACTGTGGCTGTCGCTGGAAGAAGGCCAACTTGCTGCACTGTGTAATTGGCCCTCAGCAAGGACGTTGGCACTCACATTCAGTCACCCTGTCCAGCTGTAGATGTGAGAGGAGGGCTGTTCTGTGTCACAACTCCCCGATCGCTTTTAATACTTCTGTATAAAACAACAGAAAAGAGGGCATGTAAGCAAAGCATTAGAGATATGCGTTACGTTTCTTTTCCGAAATACGAATCGGTTCCGTCTGAAACGGAAAGGATCGGAATCGAAACAAAACGATATAAAACAAATTGATTTGTTTTTTATGGATCAATTCATTATACTGGTTCACTTAGACTCGGCACCGCGTCCCTGTCCATTAGCTGTGGTGCTGAATCTGTTGTATGCCATGGACAGTGCCATGGTGCCGGTCGGCTCAATTCGGTGGCAGTGAAATTTCCCATAGAGAAGTAATGGTTAATCTATTCAGAGAACGCCGAACAGCACTGAAATGTCAGTGAAATGCCCTGATTTTCGTTTGTTCGTTCGACAGCTTTAAACAGACAAATCCCATAGGTTTCAATATTAAAAAATATTCCCTGTTTTTATTAAATATTTATTCAACCGCTTATTCTTTTCACTTCCAGCAAAAAGTCTCTTCATTAATTTATTTTTTAGGATTTTTTTTGGTGACATTTTTGGATTCCTAATTTATTTTTAAATTAGGCTTTTTTTTGCAGATGCAGCGTTTTTTTCTTCTTTCCTTCAGTCTGGCTGCGTTCGGTGGGGGCTGTCCATGGTGCTGAAACCTATTCAGCACCAATGTCAGCAGCCTCTCGGGGCTTCCGAATACTCGTGTAGCTGCTACCCATGGTACTGAATAGGTTTCAGCACCAAAGACAGGGTGATTACATATCCTTTTTTTAACCTAATCTAAGTAATACATTTATCTGTTTCACATTACGAAATAACTAATAAAAGCGAAATAACTAATAAAAATGAAATCCGAAATAACTAATAAGAACGAAATACGAATTGATCCCAAATACGAATTACCAATAAAAACGAAATAATGAATCAATCTTAAATACGAATCATGGTAACATAACGAACGCCCCACAACTAATTGAAAAACGAAATGAAACGATCCGAAACTATGTGCACATGTCTACAAAACATTAAGATGCATTAAAGGGATATTCTATACACCCTGACCACTTTAGCTTTTTTAAGTGGCCTGGGTATATGGAGTATCATCCCCCTCCTCCCAAGTCCCCTGAACCCTCTAAAAATGAGGGGTGAAGTGAAGAAGATTCCTCCAACCACCCCCAGATTTGAATTTCCTGGCTGTCGGCCACTAGTTTGGTCATTCAAGATGTCAGCATGCTCAAGCATCCCTTATGCTATGCCTGAGGGGCGCAAATTGCGTACAAATGCTCCGAGAGGAGGAGCTACGCACGGCGAAGAAGACAAAGGTAAGTAAAAACACAAAAAAAAGGAGGGGGAAACAAAATAATTGGACAGAGGCTTCCAGCAGCCTCTGCCTAATTATTTAAGGGGAAAAAGGAACTCTATTTTTTAAGAGAGTATTCCTTTAATTCCATAAAACTATTAAAGGAGTGAAGAGAATAAGAAAATAAAAATAAAAAAAAAGGAAAACCCATCAAACACAGTTATATTTCAGTGAGACAGGTCTTGGTCTAGTGCTATCTTGGGGTGTACATTGAATTCTGTGTTTCGTGGGGGATTTTTATATTTTCGTTATTATTTTTCCCACCTCGCTGCAATGAGAACTTTTTATATTAGTTATTACTGCCCGCGTCTCAGACAGTTTTGCTTGAAAACCCATTTTCCTTTAATCCAAGAAATTCTACTTTGTTGCATTGATGTTGAAAAGTGGATTTGCACAATCCCAGCAAACCAACACGCGGTTCTAAATCCTCTATTTCTTCATCATTTTTTTCTCTAGATGAAATCACTATCCATGACACCCCAGATGTTAATGGAACGTGCATTGCGTGAAGCTCGGCTGATGTTTGAAAGCATTCGCAGAGCCAAGGTTTTAGTTTTGCTATTAAAATCGTCAAAAACAGAAGGAATTGGCTTTATTTCGCCATCATTCTTAATGATGCGGATTCGCGTATGTATATCATTCATCTAGGAAGAGATATTTTAATCATATTAAACGAAAAAAAAAATTTTAACTTGGGAATGATCACTAAGAGGATAGTTTCAGGCCAGTATTTAAAAATATTCATTCACAATTCATTATTTTTACAGAGATAAAAAATGTTGCAACTCAGTCGGATTTGACTTTTTTTGGATTTTGTTTTACGCATTGCCTATTTAGTCCAAAAATTGAAAATTTGGTGGTCGACTAGTTTCTTAGACTGCAAGCTCGTTTCAAAAGGGTACAGCCTTTTTGTTTGTGTGTGTCAAACTAGAGGTAGCAAGGTGTCTGCTATGCGAGGTGTCTCCTGATGAGGTTTAAGTGAGGACCAGTATTTTGAATTGAATTCTAAAAGAAACATGGAGCTAGTGAAGAAATTGACAAAGCAGTAAAGTGAGAGGTATGGGATGCAAGGTATGAGAGGTGCAGGATGTGAGGTGCGAGAAGTACAGGATGTCAGTTGTGAGAGGTATGGGATAGGAGTTTTGAGCAGCACGGGTTGTAAGGTATGAGAGGTATTGGGTATGAGGTTAGAGAGGTACAGGATGTGAGTTGTGAGAGGTACTTAATGTGAGGTGTGAGATGTACAGTATGTGAGTTGGGAGAGGTACAGGATGTTAGGTGGGAAAGGTGCGGGTGTGAGGTGTGAGAGGTACAGGATGTTAGGTGGGAAAGGTGCGGGGTGTGAGGTGTGAGGTACAGGATGTTAGGTGGGAAAGGTGTGGGGTGTGAGAGGTACAGGATGTTAGGTGTGAGAGGTGCAGGATGTGAGGTGCAAGAGGTATGGATTGTGAGGTGTGAGAGGTGCAGGGTGTGAGGTGTGAGAGGTATGGATTGTGAGGTGTGAGAGGTGCAGGTTATGCATTAGATGAGTCTGACAGTGGCATTCATTATGGACTTTGGAGGGGCAAGGTGTGAGGTACAAGATGTAAGGTAGAAGAGTCTGGCAGAGACACTCATTATGTACTGTAGAGAGTTGAAGTGTGAGTGATAAGGGATGTGAAGTGCGAGAGTTATAGGATGGGTGGTGTGAGACATGCCGGATGTGAGGTGTGAGAGGTACGGATTGTGAGGTGTGAGAGGTAAGGATTGTGAGGTGTGAGAGAGGTACGGTTTGTGGGGTGAGAGAGGTACGGATCGTGAGGTGTGAGAGGTGCAGGATATGCATTAGATGAGTCTGACAGTGGAATTCATTATGGACAATGGAGGGGCAAGGTGTGAGAGGTACAGAATGTAAGGTATAGGAGTCTGGCAGAGGCACTCATAAATTGTAGAGGGTTGTGGTATGAGAGGTATGGGTGTGAAGTGCGAGAGGTATGGGATGTGACATGTAAGGGGCATGGGATTTGAGTGGTATGGGGTGGGAGTTGTGAGAAGTTTGGGATGGGAGCAGTGAGAGGTATGGGATGTGAGGTGTAAGAGGAATGGGAAGGCAGATGAGAGAAGTACAGAATGTGATTTGTGAGAGGTACAGGATGTGATTTGTGAGAGGTACAGGATGTGAGGTGTGAGACATAATGGATGTAAGATACATTAGTTTAGCAGAGATCTTCATTATGAACTGTAGAGGAATACTCTGGGATTGTTTAAGGCCAATGAGATGAAGGTTACAGTTGTTGAGGTGGGAGATATTAATGACAAAATTGGATAGTTTTCCTAGAAAAGTATATGTTTCTGGAGTGACCTGTGCTGTTCTAGACCAGTGTTTCTCAAACTTGTCCTCCTCAGGACCCCCTAGCAGGCCAGGTTTGCAGGATATGTGAAGCACAGCACAGGTGATATGATTTGCTGCTCAGTGATTGCAGGATTCAGTCTGCATTTCCTCAGAGTGATCTGCAAAATCTGGCCTGGCCGAGGCTCTCGAGGACAGGTTTGAGAAACACTGTTCTAAACTATAAGATCATCTGAGCAGGGTCGTCAACACCTCTTGTCGATTTGCAGTTACCACCAGCTTTTCAAAGACTTTAAAATTATGCGCGCAAACGTCATTCCTAAAAAGATGCGCATCGATTGTAATACCATTGCGTTACAGCGCACGAACGAATTTGCGCTCACAATGTTAAGTATAGGACGCGCACAGTTCATCACGCTCATGCATGTCCATCCGCGTTAAACGATAACGCGCATCGTTTGCGCGAACATTGTAATATGACGTTCTGCGCAAAGAGTTTTGCCACTCGCACAAATGCGCATTTGCGCGCGAAAACGAAAATGCGCTAGGAATGTAATAGGGCCTTAGTATTTGAGTCAAATTAGACAGTGAAACAAAATTAATTAGTTTCATAAAGTCCTTTGCTGACTATTACTTGTATTGTAAGTTAAGATCAATTCGATAGTTCATTTCAAATTCGATAGTTGATATCAGTTATTCAAATTTTTCTATTATGATGAGGATACAGTGTAAAACGAAATAAATTCATTATATACCGTTTTGTTTCGTTTTGAATTCGTATCTATTTGTTATTCGGAAGTACTTCCGAATACGAATTATCAAATTTCGTTCCGAATTCCGAATTGTTCCGAAACTAATGCACATCTCTAGAGGATTCTACACATCAGATATTTGTCTGCAATATAGTGTCAGATCCTTTATATGTCACGGGTGCGCTTTACCATTTGTTGCATTTTATCAACTTGTTACATTTGACCTAAAAATGGGACTGTGTAATATTAGATATCAGGTGCTGTCACACTCAAAAAGGAGAGCATCAGTTTATATATTGAAATTATGGGCTAAAATCTGGAACTAAACTCATGGCATAAACGCCACTTATGTTTTATCCAATTCCAAACCTGCAATTTCCAGTAATGACATAGTTGCGTTCTTCAGGTTTATGCATCTAAAACAACTGTCAAGTTCACTTAACCAAAATGTTTGCGCATGTAAAATGCTCTTGCAAATAGCTCTTACTGGACTTGATTGAAAGGTCTCACATGGGTTTGCAGATAGAACATTATTATTTTATAGCATCACCAGTAAAAAAAGAAACAGAAGAAGAATTCTGCCTCTTCTATCTTAGAAGACCCTAACAATTAAACATCAGATATAATTGACACGTAGGAAAACAGAAAATACTAAATTTCTCTCATTTTACAAAAAACCACAACAACTTTGAATCATTAATAACTGTAATCCGAAACAATGTTTCAAATTGCAATTGAAAATAACGATGTACCTTTTGTTCCCAATGTACTTGCGTTACCTGTAATGTGACTTTGTAAAACACATTGGGCCCTATCACATTCTTCACGCAAAAAACGCACGTGCAACGCGTGAATTTTTGCACGAGGCGTTAAACGTTAACGCGTGTAAATCAACGCTGGTATTACAATCCTCGCGCATTTTTTCATCCGTCAAAAAATAACGTGCGTAAAACGGACTCGCACAAACCCGTGCGCAGCAAAGTTGCGCGCAGAAATCGGTGTGCGGACTGTTTTTTTCACGCGATTCAGTCAATCAGAATTAAGAACCACAATTGTCTCACGATAAGTTTTTGCGCCTGTCAAAGTCAATCTGCGCATATATGCTGCATCAATAAAAAAAGCACACACAACTTCTCAAATTTATTGGTTTGGGTAGGTGTAGAATGTGTAACTATACTTTGCTGCGTATTTTTTTTTGGGGCTGTTGTATTTGGGTTCGGCCAGGTTGATAGAATTTGCCATTAACACCAGCTTCCAGGAGTTGCTAAAATTATGCGCGCAAAAGCTGTGCGTTACAAACTGCGCATAGATTGTAATACCATCCGCGTACCAGCGCACAAACGCATTTGCGCTCACAATGTTAAGTATAGGATGCGCGAAGTACAGTAAGCTCGCGCAGGGTTCGCGCAGGTTCACCCGCGGTAGACGTATACGCGCGTTTGTTGTGCTGACATTGTAATACGATGTTCAGCGCAGAGGGTTTTGCCCCTCGCGTTAATGCATTTTGGCACGGGCGCAAACATATGCGCGAAGAATGTAATGGGGTCCATTGACTTATTAAAGGAAAATCAGAGTGCAGAGGAGCATGTTGTACATTTCCATCTGGGAAGAAGAGAGACAAAAAAAAAAGACAACAAAAAAAACCTCCAAAACCCAACCAAAATATGCAAAATGAAAAAAAAAAAAAAAAAAAAAATTTAAATTAAAGTCTGTTCTCGATCATGCCTTTTAAATTTGATTGTTTGCTTTGAGACGAAACTACAAATATTAATAGCGCGCGGGAATATCCTGAAAGAGTTTATTTTCCCCTGAACTGGTTCCCCCATTTTTTTTAAACAAATTGTAATTTTTGCAGTTTCTTTCGTTTTACGTTTGATATCAGCTGGAAATACCCATTTTCTTTCAAGGATAAGAATCTGAAACCTCAGCTAAGATTTAATTTAGGTCGTCGTATCATTTGTAAACCAGACTTTCACTTCTGTTTTAAATGTGAGAAATGAAACCGGTGCTCTCCTATACACGTCGCATGTGTGAAGAGGCGCAATGGCGTTGGCTGATTTATTACCGAGGCAAACGAGAAGCGGAATTAAGAGAAGTCAGATTCTTATTGTGGCCCTTTAATTGTAGCGTACACCCGGAGCGAGCTCATATGTTGACAAATACAAGGTTATTCAAAGAACTCTGAAGTTCCACCGGAATTTTGCTGCTCTTTCGTTCCCCGCACTTCGAGGAGCCAAATTCCCCAACCGCGAGGGGAATTCAGCATTCGCCGCAGGGTCCTCGAAGTGCAGGGAAAAGCCGCCAAACGCATCCAAAAAAACACCGAATAAACATCAGATCGATACGATAAGCCGCCAAAATAAAGCCAAACGCACCTGACGATCTGCCGCAAAACCGCCCGACGCATCCGAAGAAAGCTGACATTCCGCTGAACAGAGCGCCGACCAGCCGCTAGAAAAATCCGACAAGCCAATGAATGGGGTAAAAAAAAACAAAGCATTACAACTTTAAAAGCTGTTTGCAAAAAATCTACTGTACGAAAATGCCTGGAATTAATATATGAGGACCTATGAATAATAATAAAATGGTTTGTAACAGAAAAATGCTCATTAAAAAAATTACTAGCAGGGTTATTCAAAGAGCTCCGAATTGCTTGAGAAAGGTAACCGAACGCTGAAAATCAGTGTTCGGTTACCTTTCCAAGGCCATTCGGCTATCCAGAGAGCAGGCAATTCGCAAAATCCTTGCGAATTGCCTGCACATACGGTGCCTGTTCGGTGCCTGTTCGAGGGCAGTGAAATCCCCATGAAAAGCACTGCTTCGGCTATTCAGAGAACACAAACCAGCAGTGAACGGTTCCCCTAATGCCCTGCCATTCGGTGGTTTAATTCGGCAGGTTTATTCAGGCTTCAATGTTAAAAATATTGCGGTTTTAATTCAATATCTAATAAACCGTTCATTATAAAATTATGCAGTAAAGAGTCTCTTTATCTATAGATTTTTTAGGATATTTTAAGCATTTTTCTGATTTTTTTTTTTTAAAAGTCCGATTTTTTCTTTTGATTTTTTTTTTAAGTTTACTTATTTTTTCTGTAACAGCCCTTTTTATTATCATTCCCTGGACCTCATATGTAAATTTCATACATTTTCGCTCAGTAGTTTCTTTGCAAACAGCGTTTCACTTTTCAAACATTCATGCAAACTGTTTTGCTAATTTATTCACTTCACTCTGCGGTCTCGGCTTTTTCCGGCGGCTTCGTTGCGTGTGATCGGCTCCTGCTCGGGTTTTTCCGTGGTTTTCGGCAGGTTAATCCAGATGTTTTTGAGGGTTTTCGGCGTGCATTTGCTGGGTTTTGCGGTGAGTTTTCAGCGGGTTTGCGGCAGCTTTTCCATGCAATTCAGGGACCCTGTGGTGTTTGCTGAATACACCGCAGGGTCACCGAAATGGGATCGGCAAAAGGAACCGAATTGACGAGAACGAAAAGTGACCGAACGTGCGGTGACTTTTCGAATCTCTTTCAATAACCCTGTAGGTAAAACATTTTGCTGAGATTTTTTTTAAAAATGCCTAAAAAACCCAAGCAGGATTAGTCAGAGAGAGGTGAAAAGCAGGAGAATGACTGGAGAATGGAAAATTCTAGGTCAAAATAGCCAAACCAGGCAAATTCCCCCATTTATCTCACTTTCCAAATCAGCTATTTTGAACTATAATTTTCCATTCTCCAGTCATTCTCCTACTTTTCACCTCTCTCTGAATAACCCTGTAAATAAATAAATAGACTTTTTGCTGTAGATTTAAATAATAAACAGTTTAATAAATATTTAATAAAACCAGGAATATTTTTTAAATGAAACCTACGGGATTTGCCTGATTAAACCTGCCGAATGAAAACACTGAACATCAGGGCATTTCACTGACATTTCGGTGCTGTTCGGTGTCTCTGAATAGATTAACCATTGCTTCTCTATGGGGAGTTCAATGCCATCGAACAGCACCGTATTTCCTTGCAAATTGGCAATATTTGGCGAACTGACAGCTTTGTGAATAGCAGAATGGCCACGAAATTGCACCGTACGGGGAAATTTACTGTTCGGTGCAATTTCGGAGCCAATTCGGCTCTCTTTGAATAAACCTGTTACTGTTGCCAGATCTGTCACATTACTAGGATGCATAACTTTATGCTAATTGGCAGCTCATGAAAGTGCTTCCCTGCAGTGTGTAGAATTCATAAGCTGCAGGAGGGAAATCAATCGCATCCCTATGGATAATTAATTTGTATGCATTGTTTGGGAACCGATCAATTAATCATGTCTGATGTCCTGGGCTGTGACAGTAACATATGGACGTGATGGGACCTCTCATCTGCTAGCCTGGACCTTGATTTAATTCCTTTGAATAAGAATTTGCGGGTGATTACAATCAGTTAGAAAAAAAGCCATTTGAAGTTTTGCTATTGGATAAGCATTTTGAAATGATTCCAAATCAATTAAATCGAGGCCTTGGTTTGATGAACAGCTTCCAACATAGGCAGACAGGTGAAAATCAGCAAAAAGCAAAACACAAAATCCTCCCAGTGTACTACAGAATGGGCACCCCTTAAGCTGGCGGCACACGAGCACACTGGTCTGCGTCCGTCACGGATGCACTTTTTGATGGAGATAGTGTGTACTGCGTAAAGTGCGTCCGTAATGTCTGATGTCTCCACACCCTAGAAAAATACGTTGCGTTGTTTCTGCGTCCGTTTAGCTTTTTCACGTCGATGCTATTTTTGTGTCCGTTGCTATATGTGTTGCCCGTCTGTGAACAGGTACGCAGGTGCTTTGTGTGGTGTATTTAATTGACTCCTTTATAAAGTTACGACGGAGGGCAAACAGTGCAGTCAGACAGATGCAAAATGTTTGCCCGTGTGCCGCCATCCTTATCTGGAACTCTGAAATCCGGAATTTTCATATAGGTCTATTCAAAGAAAGGTGACACTCAGGAGAATGACTGGAGAAGTGAAAATTCTAGGTCAAAATAGCCAAAACCAGAAATTTTTTCCCATTTATCTCATTTTTCAAGTTGGCTATTTGATCTCTTCTCCTGCCAATTCTCCTGAGTTTCACCTTTCCTTGACTAGATCTGTTAGTCTTCGGAATATTGATTTTTCTTACCTTCCTGCCTGACACTCCAGATGGATTCTGCCACTCGTCAATGTTCTTTTGATGGCTGCAGAACCGCGAGGAGCATGCTGGGAGACTGTGCGGCTCCAGTGTGTGACATGTAGAATGGAGATGCGTTGGCTCTGTGCAGCATGTCCTTCAAATATGGCTGCTCGTTGGCTTATTCCAGCATTTTCGGCGTGGTTTTCCAGCAGGTTTTCGGTGGGTTTTCGATGGGTGTTCGGTGGGCTTGCAGTGAGTTTTCGCTGCATTTCGGGGACCCTGCAGTGAATGCTGAATTCACCGCAGGGTGGGGAACTTCGATTCCCCGAAGTGCATGGAACTGCGGGAAACGAGAGGGCACCTAAATGTCGGCGACATTTGGGTGCTCTCTGAATAACCCCTTTGGTTTAATGAACAGCTTCCAGTGTTAGTATGTCATCAGGTGAAAAACACCTCTTGCCACAGACTGGGGGAAATTACATTCGTCTGTTAGTCATAACGGGACCGTGACGCATGGTGACTGCTGTGAGATAAAAATAGGACAAGGGCAGTTCCGTAAGTGTCTGCTCAGTAAGTAACGAGTAATAGCAAATTGATAACCAAGCTACAAACGTTACGTTTGAGGCTGGGGTCAGACTAACGCACTTTTAACGTGCGTTCTGGCGCACTTAATCACGGCTGCACTAGCAGCAAATGACGGGCAATGACAGCCAATATACGAAGTACGGTCGCACGAACGTCCGGCTGCGCAACGCAAGTGGAAAATGAACGCATTTTTTCGAGAACGCTGAACCGCTAGTACGGACGTACAGAGTGCGCTGCGCCCGCTAGCGGTGTGTGTGCGTGATTTGGAGACGTCAGACCCTGCTCGTGTCCGGCCAACATAACGTCCAGACGCAAAAAGTTTCCTGGTTTGGATCCGTAAAACATCACGCACGAACATGCGCATCGTATGACCGTTTTCGCCTATTCCGTGAAAAAATACGTCAATGCGTTCGGACGCAATTTTTTTTACGTTCGCGTGTAAAAATGCTTTCGTTTGACCCTAGCCTTAGATAACCAAACCAAAATAAAATGCTCTACAAAGGAATCATGGATTGAGCTTCACAATATGGCTTTAAATGTTTTCTTTTTTACGCTGTAGAGCAGTTGCCAAACCATCACAACACAAGATTTCATGAATATACCACAAGTTTTTACCCGTAATCTTTTGTCGCTTAATCTCAAATCTAAACTTTAAGGGATCTATTACATTCTTCGCGCAAACGTTAACGCGTGTGCAAAAATGCATTAACGCGCGGGGAAAAACCCTTTGCACAGAACGTCGTATTACAACGTCCCCGCAAAAAATGCTCATTAACGTCTATCACGGGTGAACCTGCGCGAACCCTATGCGAGCATAATGTACTTTGCGCGTCCTATACTTAACATTGTGAGCGCAAATGCGTTTGTGCGCTGGTATGCGGATGGTATTACAATCTATGCACAAATTTTAACGGACAGCGTTTGCGCGCAGAATTTTAATGTCTTTTAAAAGCTGGTGTTAACGGCAAATCTGAACGTCCTGGCCAAAACCAAATACACCAGCCCGAAAAAAAAATACAGCAAAGTATAGTTACACCTTCTACACATACCCAAACAATAAAATGGAGAAGTTGTGCGTGTTTTTATTGTTGCTGCAGCATATATACTCAGATTGATTTTGAGAGGCGCAAAAACTTAACGGGAGACAATTGTGGTTCTTAATTCTGATTGGCTGAATCGCGTGAATAAACTGTCGGCCCACCGATTTTTGCACTCAACGTTAATGCGTAAGCGTTTTTGCGCGTCTTTTTTACACGCGTTATTTTTTGACGGATGAAAAAATGCGCTCGGATTGTAATACCAGCGTTAATTTCTGCGCGTTAATGTTTAACGCTGCGTGCAAAAAAAAATGGCACTGCGCGAGTGCTTTTGCACAAAGCAGTTAATAGAGCCCTAAATATATCTTATTGTTTGATGTCCAGAAACCTTTGGAAAGCAGTGGCATTTCCCCGGAGTTCCTCTCAGTTATCACTTATAAAAGGCAATGGGCTCGGTTCATTTGCTTAAGGCTTGAAATTGGCTGATTAGTTAACAATAATGTAAAACTACAAAAAGGTAGGACACAAACAGACGTCCACATATATTAATGCGACAAGCATACTCTAACGGAGGGGATGGGGAGTGACTGGCCCCCGGCTTGAGGACTGGACCCAACCTGTTACAGCGTCCGTCCCTTCACCCACGTAATGCAGATCTGCAGCAGATTTCCTTCACACCCTTCAGCCAGAACCTGTAGGAGTGCGGTATAAAATCTAGTAACTCTCCCCAAACAGGACTTTGGAAACAGTGCAGGGAAGAATAATGATCTTTAAAGGGCCACTACCACAAAAAAATGAAATCTCCTTATTGTGTTTATTTTATGTTGCTGATATCTTACATGTGCTTTGTTTTTCTCTTATATGTTTAGTTAAGAAAATATTTTCCTCTATATGTGTCACTGGGAGCATTCATTGTGTGATATTTTGTGTTGTAAACTGCCCTCCCAAAGTATCTTTACGTCACTTGCTCCTCACTGTGTGGCTTTGGTCATAGAATGAACTGAGGAGGCCAGCATCCACACCTTTCCAATGGACGCAGAGGCTGTATATAGTGTAGGACAAGGCTGAGATGTGTGCCACGAAAGGTGAGGGCATGATGGTAGAGTCAGCTTCGGTTACACATACCCTCTGTTTTCAGCAGTCCCATATCATATATAGCAAGTGTTTTTTTCAGCTGGTACGTGCCGGTACTCTGTACCAGCACCTACTGGCTGAGTACAGCCACCTACCGGCTGAGTCAGCATCACTTTCCAGGGAGCAGCCACCCCGCTGCTCACTGTGATCTGCGGGACGCTCTGTCCATGGCCGCCGAGCGCTGCCTCTTGAAGGCCTCCCCTCATGCAGCCTGTTACTGTGCTCTGCGATGCTGGGAGGAATTGATCCTATAATGTCACTCCCTCCCAGCGCACCAATACACATGCAGATGCTGTGCGGAGGGGAGAGAGGTGCCGCGAGGAGGACCCATCCCCCAGGTTCACCGTAGGTGAATCGAACGGGAGGGGTGGGGGTTATTGAAATAAAGGGTGGGGAGGCTTTAATGAGATGAGTGGGTGGGGTTAATGAGATGAGTGAATTTGTGCTGGGGGAATTAATGAATTTGTGCTGGGGGATTCATGAATTTGACCTTGGGGGGTTAATGAAATTGATGTGCTGGGGGTTTTATTGCTGTGGATTCTGATAGGCTCACACACACTGCACATTACTGTGAGTTTTAGTGCTATATACCTCTGGGGTGTAGGGGATATATACTTATGTATGTGAATGTATGGCTGTGTGTAAATGCATGTATTTCTCTTTAAACAGGCTGCTGTGTGTAAAAGTCTGCATCTGTGTTCTTGATGCAGTCCGGCGTTGTCCCCTTGTCCTGCACCCAAAAGGCTGGTATTGCTCCTAGAATCGCCACATTATCTGCTGCTTGCACTGCACAAAGTAAGAATGACTTGTAAAATTACCTCTGTCCTTAAAGGGTAAATAAAAGAGTATTTATTAGGACATGAAAAATAGTCATAATAATCACCATCTTTCCCTGGCCGTGAGAAGACCCCACCTATTTTTCCAGAAAAAAGCACTGTATATAGCAATTAGGTTGGTTAAGACTTGAAAAGTGATGTCCCCCCTGGGGTCCTATTCCACTGTTGCTGTAAAAGGGAGACGGCAAGTGAAAAAAATGTTGCAAGATGATTTTCCTTACGGATAGCATTTGAGTTGCAGATGAAGTTTGGAGGGACACTGGGAACTATTTATTCCCAGTCTCCCATTGATCTCGACGAGAGGGAGCTGTGGATTGTGCTGCCCCTCTCCATCGTGGGATGAGAGGTGAGTATGGGATGTTTTTGGAGCTTTTATTTTAGTCTTCTAAGTGATTTTGCAGGTCCAGGGAATCAGTATTTCTTTGAAAAATATTGCTTCCAGACAAGAAGAATGAACTACCATGGAATAGCGTCTAACCTCAGGTGCAAAGTAACTCCTCCTGTACAAAGTATGGGAGACGTTACTTTACAGCAGAGATGCACTATGTTCAAGCCGCAAGCACAGCACAATAGCTTGTCTAGGTGGTAAGATATATTTCTGTGTATCAGCTTCAGCCATCATCTTACCGGCAAGAGGGGAATAGGACCCTTGATGTTTTGGAACTACAATTCCCACAAATCTGACAATCTAATGAGTGGCTGAGCATAATGGGAGATGTAGTTCCGAAAATACCTGGGGCCAGATCACAACTTAAACATTAAAGGCAAGACGCGAAAGGAAAATGTTTGCATCAGCTGTTTTTCCATTTGCAGCTCCCTTTAACATCTGTATTACGACCGAGTCACTTTCTCTGCAGCTCGAGTCGTATTACTTTCACTGGCGCAGGATGATAACGCCAGCTGCTCTAAGCGCCACGGTGTTATCACCTCCAGGAGTACACAGAACTCCATGAGACACGAGTGAGATCCGGCATGGGCGGAGGGAAGGAGACCTCCTAACTGCTAAAAAACACGGCCACTATTCTATTCTCATCCTGCTTGACCTCTCGGCTGCTTTTGACACTG
The DNA here is from genome assembly GCA_009667805.1 of Leptobrachium leishanense. Lineage (NCBI taxonomy): Eukaryota > Metazoa > Chordata > Amphibia > Anura > Megophryidae > Leptobrachium > Leptobrachium leishanense. The sequence continues at coordinate 42,504,473 of CM019064.1, forward strand.
TTGACCACCCCCTCCTTCTACAGACCCTCAACTCTCTGGGTCTCGGTGACACTGCACTTGCTTGGGTTGACTCCTATTTATCCAACAGGTCCTTCTGTGTGTCCTTTGCTGGTAACTCCTCCTCTTCATTGCCTCTATCTGTTGGTGTACCTCAAGGCTCTGTCCTTGGTCCTCTGCTCTTTTCCATCTACACCTCCTCCCTGGGCAAAATCATCAACAGCTTTGGCTTTAATTACCACCTCTACGCTGATGACACTCAGATCTACCTCTCTACCCCTGATCTCTCTCCCCCTGTCCTTTCAAAAGTCAGTGACTGTTTATCTGGCATCTCCTCCTGGATGGCCTCCCACCACCTAAAGATCAACATGTCAAAGACTGAGCTCCTACTTATTCCTCCCTCCAATGCCTCCCCACCTCCTGACTTCTCTATCACGGTGGAGGGTATCACCATCTCCCCATCAAACCAAGTTCGCTGTCTTGGAGTTACACTTGACTCTGCTCTTTCCTTCATCCCCCACATCCAGTCTCTTTCCTCCTCCTGCCGATACCAATTGCGTAATATTTCCAGAATTCGGGCATTTCTTACCGATGTCACCACAAAACAACTCATACACGCCCTGGTAATCTCCCGACTCGACTATTGCAATAATCTCTTATCTGGCCTCCCTCTGTCCCTCCTCTCCCCCCTACAATCCATCCTGAACGCCTCCGCCAGGCTAATTCACCTCACCCGCCGCTCTGTCTCTGCCGCTCCCCTCTGCGAGTCCCTTCACTGGCTCCCCATCCACTGCAGAATTAAGTTCAAAATCCTTATCCTTACCTACAAAACCCTCACTAACTCAGCGCCCCACTACCTGTCCTCACTAATCACCAAATACACCCCAGCCTGCTCCCTAAGGTCAAACAGTGACCTGCGCCTAGCTTCTCCCTGCATCACCTCTTCCCATGATAGACTGCAGGATTTCTCACGCGCAGCCCCCACTCTCTGGAACGCTCTCCCTCGTACTGTCAGACTTTCCCCTAACTTCTCTTCCTTCAAACGCTCCCTTAAAACATTCCTATTTAGGGAAGCCTACCACCCAACTCACTGACGCAACCATCAATCACTCTCACCTTACAGTCCTCTCCTCCTGTTTCCAACCCCAACCCTCCTAGATTGTGAGTTCCTACGGGAATAGGGCCCTCATCTCCTCCTGTACTGTTTGTCAAATGATGTTCAATGTATTGTAACCCTGTCTATACTGTGCTTATTGTACAGCGCTGCGGAATATGCTGGCGCTTTATAAATAATGAATAATAATAATGTGGAGGAACACTCCAACCTATTTGTTCTCAAAGTTCCTCTGCCCAAGGGGCAAGGAAGCAGCGGATAGTGCCACTCTCTGCACCGAGGGATCTGAAGTGAGGTTGGGATTTTTAGGTGGGTGTTAAATTTGTGTGTTTGGTAATTGTGCTGATAATCACTTAACACCAGCCTTTGAAAACATTATTCATTGTTTAATAACATCAGGCACAGATGGAGAATGAGCTGGTTGTTATTGTTTGTTCTCCAACTGCTTGGGGCACATTAACGCCTCCCCTACATATGTATAGGAGGCACTCATGTAAAGTAACCAGGTGCAACATTCGAGATGCAACCTGTGCTTCCATTACGAATGGAATAGCACAAATTAAAATTAAGCACAACGATCGAGCCATTATCCTTCACGGCTCAAGCGCTATACTTTGCATCCTGGTTGTGATCTGGCCCCTGGACGTCCAAGGCGGTACAGAGTATATCTTACTCTATTCACAATCAGTCCCACAATGTAAATGGGGGGGGGGTTTGAGGAAGTAGAAACGCTGAACCATTCTTGACCAATTTAATTTGTAATCTGCATTTTGCTATAAGATTTAAAGAGACGCTACCTCGTACATAATCTTTATAAACTTTATAAAACACATTATAAAACACATGCTTTATTCTTCTTTGAAGTAATTGCACGTAAAAAGGAAAAGAGACGTTAGGTATTTTATCTCCTGTTTCCTTTTTGTGGATTTTTCCCATGATGCAACATTTACCAAAATCTCTGCAAAAGTAAACTTTACTGCCATGGTTTCTCTTCTACAGTATTTAACAGTGGAGTAGAAGAATGATGTTTAGAAAAGGCTCCAAATTTCACAAGGTAAGAGATGGCATCTGAATGAGATATGACAAGGAGCTTAAAATACACCATCTTAACTTGATGTCCTTTGAATACATCCCACACAATATAATGATTTACATCAAATAAACACAATAAGGACATTTCATTTTTTTGTGGTAGTGGTCCTTTAACTTACCGTATTTTTCCGTGTATAAAACGATCCCTGCTTTTCTAAACCAGCATTAAGAACTCAATATTTTAAACATAAAACAGAACACATTTAACATTTTTTTCAAAGTATTCAAATAGTAAAGGCATATTTAGTAATTAGTAATATTTTTAAGATACCGGTACATACGGTACTATGACATTAGGCATCACACTCAGCTTTGGGCATATCACTCTCTTCAGCCTCTATTGCATTTTGCAGAATAAAATAAAACATGTGTCTGTTTATTTTTTTATTATCTGTCATTTTCTTGGGTGATTGCTCAAATTACCAGCGTTGTTCGATCATGAACAGTCACATCTGTACAATGCATGCACGCTACTGCCTTCCACAGGATGCTTTTAGAGTTGCAATCTGTTTGTTCACATCAGATGTCTACTATGATGTCTGTTAAATGTAGCTCCTGATTGGAGGAAGCCTGTTTGCAGAGGGAAGGTATCGGCGGTTCACCAGTGTGTAACGGCAGTTACTCCTGCGACCAGGGGCGGACTGTCCCATCGGGCACTCGGACACTGCCCGAGGGCCCGCGGGTCAGTAGGGGCCCAGGTGGGGCCCAGGTGGGGCGACACACTGGGCCCCCGCCGGTTTCTCTCTGCCTCTGTTCATAAAAATTAACAGGCAGCCAGCGGAACACTGTGAAAACGCTGCGGTGGCGCCTGCGCCGCCCCCTCATGTGACGTGTCATGTGAGGGGCGGCGGCAGTGCAACGTGCCTGCTCCAGTGTTAGACTGGGATGCAGGCACGCTGCAGGCGCCACTGCGGTGTTTTCAGACTGCGCCGCTGGCTGCCTGTAAATTTCTACGATCAGAGGGAAACCGGCGGGGACTCACTGTGTTGCCCCAAACCGGGCCCCTACCGACCCGCGTCCCGAAAAAGCCGGTGAGCAACGGGGGGGGGGGGAGGCAATATGTATCCATGTTTGAGCTGCTGGGGGCAATTAATATCCATGTTTGAGCTGCTGGGGCAATTCATATCCATGTGTGAGCTGCTGGGAGCAATTCATATCCATGTTTGAGCTGCTGGGGCAATTCATATCCATGTTTGAGCTGCTGGGGGCAATTCATAACCATGTTTGAGCTGTTGGGGCAATATATAGCCACGTTTGAGCTGCTGGGGGGCAGTACATACCCACGTGTGAGCTGCTGGGGGCAATATATACCCATGTGTTGCATTGTAGGGGATGGTTTTTTTATGGGTGTGGCCTCCTGTGGGTGCGGAGCAAGGGGGCACCATGACCTCCTATTGCCCGGGGGCTCCATTAGTTGTCAATCTGCCCCTGCCTGCGACACATTCTGGTCTGTGGCCATTGAAGCGAGCGTGGTAGCATGAGCTGAGCATGGTAACACTCAGAACAGACCCACATCTGGTACAGTTACTGTCGTGTATAAGATGACCACCAGCAATTTTAGACAAAAGTATAGCCTTCCCTGCGGATGACCTGTTGCCTTATGTGATCCGACTTGTGTTCCATGTGTCAGACCTGCCCCCCAGCATGCCAGAGCTGATTGGTTCAGTGTTGCGGGTCCAGAAGGCTGTAGCTGCCCCCCGTGGTGCCCCGAGGGATGTCTTTGCGGTTGTTGATGCACCTCTGAAAGTGAGGATCATGTCAGCTCCAGGTGCCCGGGACACTGCGCAATTTGAGGGCACGAAGCTGGCACTGTACCATGATCTGACGTTTCTTACTCTGTTGGCCCATTGCAGGTTTTGGGAGGTTACAGCTTCCCTTCGTTGGTCTGTGATTTCTGGAGCTGGCCTCTCCCTAAGCTCGCGGATGTGCACCCAGGTTGAGAGCCCCCCCCTCTCCGGACACTTGGTACTTAAGTGGAGTCCCCTCCCGTTTTTTGGATTTTTCCCCATTTTTCTTTGTGAGTCTTGGATGACTTTCTCTCCTGTTATTTTATTTTATTTATTTTTTGGGACTCTGCGAGACTCTCCATCCTGTTTTTTGATTCCTGGATGGATGGTTCCCCATCGGTATATTTTGTTTTGAGAGGCTTCCCCTACTGTACTAGACTCTTTTTTTTGAGAATTTTTGATGCCTTGTGGCATCCGTCCAGGACCGATGTGCTCTGGGGTTCTTTCCTCCCTCCTTTTTTATTTATTTATTTCTTCCACTCCCCCCCTTTTTTATTTATTTATTTCTTCCACTCCCCCCTTTTTTATTTATTTATTTCTTCCACTCCCCCCCTTTTTTATTTATTTACTTATTTTTTTCTTCCCCCTCCCCCCTCTTTTTAGCTAGTGGTGTTCTGTTCTATAGCTCAGTTTACAGCCGCCTATATCGACTTATTTGCGACCTCAGCCGACCCCTTTACAGATGTTCTCCACTGTCTCTGACCCTTGCTTTTTGTTATGTGATGTTTTGCTCGTGTCTATTGTGTCCACCCTGCGCGTCCGGCCGTTCTCACGTCTGATTTCTTAAGTCTCTTTTTTATAATTCTATAAAGAATTTTTTTAAAAAAAAGTATAGTCTTAAAACCAGAAAAATACGGTATATAGCCTCACGTTTCCTCTAGCAAATGGTTATATAGTTGCTAACACAAAGACAAGTGTTTTTAACTAGAAACAAAAGTAAAGTTATCTTTCTGAAATGTAAAAACACCACAAATGGTTCCATCAATAAGCATCTCTAAAAGCAATTAATAACCCTACAACGCAATTGATTCTTAAATGGCTGTCATAACTTTTATTGGACAAATGAACAATTATTAAGTGATGTTTCAGCGGTTCTGTGCCAAGATACACTTCAAGCTGTCAATAACGCTTTTTAAGATTTAAAGAGTGTATTATGGAGATAATCCCTCAAGGCTAATAGGAGTTGGTGGCAGCATGCTAATGTACAAAGAACTAGGCCATGTTACATAAATTAGGAAAGTGCAATTTTAAAATCTATTGTTCGAAATTCGTTTGTAGCTTTTGTAATAAAACAGAGTAGAAAGCCTTAAATGCCATTACCTCAATAGTACCAAGATTTATCTGTTATGTCTGCATCAAAGAGCTAAGGAAAGCTGCCGAGATTAAATTACCGATAGCTTTCCTATTCACAAAATAAAGGAATAGTCACTAACCGCTAATCCTTCCAGGGCTGCTTTTAGAATTCTAGTGGCCCCCTTATCAATCCAATGGTCGGGGTTCCAATTCCCTCAGTTGCCCATACCATTAAAATAATTAAAAATAAGACATTTTTCCTCCTCCCCTACTTACCTTATTTACAGGGAGTGGGCTGGTGGTCGAGCAAGGGGATAAAACAAACATGTTGCTTGGTGAGGAGCATTCAGTCTACACCTCTACCTGCTGCAGACCATACTAATTGCTCCCTCAGAGATGAGTCCGAGTCAGGGGCGGACTGACCAGGGGCAGACGGACAACTAATGGGGCCTCCGGGCAATAGGAGGTCATGGCACCCCCTTGTTCCGCACCCACAGGAGGCTACACCCATAAAAAAAAACATCCCCTACAACGCAACACCCACATGTACATTATTGTGCTAAAATTGGGTCCCCCCTCCATACTTACAGATGGCCACCGAACTGCTGCAGCAGCCATCACCCACGCATTGCAGCTAAGGCTGCACCCTGGCACAGAAAGTCCCTGTGGAAAATGTGGGAAACTGACGATCACTTTAAAAGATACTGTACAATCCTGACACACTGCACATTACAGAGCTCCACAGAAATAAACCTTACAGTAATGTGCAGAGTGTATGAGCGTATTACAGAGCTGCACAGCATAAAAACTCACAGTAATATGCAGAGTGTATGAGCGCATCACAGAGCTCCACAGCAATAAAACCCACAGTAATGTGCAGCTCACACATGGATATATATGGCCCCCAGCAGCTCAAATATGGATATAAATTGCCCCCAGTATCTCAAACATGGATATAAATTTCCCCCAGCAGCTCAAACATGGATATATATTGCCCCAGCAGCTCAAACATGGATATAAATTGCCCCCAGCAGCTCAAACATGGATATGAATTGCCCCCAGTAGCTCAAACATGGATATGAATTGCCCCCAGCAGCTCAAACATGCATATGAATTGCCCCCAGTAGCTCAAACATGGATGTGAATTGCCCTGCCCCCCCCCCGTTGCTCACCAGCTCTGTCGGGACGTGTGTCGGTAGGGGCCCGGTTTGGGAAGACACATTGTGCCCCCTCCGGTTTCTTTCTGATCATAGAAATTAACAGGCAGCCAGCGGCGCACTCTGAAAATGCCACAGTGGCGCCTGTAGCGTGCCTGCATCCCAGTCTAACACTGGAGCAGGCACGTTGTACTGGCACTGCCCCTCATGTGACACGTCACGTGAGGGGGCAGCGCAGGCGCCACTGCGGCGTTTTCATAGTGTGCCGCTGGCTGCCTGTTAATTTCTATGATCAGATGCAGAGGGAAACCGGCGGGGGCCCACTTTGTCGCCCCAAACCGGGCCTCTACTGACCCGTGGGCCCTCGGGCAGTGCCCGAGTTCCCGATGGGTCAGTCCGCCGCTGGTCAGAGTTCTCTTATCGGCCCCAGATGCCTTGGCCCACCGGAAAACTTTAGGTTTCTGGTGGGCTGGACCTGGGTGGCATGGAAGGACCTTTACATCTGTGGTACTTAGACATACTGATCAGAATTTGGCATGGGTTGGCCCCCCTGAAACCACTTGAGTCCTGAACATGTCATGAGCTGTCACCCCCCCTTATGGCAGCCCTGAATCCTTCATTTAAAGACCAGTGGTTAGAAGAGCCAAACTAAGGGGGTTATTCAGAGAAAGGTGAAAACCAGGAGAACTGGAAGGAGAAGTGAACAATCTAATTAAGTGAGATAAATGGGAGAATTTTTATGGTTTTGCTCTTTTGACCTAGAATTTTCACTTCTCCAGTCATTCTCCTGATTTTCACCTTTCTCTGAATAGCTCTGCATGTTGGGACAAGTACAGTTAAAAGGACAGTATGCAAATATACCCCTCCCCCTTATTAATTATTATAAATTTTTTCATTTTTAGTTATTTATTTTAGTTGAAAATACTAATCCTTGCACGTGGCACTTGTCCCTGTCCGCTCATGGCTTCTGAAATGCAGAAGTCTTTGCAGCTTTTTTTTTTAAACTTGCGTACCTACACAACTTTCGTTGCGTATCATGGGCAAATTGCTCATCGCTCGGAACTTGAGTACTTTTGTACACATGCTCCATAGCACCTGCGCAGAACAATGGATTGGAGAAAGACTTGCTCCTCCCACTCTGACTTTCTTCACTATAAATTTATGCTCCAGTCCTACAGCTCTGTCCTCTTCCTAGCCAAGCAGTCATATTTTACAGCCCTCATACACACCCACTCCCGGAACGCAAAATGCCTGTTCACCACCTTCAACTCCCTTCTCCGTCCTGCTGTGACTGGTCCTCACACTGACCTCAATGCCGAAGACCTAGCCTGCTTTTTCACAGCAAAAATTGAACAGATAGGAGCTGAAATCTCCACAATGCCATCTTCACCCATGCAGGAAGATACCAACCATGTCTATCCTCACGTTTAACTCGTTCACTTTAGCTACTGAACAAGAGTTCCTTAGACTACTACGATCCTCTCATCCCACTACCTGCCCCCCGACCCCGTTCCCTCACATCTTGCCAAAACACTTCATGTTTCTCTTGTACCATCCTAGACCCATACCTTTAATCTGTCTTTAACCTCTGGGGTCTTTCCTGCTCCCCTCAAACATGCCACGGTAGTCCCAATCCTAAAAAAAACCATCTCTGGATCCAACTGCTCCCTCCAACTACCGCCCCGTCTAACTGCTCCCTTTTGCCTCCAAACTCCTTGAAAAGCTTGTATATGCCCGTCTGATTGACTACCTCAACACCCACTCTCACCTTGATCCTCTGCAATCTGGCTTTCGCTCATTGCACTCAACAGAAACCGCTCTTGTAAAACTGACCAATGACCTTGCAACTGCTAAATCCAATGGGTGCTACTCTCTGCTGATCCTTCTTGACCTCTCTGCCACCTTTGATACAGTTGACCACTCAATCCTCCTGAAAACTCTTAGTGATATAGGCCTTCAAAGTACTGTTCTTTCATGGTTCGCTTCCTACCTGTCCCAACAATCATTTTAGTGTCTCACTTGCAGGAAGTAACTCCTCCCAGCAGCCTGTCTTTGTTGGGGCACTCCAAGGTTCAGTACTGGGCCTTCTACTTTTCTCAGTCCACACTGCCTCACTAGGAAAACCGATCGGCTCCTTTGGATTCCAGTACCACCTATACGCTGATGACACTCAAATTTACCTCTCCTCCCCTGATCTCTCTCCAGCTCTCCTGGATTGAGTCACTGACTGTCTCTCTGCTGTCTCGAATTGGATGGCTTTCCGCTTCCTTAAACTCAATCTTGCCAAAACTGAAATTCTCATCATTCCTCCCTAAAAGAAGAACCCAATACCACCTATCTCTCTACGAGTAAATGGAACACCCATTAGCCCAACACCCCAAGCTCTCTGCCTTGGCGTCACTTTTGACTCTGACCTAACATTCTCTTCCCACATACAGACAGTGACCAAATCCTGTTACTTTCAACTCAAAACATTGCCCATGTCCGTCCCTTTCTGACACAAGATACCGCAAAAGTGCTGGTTCATGCTCTTGTCATCTCACGACTTGACTACTGCAACTCACTTCTTATTGGCCTCCCCAACTCCCGTATTGCCCCTTTGCAATCTGTAATGAATGCAGGGCCAGGCTTATTTTTCACACCAAACGCACCTCGCGTACCTCCCCATTCTGCCGGTCCCTCCATTGGCTTCCTGTATGTTCCAGTCTACAGTTTAAAATACTGATGCTCCCGTTCAAATCGCTCAATAACTCAACTCCTCCTTACATGTCTTCATTACTCCACAAGCACGTCCCGTCTAGACAACTCCGTTCAGCAGGTGATCTCCAACTGTCATCGGTCTACACGCGCACGGCCAACTCTCGCCTCCAAGACTTCTCAATAGCAGCACCAGTCCTGTGGAATGACTTGCCTCGCCCTATCAAACTCTCCCCTGACCTTCAGGCCTTCAAGAAATCCCTCAAAACCCATCTCTTCAGATTAGCGTACCACATCACTGACACAACTCCTCCCTATGCTCACCTACTCACACATGATTGAAGCTGCTTCTATGGCCCCACCATTCCCAAACCACTGGCACTAATGATCCTGCTAGCTAGTAAAATTCCTCCTGTCTTCCTCAACTCAAATCCCTCTAGATTGTAAGCTCCTATGAGCAGGACACCCTACACTTCTTGTTTCCATCATATGTCTATTTATATGTATCTTGTTCCCTTTGGTTATTGTAAAGCACCGCAGAAACTGTTAAAGCTATATAAATGAGGACAATAATAATAATAATAATAATAATTGGAACTGCATGCACACATGCAGAACCAATCCGTTGGCTGCCGTCTCTCAGGACACTTGCTGTTGCTGGCAGTCTGAGAGCAGATGATGTCAGCACACAGAGTTAAAGTTATAGGTATTTATAAAACCCTAAAAAGTTCCGTAGCGCTGTACAATGTTTGAGAAAGAATAAAAAATATACATACAAGTTAAACACACAGAACAGTAGGAGAGAGGACCCTGCTCGAGAGCTTACAATCTAAGAGGAATGGGGTGGCACATTAGGTGAGGGTAAATAGTTGGCCTGAAGTAGCGGGGCGCACTTGGGCTGGGTGAGAAGGTGGTGCAAGAAATGAACAGTGGGGGGAATCATGGAGTAAGCCGATAGACTTCTTAAAGGACTGGAGAGGCAGGGAGAGCCTGATGTTACATAGTTACATAGGCTGAAAAAAGACATGCGTCCATCGGGTTCAGCCTCTCCCACATCTCCTACTGCTGTTCATCCAAAAGAAGGCAAAAAACCCAGTCTGAAATGCTCGCCAATATGCAACACACTGGGAAAAAATTCCTTGTTGACCCCAGAATGGCGTCACATTTCTCCTTGGATCAAGAAGCTTTTACCCACATATTTAATATTATAACCCTTAATATTCTGTGTCTGCAGGAAGTCATCCAGTCGTTTTTTAAAAGTCTGTACAGTCTCTGACCCAACCACCTCAACAATACTGAAATCATGGGTATTACACTTCAATTACTATACCAAAAAGTTTTTTTGGTTAGTATTTTTATAGCATTTGGCCTTGATTGCGTACCAATGCACTCACACAATATTATTGGTGATAAACTTGTAATGGTATCTTTGCAGTATTTGGCAACAATTTCGTACCAATGCACTCACACAGCATGGGTAGTTGAAAACTTATAAATGGTATCTTTGCTGGTTTGTTACCCCTCCACTCGTAAAGGTCGCACTCCTGGTACACCTGCCGCCACAAGACCACCAGAACAAAACGAATACAGTAGAAAAGCGTATTTTAATCGTAACACAGCATAAAATCCAACGCGTTTCGTCCATAAATAACCAGGACTTCATCAGGGAAACAAAATTACATTGTTTACATTGTTACATCAGATGTAATTTTGTTTCCCTGATGAAGTCCTGGTTATTTATGGACGAAACGCGTTGGAAAAACTTTTTGGTATAGTAATTGAAGTGTAATACCCATGATTTCAGTATTATATCGGTTTGTTTAGACAATAATGAGAAGAATTGCCTTTGGGTAATTACACCTAAGATTCATGTACTCCTATAACCCATGCTTGTTTACACGATTTATTTTTACCAACCACCTCAACAGGCAGAGAATTCCACAGCTTTATTGTTCTCACCGTAAAATAACCCTTCCTATGCTTTAGGATGAATTTTCTTTCGTCCAGTCTAAATGGATGACCTCGTGTCCTGAGTATAGACCTGTTAATGAATAGGTTATCAGACAATTTTTGATAATGGCCCCGTATATATTTATATAAGGTTATCAGATCCCCTCTAAGGCGCCGTTTCTCTAAACTAAACAGGTTAAAGCTTGTTAATCTTGCCTCATAACTTAACCCTTCCATTCCCCTTATTAATTTAGTTGCCCGTCTCTGCACTTTTTCTTGCGCTATAATATCCTTTTTTAAGACGGTTGCCCAAAATTGCACGGCATATTCAAGGTGCGGCCTGACCATTGATTTATACAGAGGCAAAATTATGTTTTCATCCCGAGAGTGAACTCCCCTTTTAATGCCAATACTTTGCTGTCCTTGGCGGCTGCTGTTTGACATTGCACAGTGTTACTTAGTTTGAAGTCTATGATTATTCCAAAATCCTTCTCCTGCTTGGATTTCCCTAACTCCGTACCATTTAGAGTATAAGTTGCATGTGTGTTCTTCACTCCAAAGTGCATAACTTTGCACTTATCTACATTAAATTTCATCTGCCATGTTGCGAGGGACGGAGTTGCATAGAAAGGGGGCAGCACAGGAGAAGTCCTGAAGGCAGTTTAGGGGGGCAGAGGAATTCCCCCCCGGGCGCCTGTGGGGGGTTCCACAAGCAGGGACGGACCGCTGCGTTGCCCCAGGGGCTTCAACCACTCGCTGTGGGACTGCCCCCTGGCCGCGGACATCATAAAGAGGGAGTTCTCCTGACTGGGAAAGGAATCCAATACAAGAGATGTGGGGGTCCTTTGGACCGCCTTACCTTTTGAACCATGTAATGTGCGAAGTCCATTTTGGTGTCAATTATACCAAACATGACCAGGTAATCTGTAAAAATAATAATAATAAAAAAATAAATAAAATATATTTTATTTTTTTTCCTGTTTTTTCTCCAAAAGCAGCAAAAGCGTTAAACGTAGGAGGTCCTTTTTGGAGTCATTGGAAAGTTGAAGAGGACAGCGAGACAATGGACCTGCGAGGTAGGAGTAATAGCGGCACCATTCACCTGAAGGGAAATGGGTGCAGGAATGTTGGTATTGGAGGGAGGGAAGGAAGACGAGAAGTTCAGTTTTGGAGAAGTTAAGCTTTAGGAAACGGAAAGTGTGTGTGGGCGGAGGAAATTGTTATGTAAATGTAATAATGCTTCTTGGACAGCAGAGGGAGCCCTCAACCAGTCAAATAGGGTTTACCTAAAGTGAACATCTTCAGACCGCCCTTCTGTGTATACAGTGGCAAGAAAAAGTATGTGAACCCTTTGGGATTACGTGGAGTTTAGCATGAATTGGTCATAAAATGTGCTCTGATCTTCATCTAAGTCACAACAATTTGAAAAACACAGTCTGCTTAAAATAATACAACACAAACGTTATACAGTATGTGTTCATGTGTTTATTGAACATAACATGTAAACATTCACAGTGCAGGGTGGAAAAAGTATGTGAACCCCTAGCCCAATGACTTCTCCAAGAGCTAATTGGAGCCAGGAGTGAGCCAACCTTGAGTACAATCAGTGTGATATTATTGGATGTGTTGCTGAAAGCTGTCCTGCCCTTTAAAAACACACACCAGTTTTGTGTTTACTGGTTTCAAGAAGCACTGCCTGATGTGAACCATGCCTCGCAGAAAAGAGCTCTCAGAAGACCTACGATCAAGAATTGTTGACTTGCATGAAGCTGGAAAGAGTTACAAAAGTATCTCCAAAAGTCTTGATGTTCATGTGTCCACGGTAAGACAGACTGTCTACAAATGGAGAAAGTTCAGCACTGTTGCTACTCTCCCTAGGCATGGTCGTCCTGTAAAGATGACTGCAAGAGCACAGCGCAGAATGCTTAATGAGGTAAAGAAGAATCCTAGAGTGTCAGCTAAAGACTTACAGAAATCTCTGGCACATGCTAATATTTTTGTTGACACATCTACAATAAGGAAAACATTAAACAAGAATGGAGTACATGGGATGACACCACGGAGGAAGCCATTGCTGTCCAAAAAGAATATTGCAGCACGTTTGAAGGTTGCAAAAGAGCACCAGGATGTTCCACAGCACTACTGGCAAAATATTCTGTGGACAGATAAAACCAAAATTGAGTTGTTTGGAAAAAAACACACAACACTATGTGTGGAGAAAAAAAGGCACAGCACACCAACATCAAAACTTAATCCCCACTGTAAACCATGGCGGAGGGAGCATCATGGTTTGGGGCTGCTTTGCTGCCTCAGGGCCTGGACGGATTGTTGTCATTGATGGAAATATGAATTCCAGAGTTTATCAAGACATTTTGCAGGAAAACGTAAGACCATCTGTCCGCCAACTGAAGCTCCGCAGAGGATGGGTGATGCAAAAGGACAATGACCCAAAGCATACAAGTAATTCAGCAAAAGAATAGCTTCAACAAAAGAAAATACGCCTTCTGGAGTGGCCCATTCAGAGTCCTGACCTCAACCCGATTGAAATGCTGTGGCATGACCTTAAGAGAGCGATTCACACCAGACATCCCAAGAATATTGCTACACTGAAACAGTTTTGTGAAGAGGAGTGGTCCAAAATTACTCCAGATCATTGTACAGGTCTGATCTTCAACTACAGGAAACATTTGGTTGAGGTTATTGCTGCCAAAGGAGGGTCAACCAGTTATTAAGTCCAAAGGTTCACATACTTTTTCCACCCTGCACTGTGAATGTTTACATGTACTGTTCAATAAAAACATGAAAACATATAATGTTTGTGTTGTATTATTTTAAGCAGACTGTGTTTTTCAAATTGTTGTGACTTAGATGAAGATCAGAGCACATTTTATGACCAATTCATGCAAAACTCCACGTAATCCCAAAGGGTTCACATACTTTTTCTTGCCACTGTATATATATATGAAACCTTATTCAATAAAGAATTTTTCTAAGAGACTCAGAGTGCCACCAGCGTATCTTTTACGCACGGATTGCTTGTCTTTTACGCACGGATTGCACGAATTGCACGGACGCATGTCTTTTTTCAGCCTATGTAACTATATATATATATATAATATATATATATACACACACATGATGCAATAAAAGTGAGATAGAGGTAATTTGCATATCCTACCCAGAGTTCCTTGCTTCATATGGGGAATGCGGTACATGGGCTCTGGGATGCAGTTCTTTGAATTGCTGTGATGTGCAGATGGCTTCTGCAATAATAAGAATAATATATATATATATATCAATATATATATATATATAGTTACATAGGCTGAAAAAAGACATGCGTCCATCGGGTTCAGCCTTTCACACATTACCTACTGCTGTTGATCCAAAAGATCCACTGGGTCCTGCCATTGGTTTTATGGAAAATCACTTGGTATTGTCGGGGTTAATCACTATTCAGGAAAAAAAACAATATAAGCCTATTTTCTTTGATTTTATAAGCATTATACAACAAATATTGAGAATGGAAACCCCCTATGGATAAAAATAGCACTTTATTGCGAATACTCAAAGCTAATGAATGAGGAATCGCAGCGTTTATGTTAGCTACATTTTTTATTGATTTAAAACCTACGTAGAGAAAGGCACAAAACACTACACAATATATGATTTTTATTGTACGAAACCCCCCACCACTATTATCATACCCTATGCTAGTGGTCAACACTGTGCTTCTGACCTTTAGTTAAATGAATTGTGTCTTTTAAAAATCTTTTTCCCCGCACGTTTGAGTAATGGCCTGTGTTGTTGTGCTTTGTCGCCTTTTCTTTAAAGTGGTTTCTTTTTTTTATTTTCATTGTATTCAATCAGCTTTCTAAGGAGAATATCCTAATTAAATCTACATTATTCCACAGTATGAACGGCTTTTTAGAGGTAGGAACACCGTGTCACTATATGTTTTATATTGATTTTGCAAAGCCTGTTTGATTGCGATTGATCACAATAAAAGCTTCTCTGGAAAGCGCAACGTTACAAAATACTTCTTTAATCATTGTTTTGCTCGCTAAACGGTGCTCCAATTCAATGTATTCTTTTTATATATTGGCTCTTGAAATACAGGATTCGGTAGATGTTTTCTTTTTTTTTTTTTTGTTCCTGTCGCAAAATTAGCCAGGGAAATGTTAAATAAAGTGCAATGTTTGAAAACAGAATGTTAAGCACTGAAACACAATCATTTCCTTATTTCTTATTTAGAGGTTTGCTTGGTGAAATGTTTTGTATAGTTGTACAACGCGCTTTGTGTTTACTTTAATCTAACCTATAACTGCTTTTATAATTGCACTTTACACCTTTCTACTCATTAAAAAACCTCTTAAAAGAACAGAAAACCAGCACAATTATTTGAACAGACCCTCTTTCCTGATAAACAGATGGCTTCATCAGGATTTCTGTTAGTTTTACCCAGAAATCACATGATATTACAGTGTTATTTGTTATTTGTACTTAATTTGACATTCTAAACATTCATGCTTGTTTGCTTGCACTAAATTACTCTCTGCACTTTTAAGATAGTTTCTTAACCCCTTCACTACCAAGATCGACTATACTCGATCTGCAAGGCACCTCCTGGAGTGTCCCGATATCGAGTACAGTTGAGAGGGTGTTCCACGGGGCAGTGTAAAAGATTTTTTTTTATTGATAATTAAATCCTTTTGAATTTGGCTCCAGAACGTCTGTCCTTAAATTTTTAGCACCGCGGGCCTGATGCCTGAGGTGACAACACCTTTTAAAATCAGCTGAGAATGTGTCTGAATGACATCTCTCCTGCTGATCCTGCGCAGAGCTCAGATCTGCAGTAACTCCTTTTGGCCAGTAGATGGCAACATCTGCCTGCCAGATAACATATTACATTAAGGAAGACATTGGGAACATTCCCAAATATTTCTTACTGTATAATTAAAATGATCCCCTTCTAAAAAAACAACTAGGTATTGAAGGAGTTAAAATGGCAGTGCACAACTAGTTATACTATTGACATAAAAAGTACAGGAGGATGGAAGCCACTCCAGGTGTATTGTACACAGATCTTTTTTGGAATGGGGTTCAAGGAGACGTTTCGGCCCTTAACCCGTTCACTACCGATATCGAGATATCTCAGTCTTCAATGGCACCACCTGGTGCCCCGATATCGAGATATCTCAGTCTTCAATGGCACCGCCTGGTGTCCCGATATCGAGATATCTCAGTCTTCAATGGCACCACCTGGTGTCCTGATATCGAGATATCCCGATATGCTAATCTGCAGCCCATAAGCAAATTAAATTTGTTTGCTGCAAACAAATTTTGTTTGCTTTTGGGCTGCAGAAGGTGCCCACAAAGTTTTAGCCCTGTGGGCAAAATGCCCAAAGAGCTAAAGCTGTAAAATCGGCAGCTGAAAGCTCTGAAATATCAGACTTTCAGACGCTGTCATCAGCTGATGCAGGAGAAATAGAAGAAATAGATCTGCTGTTAAAACCTCTAACTTAATTTTGGAAGCAGATGGTGCCATCTACTGGCCAAATAGTAGCGATGTGCGTAACTTTTTTTTTCGTTTTAGTTTTTTTCGGGTCTTTTTTTCGTTTCGGACAGTTTTATGTTTAGTTTCGGTTGGTTTCGGATCGGTGATTCGGATCGTTTCGGTTATTCGGATCGCTTTGGGTGATTCGGATCAGTTAGTTTTCCATTTTTTATGAGTTATTTCGTTTTTTATTGCTTATTTAAGAATGGGAAGTAGATTACTACCAATAGAATGAAACTTTCTTTACTTATTTATATTTTAAGGATTTTTTAGGCATTTTTTGGGTGCCATTTAGGTTTCCTAACTTTTTTTAAAGAAACAATGCTTTTTAACCCATAGGTTTCAATACAGCATATGAATCCATACACTGCTGGGAAGTGCCTCTCTGCAGAATAAATCAGCATATGAATCCGCACACTGCCGGGCAGCACCTCTTTGCAGTATGATTCAGCATATGAATCCGCACACTGCCGGGAGCACCTCTCTGCAGTATAATTAATAAAGCCTATGAATCCGCACACTGCTGGGCAGCACCTCTCTGCAGTATAATTAATGCAGCATATGAATCCACACACTGCCGGGCAGCACTTCTCTGCAGTATAATTAATGCAGCATATGAATCCGCACACTGCCGGGCAGCACTTCTCTGCAGTATCATTAATGTAGAATATGAATCCGCACACTGCCGGGCAGCACTTCTCTGCAGTATAATTAATGTAGAATATGAATCCGCACACTGCCGGGCAGCACTTCTCTGCAGTATAATTAATGTAGAATATGAATCCGCACACTGCCGGGCAGCACTCTCTGCGGTATAATTAATGTAGAATATGAATCCGCACACTGCCGGGCAGCACTTCTCTGCAGTATAATTAATGTAGAATATGAATCCGCACACTGCCGGGCAGCACTTCTCTGCAGTATCATTAATGTAGAATATGAATCCGCACACTGCCGGGCAGCACTTCTCTGCAGTATAATTAATGTAGAATATGAATCCGCACACTGCGGGCAGCACTTCTCTGCAGTATAATTAATGCAGAATATGAATCCGCACACTGCCGGGCAGCACTTCTCTGCAGTATAATTAATGTAGAATATGAATCCGCACACTGCCGGGCAGCACTTCTCTGCAGTATAATTAATGTAGAATATGAATCCGCACACTGCCGGGCAGCACTTCTCTGCAGTATAATTAATGTAGCATATGAATCCGCACACTGCCGGGCAGCACTTCTCTGCAGTATAATTAATGTAGAATATGAATCCGCACACTGCCGGGCAGCACTTCTCTGCGGTATAATTAATGCAGCATATGAATCCACACACTGCCGGGCAGCACTTCTCTGCAGTATAATTAATGTAGAATATGAATCCGCACACTGCCGGGCAGCACTTCTCTGCAGTATAATTAATGTAGAATATGAATCCGCACACTGCCGGGCAGCACCTCTCTGCAGTATAATTTTATACATAAAATTTTTGTTACAGTGAGGAGTGAGGCTCTATTTGCAGCTGGTTTTATGTCTCTCCAGGGTGCTTTGAGAGCCATAAACCAAAGGATTTTGTTTTTCCACATGTGACACACTAATCCTGATTTAAAAAGGTGTGAAACGGTCTTTTGATTTGCTAATGAGTGCTTTTCAATGTATTATAATGCAAAATCAAGATAACTTGATTTTGGGTGTGAATGGGTTAATCATGCCATGGCACTCCATTCTTGGAGTTTGTGTCTGGGGCATAGCGCGTGCCCTGTGGGAGAGCACAAGTGTGTGGTTAGTGGGCAAGGAAGGGCGTCCAGGTGCTTAAACAGTTACGTATTCATTGACATAAAAAGAAAAGAAAAACTACTTTCCTAAAGTATAAATATAATTTCTATCTTGCTTAATTTGTAAATTATGTTCAAGCACCTAGAAGAGTAAAGGTCATAAAATGTTTACGAAGAATACGATATGAGGTTCAGTGTCAGAATATTATTCGTATGACAGTTGATGGTTTGTATCAAAATTAAAAATGTAGCAGTACTGCGTTCTCATACAATGTTTGTCACGGACCGACATGGCGCTCCCCTACTTGATTCATTCCCTTTGTGTTCCCCTATTTTAGAACCCATTCCACATTCCCCATCTTATACAATGTTTAATGTGAATTTGGAGTCGTGTTTTGAAGGTGCAGGCCTGAGGTTATTTTCAATGCCCTCGTTTGTGCAGAATGTGATTATGTAAGAACTAGGTGGAAAGCCTGCCCAGAGGGCAGTCTATTGTTAAGCGAAGCAGCTCACATGGGTAGATTTGCCCCAGCTCACATGGGTATAATTGCCACAGCTCACATGGGTATATTTGCCCCAGCTCACATGGGTATAATCGCCCCCAGATCACATGGGTATATATTCCCCCAGCTCACATGGGTATATTTGCCCAGCTCACATGGGTATATTTGCCCCAGCTCACTTGGGTATATTTGCCCCAGCTCACATGGGTATATTTGCCCCCGCTCACATGGGTATATTTGCCCCCAGCTCACATGGGTATAATTGCCCCAGCTCACATGGGTATAATTACCCCAGCTCACATGGGTATATTTGCCCCAGCTCACATGTGTATAATCACCCCCAGATCACATGGGTATATATTCCCCCAGCTCACATGGGTATATTTGCCCCCGCTCACATGTGTATAATCGCCCCCAGATCACATGGGTATATATTCCCCCAGCTCACATGGGTAAATTTGCCCCAGCTCACATGGGTATAATTACCCCAGCTCACATGGGTATATTTGCCCCAGCTCACATGTGTATAATCGCCCCCAGATCACATGGGTATATATTCCCCCAGCTCACATGGGTATATTTGCCCCCGCTCACATGGGTATATTTGCCCCCAGCTCACATGGGTATATTTGCCCCCGCTCACATAGGTATATTTGCCCCCAGCTCGTATGGGTATATTTGCCCCAGCTCACATGGGTATAATTGCCCCCAGCTCACATGGGTAAAATTGCCCCCAGCTCACATGGGTATTATGGCCCCCGCTCACATGGGAATATTTGCCCCCAGCTCACATGGGAATTTTTGCCCCCATCTCCCGTGGGTATAGTTGCCTCCAGCTGGTATAGTTGCCCCCAGCTCCCGTGGGTATAAGTGCTCCCAGCTCACGTGGTTTAAAGTGCCCCCAACTAAGACGCTGGATGCGCGCGCAGCCTCTACCTGTCGGCCGCGCGCACATCCAGGAGAACAGGAAGCGCGCGCAGCCGCCGGATAGAGGCTGCACGCGCATCATGTAGAGCCGGATGCGCTCAGAGCAGATGGCGATAGGCAGTGGCGTAGCATGGGTTGTCAGCACCCGGGGCCAGCCAAGAATTTTGCGCCCCCCAACCTGTGGACACGTTATCGATTTTGCCCCAGCCAGCTCACACATGGATACTGCCCCAGCTCACACATGGATATTGCCCCAGCTCACACATGGATATTGCCCCAGCTCGCTCATGGATATTGCCCCAGCTCGCACATGGATATGCCCCAGCTCACACATGGATATGCCCCAGCTCACACATATGCCCCAGCTCATGGATATGCCCCAGCTCACACATGGATATTGCCCCAGCTCACACATGGATATGCCCCAGCTCACACATGGATATGCCCCAGCTCACACATGGATATACTGCCCCAGCAGCTCATGAATATACTGCCCCAGCACATGGAAATACTGCCCCAGCTCATGGATATTGCCCCAGCTCATGGATATACTGCCCCAGCTCATGGATATACTGCCCCAGCTTATGGATATACTGCCCCAGCTCGTGGATATTGCCCCAGCTCGTGGATATTGCCCCAGCTCGTGGATATTGCCCCAGCTCATGGAGATACTGCCCCAGCTCGTGGATATACTGCCCCAGCTCGTGGATATACTGCCCCAGCTCGTGGATATACTGCCCCCCAAGCTCTCATGGATATGGCCCAGCTCAGACCCCAGACCAGACATGGGGCGGCTGTTCGAATGCTCTATCGGCATTCGGACAGCCGCCCCTGGAGCTCCGTCTCCGGCATACTTACCTGCCTGAGCGGCGAAGGGAAAGTTTCCCCGCTTCTGCTCGTTGAAGGACCCAAGCCGCGGTCACGTGGGACTCCCACGTGACCGCGGCTTGGGTCCTTCAAAGAGCGGAAGCGAGGAAACTTTCCCTTCGCCGCTCAGGGGTTGGATGTGCGCGCGGCAGCCGGGTAGAGGCTGCGAGCGCATCCGGCTCTACAGAATGCACGCGCAGCCTCTACCCGGCTGCTGCGTGCACATCTTGTAACCGCCGCGGCAAGCGCACAGCCGACTCGTGCCGCAGCGGTTGCATGCGCGCGCAGCCAACCGCCGCTGGTTGCGCGCGCATGCGCAGTAGGGGTTTGGCGACGGACACGCCAGCCCTTACTCTTTTATAGTATAGATGCTTTTGTCTATCTGTTTATCTGTTGCATGTTTGAGGATTTGTAATCTACCCTTGTCAAGCAAACGCTGTCCCAATCTGATTTATTAGGACAAGGGCTTATGTAAAATACTGTGTGTGATCACTGATTGCGAATGTGTGTGCTTGACCCTTGAGTAACTACAGTTGCAGGAAAAAGTATGTGAACCCTTTGGGATTACGTGGTGTTTTGCATGAATTGGTCATAAAATGTGCTCTGATCTTCATCTAAGTCACAACAATTTGAAAAACACAGTCTGCTTAAAATAATACAACACAAACATTATATGTTTTCATGTTTTTATTGAACAGAACATGTAAACATTCACAGTGCAGGGTGGAAAAAGTATGTGAACCTTTGGACTTAATAACTGGTTGACCCTCCTTTGGCAGCAATAACCTCCTACCAAACGTTTCCTGTAGTTGCAGATCAGACCTCCACAACGATCTGGAGTAATTTTGGACCACTCCTCTTCACAAAACTGTTTCAGTGTAGCAATATTCTTGGGATGTCTGGTTTGAATCGCTCTCTTAAGGTCATGCCACAGCATTTCAATCGGGTTGAGCTCAGGACTCTGACTGGGCCACTCCAGAAGGCGTATTTTGTTTTGTTTATTGTCCCCACAGCAGGCAGGCCCCTCAATTTATTGTCCCCACAGCCGCCGGCCCCTCAATTTATTGTCCCCACAGCAGGCAAGCCCCTCAATTTATTGTCCCCACAGCCGCCGGCCCCTCAATTTATTGTCCCCACAGCAGGCAGGCCCCTCAATTTATTGTCCCCACAGCAGGCAAGCCCCTCAATTTATTGTCCCCACAGCAGACAGGCCCCTCAATTTATTGTCCCCACAGCCGGCAGGTCCCTCAATTTATTGTCCCCACAGCAGGCAGGCCCCTCAATTTATTGTCCCCACAGAAGGCAGGACCCTCACTTTATTTTCCCCAGAGCAGACAGCAGGCCCCTCAATTTATTGTCCCCACAGCAGGTAGGCTCCTCAATTTATTTTCCACACAGCAGACAGGCTCCTCAATTTATTGTACCCACAGCAGACAGGCTCCTCAATTTATTGTACCCACAGCAGACAGGCTCCTCAATTTATTGTCCCCACAGAAGGCAGGACCCTCACTTTATTTTCCCCAGAGCAGACAGCAGGCTCCTCAATTTATTGTCTGCACAGCAGACAGGCCCCTCAATTTATTGTACCCACAGCAGACAGGCTCCTCAATTTATTGTCCCCACAGCAGGCAGGCCCGAGGCCTCCCTCAATTTATTTTATTTCTCCCCCCTCTCATCCATCCTGAGTGCAGGTGCAGGGACAGACAATACAGAGGAGGAGGTAGTAGTTCATCAGACAGTGGGCCACTCACCAATCAACTGGGTTCCGCCCGCCCCGGCCTCTGTCTGATATGCAGAGTGTCCACAGCTCCTCCACTGGCTGACTCCGTCTGCATCTGCAGGCTTGACCACGCCCTTCCTGTTCTGCGTGCCCCTAAGCATCACATGGATGGAGCAGGGGGCGGCGCCAACACAGCCTGCTCTGTTTTGAATCTGGGAGGCACGCTGCAGCTCTTAGCTAGACGTGGCTGCCCGAGATGGGAGCACTGCAGCGGCCCAGGGGACATTTGCCCCCCTGCCCCCCCCCCCCGGCCCAGTCCGCCCCTGCCTAGAAGGCACTCAGTGGTTCTTCCACCCAGCCGCAAGGAGCAGCGGTCCTAAGGAGCTACAGATCAGGCTGCTCGAGGCACTGAGTTCCAAGGAACTCAGCGGTCGGGCTGATCTAGAAAGGGGTTGACGGGAGACCAGGACAGGTGGATAGAGGGGTCCGTGACAATGTTGTCCTACTTCCATGTATTCATGCAATCCTTTAACATAATAAAACAAAAAAAAGACATTTCACGCTGCAGAGCACAGTTTTGACAATTTTCAAAGGAATGTGTTTTCTTCAGAAAAAAGTTACATTGTAAAAAAAAATAACTCATGGAGCCTGAATAAAACCGTTTCTCATATATTTTTTTTTTCATGCTTTCTGCCGCTGACAGATTCAATCTTAGTTAAATATGCTCCAAAGAATTTTAATAATAGATGCATATTAGTTAAAATTCGCCCATAATATGTCACAGATGACAAAGAGAGACGTGATAGGTAACAATGTAATTCAAAGTGAAAAGGAGAGTAATTAATCTCGAAATAGATGTAAATGTCAATATGGGAGTGAGCAATCCATTTTCCTACTTTCTGAGGACTGATCATTTTTCATTACTTTTCCTTTTCTTAACGTTATGCAACGTTTGATATTTAGTCATTCGACGTTCATTTTCTTGCATGTTTAAAGTTTCATAAATTCACGTTTCATAAATTCGCTTTTCTTGAACTTCTGCATTTCGGCATGTTTCCATTTCACACTGTGCTACTCGTTATGCTGTAATAATTAGAAATGATTACGTAATCCATGTTAAATCAAGTACCTTCCATCATGTGGGAAAGATGTGTGGTCCGATGTTGGTTTATGAGTCGAG
The DNA here is from genome assembly GCA_009667805.1 of Leptobrachium leishanense. Lineage (NCBI taxonomy): Eukaryota > Metazoa > Chordata > Amphibia > Anura > Megophryidae > Leptobrachium > Leptobrachium leishanense. The sequence continues at coordinate 42,528,082 of CM019064.1, forward strand.
CTCCATCCCAAATCCAATTTCAAATAGGTCACGGCCTTAAATCTGTCCAACATCATAGACAATATTACACAACGGTAAAAAAAATCATAAAAATCAGTAGCGCGTTCTCTTCCCATCACTCACAGTCGACAGCATACCCTTTCGGCCTAGTTTCGTGCATAAGATCCTACCAAAAAACTACCATCCACTGTTTGAATCCCAAATAGGTTCAAAAGTAGTTGCTAGTGCCCTGATAGCGAGAAGATTCAATTTGGTCTAATTCTAGAGCAACGGAAAAGAATTTCATTTTTTAAAACAAAATTAATTTGCAAATGGATTCTGGGTGCCCCCCCCAACATTTTAGGACCTTGGGCATGACAGCCGAAATCCGAAAACCAATTGAACAGCTTGAAGTCCAAGCTGTATTATAGAAATGTAGTAGGACTTTTTGGCCAGTGGTTGGCTTGACTTGTCTGTCAAATAGTACACATGTTACAGGTAATGTCCAAGATCTAGAAAAAAAAATTGGATTACAGAGGTAAACCTGACATTACCCAGGCAGCGTTGGGAGAAATGAAATCAAACATCTGGCTTTACCTGGGTAAGCTGCAGACTAACCAACTCCATCTTGGGTAAAAGTGATAGGGTTTGTGTGAGATTTATGGTCAGGGTTAAGGTTAGGGTGAGGGTTAGGTTAAGTATAGGGTTAGAGTCAGGGATAGGTTTGGGTTTAGGGTTAGGGTTTGGGTTAGATTGTGGATTGGCCATGGATATGGGTAATTCTAGGTTTTGGGTGAACCGTAATTTACTCCAGTCTCAGAACACACATTACCCATAGGCTTTTGGGTAGATCTAGGTCTACTTGGTTGAAGCCTGATGGATATCTGGATAAACCTAGAATTACCTGGGTAAAGCCCAAAGTTTGATATCTTACTCAAAGCTTCCTGGGTAATGTCAAGTAGGGATGAGCCGAACACCCCCCGAGTTCGGTTCGAGCTCGAACACGAACTTTGTATATATTCGGGTCCGAACCCGAACCCGAACTTGAACCCAATGCAAGTCAATGGGGCTGAAAATTCGGTTTTTAGAGTGCCCTCCAAGAGGGCATATATGCTACATATTTGCCATAAAAGGTGTATGGGGGTCCGGGTAGTGCCCTGGGGGACAGGAAACAAGGACAAAAAGTTTTAAAAAAAACTTTTTAAAGGGACAGTGAGTTTTCCATGAAATAAGGGTTAAAAATAAAAACCAAAAATTCCTTCAAATATCGTGCCTAGAAGGTCCCCATAACCTGCCCGTGAAGTGGCGGATTTCTAGGATGTATAGAAACACATAAAAACAAAATAATTACGTTTCATATGATGGTAAATGCTTTTCCTTTAATCTATCCATAAACAACTGCTTGGGGCGGCAGTCTGTATGAGAAGAGGAGACATTTTCGGACACGCAGAAAAAGTTTACTGATTTTTTGGGCTAAATTATTGTGAAACTTATGCAGGCTTTGGATGAAAGTAACAATAGGTGCTTTAAAATTGGTCCTTTAGCGTCCCCAACAGTGCCGTCACACCGTAACCCCTCTGACGATATGAATCTGATACAGGCGTCAGTGGCAGTGCACCCAAATATTGTGCTTTTGGTGCCAGGCCTGCAAGTACTATCATACAGTAACCCCTCTGTGGTATTGTGGAAGAATGCAGGGGTGAACCTTGCGGTCCTATATTAAAAAGATATGCATCTGGTAAAGGAGTCAGTGCACCCAGATATTCTGCCTTTGGTGCAAGACTGCCAGGCCAGCAAGTATCATCATACAGTAACCCCTCTGTGGTATTGTGGAAGAGTGCAGGGGTGGACCATGTGGTCCTATATTGAAAAGTTTTTTATCTGTTAATGGGCGTCAGTGCACCCAGATATTGTGCCTTTAATGCCAGGCCAGCAAGTATCATCATACAGTAACCCCTCTGTGGTAGTGTGGAAGAGTGCAGGGGTGGACCATGTGGTCCTATATTGAAATTTTTTTGATCTGGTAATGGGCGTCAGTGCACCCAGATATTGTGCCTTTAATGCCAGGCCAGCAAGTATCATCATACAGTAACCCCTCTGTAGTATTGTGGAAGAATGCAGGGGTGGACTGTGTGGTCCTATATTGAAAAGTTTTTTATCTGGTAATGGGCGTCAGTGCACCCAGATATTGTGCCTGTAATGCCAGGCCAGCAAGTATCATCATACAGTAACCCCTCTGTGGTATTGTGGAAGAGTGCAGGGGTGGACCATGTGGTCCTATATTAAAAAGATATGCATCTGGTTAAGGCGTCAGTGCACCCAAATATTCTGCCTTTGGTGCCAGGCCAGCAAGTACCATCATACAGTAACCCCTCTGTAGTATTGTGGACAAATGCAGGGGTGGACCATGTGGTCCTATATTGAAAAGATATGATTCTGGTCAAGGCATCAGTGCACCCAGATATTCTGTCTTTGGTGCAAGACTGCCAGGCCAGCAAGTATCATCATACAGTAACCCCTCTGTAGTATTGTGGAAGAATGCAGGGGTGGACCATGTGGTCCTATATTGAAAAGATATGATTCTGGTCAAGGCGTCAGTGCACCCAGATATTCTGTCTTTGGTGCAAGACTGCCAGGCCAGCAAGTATCATCATACAGTAACCCCTCTGTAGTATTGTGGAAGAGTGCAGGGGTGAACCATGTGGTCATATATTAAAAAGATATGCATCTGGTTAAGGCATCAGTGCACCCAGATATTCTGCCTTTGGTGCCAGGCCAGCAAGTACCATCATACAGTAACCCCTCTGTAGTATTGTGGAAGAATGCAGGGGTGAACCTTGCGGTCCTATATTGAAAAGTATTTTATCTGGTAATGGGCGTCAGTGCACCCAGATATTGTGCCTGTAATGCCAGGCCAGCAAGTATCATCACAAAGTAACCCCTCTGTGGTATTGTGGAAGAGTGCAGGGGTGGACCATGTGGTCCTATATTGAAAAGTTTTTGATCTGGTAATGGGCGTCAGTGCACCCAGATATTGTGCCTTTAATGCCAGGCCAGCAAGTATCATCATACAGTAAGGCTGGGGTCAGACGAACGCAGTGTTAGGCTAGGGTCAGACTGAGGCAGTGCGAACGCGCGTTCTGGCGCACTTAATCACGGCCGCACTAGCAGCAGATGCCGGGCAATGACGGCCAATATACGAAGTACGGTCGCACAAAAGTCCGGCTGCGCAACGCAAGTGGAAAATGAACGCATTTTTTCGAGAACGTGAAACCGCAGGTACTGACGTACAGAGTGCGCTGCGTCCGCTAGCGGCGTGTGTGCGTGATTAGGAGACGTCAGACGCTGCTAATGTCCGGCCAACATAACGTCCAGACACAAAAAGATTTTATTGATGATCCGTACAAAATCACGGACGAAAATGCGCATAGTATGACCACTATCACGTATTCTGTGAAAAAATGCGTCCATCGTTCGAACGCACTTTTTCACAGACAACATAAAAATGCGTTCGTCTGACCCTAGCCTTAACGTCCATGTTGCCCGCACATAAGTACGTCCGTGATAGCATACAATTGTGTTAAATGGAGCCCCACACACACGAAGTACGTCCGCACAGAAGTGCGGGGGCTGACGGACGCTGCAAACGGACGCAGGTTAGGCAAGAACGTAATACTGCTAGAACGGACGTGCAGAGTGCGCCACGTCCACAATGTCCGCATAGCTTTGTGTGTGAGTGATGCAACAAGGTCAGACGGACTGCATTTATACGTCCAGCATTTTTGACGGACAGAATGTTCTTTCATTGTAATTTATTTTCCCTGCTACATCAGTCAAAAAATACATCAATGAAAAAAACGGACTGTGTGGCCACTACCTTGTTGTCAGTCAGTAAGTACATCCGTACTGCACGGATGCACAGTCCGTACAAAATGCGCTCATCTGAACCTAGCCTAACCCCTCTGTGGTATTGTGGAAGAGTGCAGGGGTGGACCATGTGGTCCTATATTGAAAAGTGTTTTTTTTATCTGTTAATGGGCGTCAGTGCACCCAGATATTGTGCCCTTAATGCCAAGCCAGCAAGTATCATCATACAGTAACCCCTCTGTGGTATTGTGGAAGAGTGCAGGGGTGGACCATGTGGTCATATATTGAAAAGTTTTTTATCTGTTAATGGGCGTCAGTGCACCATATATTGTGCCTTTAATGCCAGGCCATCAAGTATCATCATACAGTAACCCCTCTGTGTTATTGTGGAAGAGTGCAGGGTTGGACCCTGTGGTTCAAAAAATGAAAATGATATAAATCTGGCACAGGCGTCAGTGCAGCCAAATATTGTGCCTTTCATGGCAGCAAGTGCCTTCACACCGTAACCCTTTTGTGGTATTGTGGAAGAGTTCAGTGCTGGAGGTTTTGTGAATGCAGAAGAGGACATCACCGATCTATTCCATTACTTCAGCATCAGGGGATTGATAGCTTCTGATCCAGGACTGATTCATTTTTATAAATGTCAGCCGGTCTACAGAGTCGGTGGACAGACGCACTCTTTTGTCTGTGACAAAACCTCCAGTGGCACTGAACGTCCTTTCGGAAAGCACGCTAGATGAAGGGCAACCTAGTAGCTGCATAGCATATTGGCTAAGTTCCGGCCAGTGATCCAATCTCAACACCCAGTAAGCCAGTGGATCACCTGCTGGAAAGGTATCCAGGTCTGCCCTTGCCCCTAGGTAGTCCTGCACCATATGGTGAAGACGCTGGCAATGGGTGCCTACATTTGACGTCCCTGGGCGTCAAGGACTAAAAAAAATTAAAAAAGCATTAGTCAAGCGGCCCTGGCCTTCACCACTATTCCTCTGATCATCCGCAGCCTCAGAAGCACGTGTGTCAGCACTTGGTAATCTACCAGTGCCTGGAAAGGTGTTACACAAGTGTCGCTTTAGAGCGTCCTCAAGTTTTTTCATCCTGTGCTCCCTCTGTGCGGGCAGGATGAGCTCTGCAACTTTCCCCTTGTATCGTGGATCAAGAAGGGTTGCCAACCAGTAATGATCCCTCTCCTTGATAGCACGAATCCTGGGGTCCTTTAGCAGGCTTTGCGTCATTAGGGAGCCCATGCAGCGTAGGTTGGAGGTGGCATTAGCTTCCGAGTCTTCCTGGTCATTGACGATGACCGTATCGTGCACTTCCTCCTCCCAGCCACGCACTAGCCCTTCTGTTTCTGGGCACACAAAACCCTCCCTTGAGGAATCCCCACCTTCAATGCCCCACTACTTAAATAGTCCTCCTCCTCATCCTCCTCCTGTCTGATCTGAGTAGGACCCGCTGGAATGCTGTCTGCGGAAAGACTGGGGCCTTGAGAGCTAGGGAAGGCCTCCTCTTCCTCCGCTGCTCTGCCTCTAGAGCCACATCTATAATTCCCCGCAGAGTGTGCTCCAGCAGGAACACTAAAGGAATTGTGTCACTGATGATGCACTGTCCCTTCTCACCATCCTCGTTGCCTCCTCAAATGGTGACAGTACAGTGCATGCATCCTTGATCATCAGCCACTGCGGGGGGAAAAAAAAACAAGTTGACCTGAACCTGTCCTTGTGCCATACTCACACAGGTACTCGTTGATGGCCCTCTGCTGCTTGTGCAGATGCTGCAGCATTGCTAATGTCGAGTTCCACCTGGTGGGCATGTCACAGATCAGACGGTTTGTGGGAAGGTGGAATTCTCTTTGAATTTCTGCCAGGCGAACGCTTGCTGGGAATGACCGTCGGAAGTGGCTGCAGACTTTTCTGGCCTGGATGAGAAGCTCTGGCAGCCCTGGGTACTTGGTTAGGAAATGCTGTACCACCAGATTTAGGACGTGTGCTAGGCATGGTACATGCGTCAATTTACCCTTGCGTAGGGCGGAGAGAAGGTTGCTGCCATTGTCGCAGACGATCATTCCCAGCTCAAGCTGGCGTGGTGTTAACCATCTCTGCACCAGCCCCATCAGAGCTGACAAAATTTCTGACCCGGTGTGGCTCCTGTCCCCTAAACAAACCAGCTCAAGCACAGTATGGCATCTTTTTGCTTGAGCCATTGCGTAGACCCTGTCAGGCGTCGGTTTAACTGCCACTTCGCCAGAGACAGAGAAGGAGGAGGAGGAGGAGGAAGAGGTGGTGGTGGTGGAGCAGACAGACCTCATACAAGCAGCTTTCTGGAGGCGTGGTGGATGAACAAGCTCCAGCACAGAGCCCCATCTTGGATCCCTCCCAGCTGCAATCAGAGTTACCCAGTGTGCCGTACAGCGCATTCAGCAAATTCACGGAAGGGAGCAGAGTCCACCAGCTCGAAAGGCAGCAGCTGCAATGCGAGTAATTTTGCTAAGCTGGCATTTAGATGCTGTGCTTGGGGATGATTGGGACTATAATTTTTCTTTCGCTGCAGCAGCTGCGGCAACGTAATCTGACTGCGTAAATCTTCAGCTACTGGGATGATGTCACATTGTGAGGAAGAACCTGGTACATCCATTACTGTAGCATCATCCCTGTCGGTGGAGGTTGTAGGCAATGACATGGCAGGACATACAGTGGGGGTAGAGACAGATGAGGAGAAGGAGGACCTACGCAAAGTTTTGCGCCAACGGGATGTGTGGCACCTGTTCATATGTCGCCTCAAGCACGTGGTACCCAAGTGTCCGGTATCTTTCCCACGCTTAAGCCTCATCTGACATAGATTACAAATAGCAACGCTGCACTCTACTGCACATTTCTTAAAGAACTCCCAGACAACAGAGTTCCTGCATGTGTTCTTTGAGACAACAGCGCTCTGCACCGGAGCAGCTCTGACATGTGATGCCTTGGACTGGCTAGTGCTACGGTTGGTCACAGAGGATGTTGTGCCTCGTGTTTGCTGTGCCTCCTCCTCCCCCTCTTCCTCACTTAATTCCTTTGTTTGATCTGGCACCCAGGTGGAGTCAGTGACCTCATCATCATTGTCATCTTCACCCCCTATCTCCTCGTCACTGGAGCCAACTTGGCAGTATGCTGCAGCTGCTGGGGCAACATGAGTGCCAGTTATTTGTGTGCCATCACTGGCACCCCCTTCCTCTAGGTTGATTATTCTCCCTTGCTCAACCTCAGAGATTGAATCAGAGCACTGTTCTTGCTGCGCATCCTCAAGCAGCATGTCACTCTCATTGTAGTCAAACAATTCAACTGACTCCTCCGTGTGTGATAGCGAGGCTACGGCAGGAGTAGCTGTGGACATGGAGGCTGCATTAGATGCTTTGGCAGCTGAGGTGGACTGTAAAGCACTACAAGCCTGGCTGGCAGAGGACTCGGAGGATGAGGATGGCCTGGTTAGCCAATCCACCAAGTCCTCTGTATGTTGCTGCTGCTTAAGACGGCCAGCACCAGTTAGAAAGGACAAGCGTGCCCCTGCAGAGGATGCACCACGTCCACCACGACCAGAGGCACAGCCTCCCGACACAGGGGCTGCTTGCCCTCTTATCTGTGTCTGGGAGCGTCTGACTGTCCTTTTTGTTCTTTCAAACATGGTGAGTGATATATAGATTAATATATACAGAACTCTGATTCAACTCTAGTATAAATATTTAAAGAACTCTGGTATAACTCAGTGAGACACACTGATAGCTGGCAGCCAGTGACGAGACACAGATCACCTCAATTCACAAATGTTTTAAAGAAATTAGTGAGCCCCAAAATAATGCGTGGTACTGGTTGTGTGACAAGACACAGATCACCTCAATTCACAAATGTTTTATAGAAATTAGTGAGCCCCAAAATACAGCGTGGTACTGGATGTGTGACGAGTCACAGATCACCTCAATTCACAAATGTTTTTGTAGAAATTAGTGAGCCCCAAAATACAGCGTGGTACTGGATGTGTGACGAGACACAGATCACCTCAATTCACAAATGTTTTGTAGAAATTAGTGAGCCCCAAAATACAGCGTGGTACTGGATGTGTGACGAAACACAGATCACCTCAATTCACAAATGTTTTAAAGAAATTAGTGAGCCCCAAAATACTGCGTGGTACTGGATGTGTGACAAGACACAGATCACCTCAATTCACAAATGTTTTAAAGAAATTAGTGAGCCCCAAAAAGACTTGCTGGCTGTGTGACAAGACACAGATGATCACCTTAATTCACAAATGTTTTAAAGAAATTAGTGAGCCCCAAAATACTGCGTGGTACTGGATGTGTGACAAGACACAGATCACCTCAATTCACAAATGTTTTAAAGAAATTAGTGAGCCCCAAAAAACTTGCTGGCTGTGTGACAAGACACAGAAGATCACCTCAATTCACAAATGTTTTAAATAAATTAGTGAGCCCCAAAAAAACTTGCTGCCTGTGTGACAAGACACTGAAGATCACCTCAATTCACAAATGTTTTCAACAAAGTTGTAAACCCCCAAAAAAATTGCTGGCACAGTGACAAGACACACATCTCCTAAATTTCCTGATATTTGGTAGAAATGAGACACCCCAGACTCCCCCAGTAGCGTGGCAGACCGGCAGTAACAAGACACAACTATCTCCTCTGAAATCTCCTCTGAAAAGCGTGCAGAAGCGCTGCGTGGAAACGTTATACAGTGTGCTGCGGGACTTAGGTCTGTGAGCCCATGATTGGGCAAAATTTGCCCAATCAGGACTCTGAGCGGTGATTGGCATAGTGTTGAACCAGTCTTGCACCAGACCTGTGGTCAGGTGCAAGGCTGTAGCCAATTACGAGCTTCAGGCCAGTGGGAAAATGCATTGTGGTCCATTGTGGTCGAACATGCGGCGAACACACCCAGAAATGTTCGGTGTTCGTGATCTGCTCGAACAGGCTAAGTTCGGGTCGAACCCCGAACCATCCGAACCCGAACAGCTCATCCCTAATGTCAAGCTTTACCCAAGTAATACTAAGTTTATCCGGACTTTGGACTTTACTCATAGCACATACAATTCAAATGTGAAAAGTTATTTTGCATAAATCCACTGGGTCCAGCCAGTGGTTTTATGGAAAACAACTTGGTATTAAACAGGTTAGAAGTCAAATGTAAGTAAATGCGATCCACACCTTGAGAAGAACTAGAGATGTGCATTCATTTTGGAAAAATTCGGAATTTGGAACGAAATTTGATAATTCGTATTTCGGAAGTACTTCCGAATAACAAATTCGATACGATATGAATTCGAAACGAAACGGTATATAACAAATTTATTTAGTTTTACTCTGTTATCAATTATTCAAATTCATCTTTTATGATGATATCAACCATCGAATTTGATATGAACTATCAACAACTGATGAATCAATTCGAAATTTCAAATCAATCCGAAATTAAACGAAATTAGTTACGAAATTCCGAAAACAAAATTATTTAAAACATAACGAAACTAAACTAAACAAAAAAAAATTTCAGCCATGCACATCCCTATTGATAACACAGTCGGTACTATTGAAGCTGGTGGTGTCTATTCTAGGTCCCCATAAACATGCATAAAGTATTAGCATAAGCTCAAAGTATCTGGAAGTCTACATCTAGCATGGGTAGAAGGTGAATGGACACACCGAGTTTTCGAAATGGCTATTCCTTCACATAGAATATAGAGTCTAATCAAGTTGGCCCCATTTGATTTGGCTACAGCTTTGCAGTCCATAAAAAAGCACCAAAGTAGAACAAATTCTTCTCCATTGTGTTTTCAAAGGGCGAATGATCTGCCTTTAAAATTACATTTTGACACTTGTCCCACAATAGAACTTTCACAAAGACACTGCGTACATTTGCAAACAAATAAATCCGGACACGTGGTATGATTACTTTCTACTGCAAATAATAATACAAAAGAATGCTAAGCCATAAATGGATAATTCAGTGCGCACACCATGAAGGATTTGGCTTCTAACAAAGAGCAGATATACGCAGCATGTTATTAATGTAGTGTTAAAATCACAATGTGTAGAATTCTTTACCATTTCATTTGGAATTGTCTTAATACGGGACATAAAGGGAAGATGGAAAATATATGCGATTCAATTATAAGTCTTTTCTTATACAGAAATGGGTAACTACTGGAAACTGTGAACCTGAAGCACAAAGCGCAAGAAGACAAGCGGAAGCAATGTTATGGAAAGCCACGTAGACTACTTATCAACTTTATGAGGTTTCATGACCGGACACCAAGAGAATCAATCTGTAACTCTTAATTTCTCTACCGTAAAATCCGCAATTTTACACTAAACCCTCATTTTGCAGTAAAACACTCAATTTATGTAAAACTCTCATTTTATACAAAACTATTTTTTTTATATGAAACTCATCTTAAAGTAAAATAATACATTTTGTATAAAAGAATGTAACTTGCAAAGCCCGTACAGTAAATTTCACACTTTCACATTATAACCTGTAACACACAATGGGGGTTATTCAGAGAATACTGAAATGTTGGAAACATTTCGGTGCTCTCTCGTTCCCCGCACTTCCCAATAACAGAATTTTTTTGAAAAAAAATGCCTAAAAGATCCTAAGAAATAAAAAAAAAAAAAATCCTAAAAAATAAAGAGACCTTTTACTGCAGATTAAAATAATATACGGTTTATTAAATATTGAATAAAAAAAGCAATATTTTTAACATTGAAGCCTATGGGATTCGCCTGAATAAACCTGACGAATGAAAGCACCGAACAGCAGAGCACTTCGGCAGCTTTTCAATGCTGTTCAGTGTCTCTGAATAGACGAACCATTGCTTCTCTATGGGGGATTTCACTGCCGACGAACAGGCACCGTACTTGCTGGCAGTTCGCCAAAATTTGGCAAACTGCCTGCTCTCTGAACAGCCAAATGGCACAAAATGTCACCGTGCAGAGAAATCCACTGTTCAGTGACATTTCGGGGCCAGATCGGCTCTCGCTGAATAACCCTGTTAGTCTCTACACAAAATACACCATTATACAATAAACCCGCAACTCAGAATGTCCGTCGTGTAAAATACACTATTTTATTTTAAACATGTAGCTCGCAATGACTCCTACTCAGGGGTCAAGTCAAGCAGGAACATGAGGGAACGCAGCTCCTCCACTATTTTCTCTGAGGGAACTGAGTTCCCTTTTGGCCCACTCACTGAATAGCTGTAATTAGATCCCAATCATATGTTTACTATTTAAGTGACTAGAACTATATGACGCTTATAACAATTATCAACAGGATTCTTTAAAAATCCAGCCTATATTTATGTTTAAACAATGATCTCAAATTTGCATGTAGCGTAGTGGGTTCAGTGCAACAGGTCAATGCTTAATTGAAGCGCGGAGATATTGGAGAGTTCCTACGCTTATTATTTTAGAACTAGGACTCCATGGAGGCATCGGTTGCCTACGGAACTTGTTAGCGATTTATAAAAACTTGTGACTGTAAGTGTAACATGGCTGGCAGGTTCTCGCCTCTTGCGTGATCCTACAGGTCGGCGGAGTGATCGCGGAGGGAGACTGGGGACTTTTTTCCCCAGTCTCCCTCTGCTCCAAGTGGAGAGGAAACAGTGGATTGGGCCACCATTCTCACTGAGGGATGAGAGGTGAGCATTTGATGTTTTTAGGGGGGGGAGTGGTTTACAGCTGGCGGTAACTGATTCCGCAGAAATTCCGGTGGAATTTCGGTGCTCTTTGAATAACCCTTTTCGTTTCCTTGGAAATGCCCCTTAATTCAGTGCTGGTCTCCCTCATATCTGCTGGATACGACATGCTTCCTGCTCAGTTTGTCACTTGACCACAGGAGACCTTGAGCCAATCCCGTGGCTCTCGATGTAGGGAGGCTTTGATACCATTGGATAAGGCGGGCCTGGGCTGGTATGAATGCAGAAAGGTGTGAGCCTATTGTGCAGTGATACATGATACAGATTTTAGAAAACACCAAGATATTTATTCTAAGCAAGACAGACTCTAAACCAACAGCAGGGATCCAGAACAAAACTTCGATATAAACACAGGATATTAAACCAATGCAGGGTACAGGGCTACAAGCAGGGTAACATACAAAAAGCAAGGATGCAGACAGACCTGAACTAAAGAACAAATATAAACTAGACTAGGTGAACACAATGTACAGTCAGGTCCAGAAATATTGGGACATCAACACAATTCTAACATCTTTGGCTCTATACACCACCACAATGGAGTTGGACTGAAACAAACACAATGTTCTTTGGCCACACCTAATGTTCTTGCTATCTCTCTGATGGGGTTGTTTTGTTTCTTCAGCCTAATGATGGCTTGTTTCACTGATAGTGACAGCTCTTTGGATCTCATCTTGAGAGTTGACAGCAACAGATTCCAAATGCAAATAGCACACTTGAAATGAACTCTTATCTGGCCTCCCTCTGTCCCGCCTCTCCCCCCTACAATCCATCCTGAACGCCTCCGCCAGGCTAATCCACCTCACCCGCCTCTCTGTCTCTGCTGCTTTCCTCTGCGAGTCCCTTCACTGACTCCCCATCCACTGCAGAATTAAGTTCAAAATCCTTATCCTTACCTACAAAACCCTCACTAACTCAGCTCCCCACTACCTGTCCTCACTAATCACCAAATACACCCCAGCCCGCTCCCTAAGATCAAACAGTGACCTGCGCCTAGCTTCTCCCCGCATCACCTCTTCCCATGATAGACTGCAGGATTTCTCACGCGCAGCCCCCACTCTCTGGAACACTCTCCCTCGTACTGTCAGACTTTCCCCTAACTTCTCTTCCTTCAAACGCTCCCTTAAAATGTTCCTATTTAGGGAAGCCTACCACCCAACTCACTGACGCAACCATCAATCACTCTCACCTTACAGTCCTCTCCTCCTGTTTCCAACCCCAACCCTCCTAGATTGTGAGTTCCTACGGGAATAGGGCCCTCATCTCCTCCTGTACTGTTTGTCAAATGTTGTTCATTGTATTGTATTGTAACCCTGTCTATATTGTGCCTATTGTACAGTGCTGCGGAATATGCTGGCGCTTTATAAATAAAGAATAATAATAATAAATAATAATAACTCTGGGCCTTTTATCTGCACATTGTAATTGGGGTAATGAGGGAATATCACACACCTGCCCATGGAACAGCTGAGAAGCCAATTGTCCCATTACCTTTGGTCCCTTAACAAGTGGGAGGCACATCTGCAAACTGCTGTAAGTCCTACACCGTTCACCTGAGTTGGATGTACATGCCCTCAAATTAAAGCTGACAGTCTGCAGTTAAAGCACATTGTGTTTGTTTCATTCCAACTCCATTGTGGTGGTGGATAGAGCCAAAGATGTTAGAATTGTGTCGATGTCCCAATATTTCTGGACCTGACTGTATATATGACCATGAAACTATATAACTATGAACAGGCAGAGGATTAACAGAACTAAGCAGGGGGCAATTACTATGAATAAACCTGAAAACAGAAGTCCTACAGAACACCAGGAATACAGACAGGAGATCCAGGAATCAGAACTGCACACAACCAGGACTGAAGTCAAGTGAATCAGGGAAAACGAGAATGAGAATGAGGCAGCACCCTTCCTAGGGTGTTGCCTCCTTTTAAACACAGTTCAAACAGAACATGAGAGTCCAGGTGAGGCTCCAGGGTGAGAGATCGAAAATCACTCAAAGTCCAGGAACCAGCATCTTCAATGCATGACATGGCAATGTTCATAATACCAGAGGGGGCGCCAGGCGCACAGAATGTCCGGGAACTTCACAGCTAGTTCCCAAAGGTTCCCAAGCCCTGAAACCTGAGCTGAGGGATCAATGAGCTGAGGTTCTGGGCCGGACTAAGCCCTAACATTTGTATGACTGAATCAGCCCTCTGAGCCCCCCCACTCAGAGGGAGAGCAGGGCGCAGGGGTCTCATGACAGTGTGACCACTCAGATAAGATTGAATGCTCACACTGTGTGGACTGTCCATTTAGCACTAATGAGTAAAACTCTGAAGGTAAGAGACGATTATCTCTGCAGGAAGCACGTGAAGCTGTCATGTCTTCTCCTTTAGCTGCTGCATCTCAAAATGATACAACATTAACAGGCATTTACTTTATAGAAACAAACTGTTTCTAGTCACAGATTCCTAATAACAACTAATATTACATATGTTAGAAAATATAATTTAATATAATGCTTCATTAAGAACATTCTATTGACTAGAAAATGAATTACTGAACTCGGAATATCCTGCTCCCTTTCTCTCTCACCCCATTCAAATACTAATGCAAGAAAAAAAAAGATAGTTATTACTGATTGCAGTTTTATTTTAGTCTAAATTTTAGATATTACTTATTGCTTCAATATCGTCTAATCTGGGCTAGGGGTCATGTAAAGTCAGGGATATTAATGATATGCAACATTCTTGTGATTGTATGACCCATGAAGAACCCAACGTGCCGAGGAAATCTTTTCACTCCTGTTTGCATAATACTTTTTTTCCAGAATCAATCGATTTTCATAAAATGTGAATATGCTTCAGTGATTGCTTTCATCTAACACAGGAGTCATTACATGGTAAGAACACGCTTGCATTTTATTAACATCATTAGAGCCTTTTTTGCCTTCTTAAGGATGGCATGCAAGGTAATGTAAGACTTGTATTTAAATCACACATAGTGAAATGATTTTAACACTTTCACTGCCAAAGGCATTTTGTTAAATATTAATGATATTTTTTTTATTATTTAAAACCTGTGACATTCTTCCCGCATAAGTTTGCGCCCACGCAAAAACCCATTAACGCTAGGGGCAAAACCCTTTGCGATGAACATCGTATTACAATGTCAGCGCAACAAACGCACGTAATTGTCTACCGCGGGTGAACCCGCGCGAACGCTGTGCGAGCTTACTGTACTTCGCACGTCCTACACTTAACATTGTGAGCGCAAATGCGTTTGTGCGCTGGTACGCGGATGGTATTACATTCTATGCGCAGTTTGTAACGCACAGCCTTTGCACGCATAATTTTAGCAACTCCTAAAAACTGGTGTTAATGGCAAATTCTATCAACCTGGCCCGAAACGAAATACACCAGCCCAAAAAAAAATACAGCAGCAAAGTATAGTTACACATTCTACACATACCCAAACAATAAATTTGAGAAGTTGTGCGTGTTTTTTTTATGCTGCAGCATATATGCGCAGATTGACTTTGACAGGCGCAAAAACTTAACATGAGACAATTGTGGTTCTTAATTCTGATTGGCTGAATCGCGTAAAAAAAACAGTTTGCACACTGATTTATGCGCGCAACGTTGCTGCACGCGTGTTTGTGCGCGCCCGTTTTACACGTGTTTTCTTTTGACGGATGAAAAAATGCATGAGGATTGTAATACCAGCGTTGTTTTACGCTTCGCGCAAAAATTCATGCGTTGTGCGTGCATTTTTGCGTGAAGAATGTAATTGGGCCCGTGATGCATAGTTAACACCTACATAAATGATAACACAGCAACTTTGATTGTCGTTCTAAGATAGTTTAACCCCTTGCCGCCGTGGGGAATGCCATGCCATCCTCGTGGTGGTTGGGCCTAAACACCTTCTTCCCGCCTCCCCTGCACACGTGCCAAGTGCGTCATTGACTGCCGCGAGACTGCTTAAACTCAGGCTGTCCCTTGGCTCAGCCCGCCTGAATGTGAGTCAGGCCGAAGGATGGGTTCACAGCTTGTGGTACATGCTATACCACCCCACACCGCTTAGGCATGCCTTACCACCAGGAGGTCCCCAGCGTTAAGGGGTCCAAAGATGCAAATTATGCAAATTTATTTGTGTATCTTCAACAGAAGTATTGCTGGGACGAAAGGTTCTAAACTCTAGATGGTGTCCCTTAACTCAGAAAATTTCACACAGGGTCTGCATTATCAGCATACAAGTGAAAATGTCTGTCCTGTCACAACATCAATGTATCCCATCATTGAGAGATCCTATTCTTGTCACTTAATGACCGTCACAGGTATTACATCATAGGTTCTATTTAACATTGAATTGCTGGGAGACCCAAAAAGGATTCAGTCCTCAGTGAGTCAATCCCATGAATGTGATCATTAGATGGCAAGAATAGGTCCTGTTGCAGTGGAACACATTGGCGCTGTGACAGACTGAAACAAGATATGGCTATATTTTTGGACTAAACTCCCATCATTTATCAACAGATCTCAGGGTAAAAATTTGCTAACAAATGTTTAAAAAAATTGTTAAAATCTTTAAAGTGTATGAGTTGGTATGTTCTCTTTGTATATACATACTGTGTGAAGTAGAGGTAACATTACTGCTCTCAACTGTGACGACTGTGGAGACACAGGTTCGAATCCTGGCAAGAGCACCTCTCCAGTAAGTGTCCTTGGGCAAGACACCTAACGGTACATACTCACCACCCAGGACATACTTGAAAAGAGAGAAATCTCAATGTATCCTTCCTGATAAAATACTTTCTAAAAAAAATAAATATATATATACTGTATATATAGCACTGGACACAGAATTGGACCAGGGCCAGTGATGACTAGTTACGGCTCTGTGTCTACCTCTTCTTGTATTTGACAACTGCCTGTCTACAAAGCTAATTTAATAAAATACATATATATATATATATATATATATATAATTTGTTAAAAAATTATTCTCTTTTCCTTGAATCATTAATTTGTTTTGTTACAAGTTTCTGGTTGCATTCTTAGAACATTTCATGACACGTTCTCATGAATTTTACATTCCTTTTACTGAGAAAGCAATAGTTGATTTTTTTTGTTCTACTAATTCACCCCAAACGCAAAATAATATGAAAACATTGAATAAAGGAAAATGTCTTGGTTCAAGCAGAAACACTGATTATTAGCAGTATGAAAACCCTTAATGCCTCCCTTGTTCATTCCAAATGTCTATAAAATACTATTTGCAAGCTCAATAATGGTTACCATTAGAAAACAGTATTT
This sequence comes from Leptobrachium leishanense, assembly GCA_009667805.1. NCBI lineage: Eukaryota > Metazoa > Chordata > Amphibia > Anura > Megophryidae > Leptobrachium > Leptobrachium leishanense. The sequence goes on from CM019064.1 coordinate 42,544,975, forward strand.
TTTTTCCTTTACAACCACTGAACTCTAAGCCAATCTGTTTGCAGTTAAACGCTTTTGATCTGTGAAGAAAGCCGCAATTTTATGCAATCGGTAAATCTCAGCGTGCCCACGTTTTGGTAAAATGCTTGGCCGCCATCAGTACAGTTCAGATTTCTGGTTGAGTTAGAATTTGGAAATCCAGTCAAAACGCTGATGGTGTGTCATGGTGGAGCCCGGCATGAGCCATGGTGGGACACCAGGGGCGAGATATGAAATGCCCTCAGACAAGAACACACGGGACAAGAGTAGGGATGTGCGTTTCGGGTTTCGGAATTTCGGAATTTTCACGAAATTTCCCGATTCGTGTTTTCGGATGCGGCCGATTTTCCGAAAATGTTTAGATCCGAAAATGGCAGATCCGAAAAGTTTTCCGAGCCAAAACGAAAAATTTTTGGAATTTTCGAATGGACTTGAAATGTGTCAAATCGAAATTTATTTTCGCTCTATTCATGATTTCGTTTCCATTCGTGATTTCGGTTCCATTTCGGTGATTCTGGACATCGTATATTTAACTATTATCGGTTATATCGCTGATTCTGTAAATTTTGTATTTGTAAATGCGTATCACTTGTTTCTTGTGGCATTCGGGTCAGTTTAGCGTTTTTTAAATCGTTTTGTTCATTTTTTTTGTTCCTTGGCTTTCATACCATTTTAATATGATTAAATAAAGTTGTGAAATGTATATTCAATTATTCATAAGAAAAAAAGGATCTTTATTTAATAAAAAAAAAGATGATAGAATCGCCAGAATTATCGTAGACACTTTGAAACGAGGAGAACAGACGTTCCGAAAAGTCGATACAAAAAACGAGCAAAGTGACACGAAAATACGAAAAATGGTCGATATTCTGAAAAAAAATGTACACAAAAAACGATCCGAATCAAAACAGAAATCGGTCGAAACGAGCCGAATCGAAAAGTTTAAACATCCGAACAAATCGAACCGAATCGAACCGAAAAAAAAATCGGTGCACAAGCCTAGACAAGAGTGGATAGGAGTTGCACAGCAGGGGCTCCGTGGTTGCGAGTTCTCCACACTGCTGGGCAGTCACTCGATCTCTGCTGGACAGGAAAGCATAGCACGGCCTGGAGAGATGGTACAGCTTAGGCGAGGATCCACTGTGCAGCTGACAGATACTCACAGAAATCTTGGAGGTGTCCTTGTGCAGGATTACACAGCAGGATTAGTCGGTCTCGCTGGAGAATAAACAGGAACCAGGTAGTTGGAGCAGCAGAAGTAGCTCCACATATGTGACTCAAGAACATAGAACTGAGGAAAGGATGTGCTACCCTTAAATAGGTAGTGTGTCAGTGCTCTGTGAGACAGGTGGATATGTAAGAAGTCCTGGACCGGATGGGGATACTTGGCAAAGTCAACAGAAGAACTGGCTCGGATCAGCTCATATACGGGACTTCCTCAGGTTTGCCATGAGTTTAAGGCTGGACGCATGACAAAATGTATCTCTCTGCTTTATTATTATACTATTTTATGGCAAGTAAAGAAATCTCGTAAACGTATTTTATTTTGTGCTGAAATCCAAATTTGTAAGTGGGAAATGTCAATGTCCATCTCCAAGCCAGCAGTGTAGAGTGACACATTTTACAACACTTGTGACCTTTATACGTTGAATAAACCCATAATTGAAGTTTTTAAAAAAAATTAATATGAAATTGATATATATAAATGGGGATCTGCAGCAGCCTTCCAATGCAGATGACTTCCCACCACCTGGAAGGCTGTCAATCAGCAACCCTCAACTTGGAAGACTGTTAATTATCACCCCTCCAACTGGAAGACCATTAATCAGCACCCCTCCACCTGGAAGGCTGTCAGTCAACACACCTCCACCTGGAAGGCTGTCAGTCAACACACCTCCACCTGGAAGCCATTTAATCAGCACCCCTTCCACCGGGAAGGCTGTCAGTCAACATCCCTCCACCTGGAAGGCCAATAATCAGCACCAATTTACCTGAAAGGCTGTCAATTAGTCCCCCTCCACATGGAAGGCTGTCAATTAGTCTCCCTCCAACTGGAAGGCTGTAAATCAGCACCCCTCAACTTGGAACACTATTAATCAACACCCCTCCTACTGGAAGACCATTAGTCAGAACCCCTCCACCTGGAAGGCAGTCAGTCAACACACGTCCACCTGGAAGGCATTTAATCAGCACCCCACCACCTGGAAGGCTGTCAGTCAACACCCCTCCACCTGGAAGGCCAATAATCAGCACCACTTGACCTGAAAGGCTGTCAATCAGCAGATCATAACTGGTCCCTTAATGATAAGGCTCAGAAGGAATGACGCTGCACAGAGCAGTAGTTGTTAATTTACAGGACCTTATCAATTGTGATCTGGCCCCTGTTTGGCTATGTATTAAGCTGTTACTATACCATATGAGTATATATGATGTTACCTGCATAGCAAATATCTATCTATTTATAATTCTGTGTTGTTTCCGCTTTTCACATTTCTATTGGAAACATTATATAACAGTGAGATTTGCCGTAGCATAAATACTCTCTCTCGGCTCCTGACCGCTTGAAACATTCAAGTTACAGTCTTTGATCTCGTGCTTTAAAATGCCGTCTATAGATGAAATCAATAAAGTGAATTTGCTTATCCTGAGTGATTTTTCCAACAGAGATATCTCCACTCGAAAGAAAACGTTCTTTCAGTGATTTTATACTTACATAGCTGGATGTGACAAACGTATATTATTTTAGAAGTACCATTCTTGATACAAAATGTGATTTTTTTTTTACGTACAGAACATATATGTGGATCTGAAGTGTATTTTTTCTGTTTCTTCCATATCACAAAAAATAACCTTTCCCAAATAACAATATAAAAAGCAAGGTCATTTATCTGTGATTTTGTTCACATTTTGTTGTCCATATGTGCTTTCACATTTCTTGACGCGGTTGAAACCTTGGTGCATCACTTGAAGTGAAAGAGACTGATGGATTAGTGGGCTTTCAGGTACAGCCAGACCAGTGATATCATTTTTATGTAGTTAGCTCAAAAAGCTCCTTTGACGGAGTCGGTGTAGATTATTTGTTGTCACTATTGACTTTTCGCTCTTCGTGATAACTTTTTACTTCCATTAAGTCTATAAGCTCAGCTGCTCATTCCGCGATTACTTGGAAGAAGCTGCTGCTTTGGAGTTTGGAGTCAGGGAAGAATAACGTATACAAAGGCATTAGTAATTCACAGGAACTGAAGGCAAATTACGTTAATTGATGTTTTATTTCTTTACTATTAATTAGCAGTCATCTGGGGAACCTGAGGAGCCACGGGGGGTCTGGGATATTTATTCAGAACGTGACTGGAGTAAGAGACAGGTGCCATGTTTCCAAGACCATGCAAGTATTTCCGGTAACATGAATGATGATGTTGCTGCATATTTCCACCTGGTACCTCACCTGTACGAGCACCTGCTCCGTCTTATTCCTCTCATAACAGGAATATAGATGCAGGCATAGACACCAGCAGACATGGATAAAGACAGACAGATACATGAACATGACGACACGGACCAATACACACAAACAATCACTGCCGGATATACACACAGATAATACTGGAATGCACAATCTGGCAATGCTTGGGAGCGCTGTCCAGGAATCCCCGCAAACCCTGCAGAATGGGTAGATGAATAAAGATCCTGGAACACCAGACATACAAAAGCAAAGCTTAATTCCACCCAAGTGGACCTGGCAACGTTTCAACTCTATCAAGACTTGATTAAGACTCCATTAAAGACTCAATTAGAGTCAAATGATGCCTGGTCCACTCGGGTGGAATAAAGTTCTCCTTTTTTATGCTTGGTGTTGTGTGATCTTCATTCTTCTATAGATATGCGCACACAGACAGTCACAGACACGCGTGCAGATGATTGCTGGAATGTACACACATTCCGGTGGTTACAGACACATACACGTGTAAACACATTCCTACCTGGATACAACGAGAGGAAATGTTTCCTTGTCCAACTAAAACACCAAGAGACACCAGTCTGGAAGGAAATGAACTACCACAACCAATCCACCTCGTGCCTCCAGCCACCAATCCCCTCCCCCACCAGGGCCCTAAATGTCCCAGTGTGTCTCCACTTTTATCAGTCTCCAAATCACCCCTCCCACACTTTTTACCTCTCTCTTCTTTTATTTTAAATGTCCCAAACTTAATATCCTTATAATGACTTAATTTGTTCAAACTTAAAGAGACGCTTCCACGTACATAAGCTATAACTAGATTCCTTGTGTGTTACAAATAAAATCACATTATAAAACACATTATAAAACACACACTGCTGTTTATTTATTTTTTGAAGTAATTGGATGTTAAAAGGAAAAATAAACCTAGGGTTTTTTATCTCCTGTTTCCATTTTGCGCACTTTTCCCATGATGCAGTATTTACCAAAATCTTATGGTGATTTTTGCTTTTTGGCTGTGCTTTACCCCATACAGTTTTTAACAGTTAATGAGGTGGAGGAGGGATTGTTCAGATAAGGCAGCAGGGGGTGTATTGTTATCTGAGATAAGAGATGGCAGCTGAATGAGATAAGACAATATGATGTCCTTTGAATACATCCCACACAATACAATGATGTGATGTACTGTATGGGCAGTTTACAACACAAAATATCACACAATGGATGCTCCCAGTGACACATATAGAGGAAAATATCACACAATGGATGCACCCAGTGACACATATAGAGGAAAATATCACACAATGGATGCACCCAGCGACACATATAGAGGAAAATATCACACAATGGATGCGCCCAGTGACACATATAGAGGAAAATATCACACAATGGATGCGCCCAGTGACACATATAGAGGAAAATATCACACAATGGATGCGCCCAGTGACACATATAGAGTAAAATATCACACAATGGATGCACCCAGTGACACATACAGAGGAAAATATTTTCTTAGCTAAACAAACAAGAAAAAAACAAAACACATGTAAGATATCAGCGACATCAAATAAACACAATAAGAACATTTAATTTTTTGGTGGTAGAATTTTGCTTATGGAAATGTAGAGGATGATAAGAGGTTAAAAACAATTATATATATATATATGTTTATTTAAATATTTAATGATTATTTTAATATTAATTGTAATAATATGATAACAGGTTTTAATTATAAGATTAGGGAAGAAGGCAAAGGAAAAGCATTTTAACATTTGCTAAAGTGATGATGTTTAACATGCTGTGTGAGGAACCAGGCTCGCTAAAGAGTCCATGAATATTACATAGATACATAATAATACAGCCTGAATAAAAGGCTCAGGTATATCGGCCTCAGTCTTTACTATGAGTCATAAGAAGATGGAAAATACATAAACATGTGGGAATTTCCGACTGTGTCACCATAAAAATCATAAATAAAAATCCTTCTTGACTCCATAATGACTATGGGATCAACAAACTGTTACATATTCCAATTAATGTATCTTAGAACATGGTTTTAACCCCGAGATGGCATATTCTAATACATGTGGACATGGAATTACTCTGATGCTCACCGGCACAGATCAGCTATAGGTCAGCAGAAGAATGACCCCAGCTATGGGAAAGAAAACCTATTTTATTTTGCAACACGAAAAGCCAAGAATGTATTTCAATATAAATTAAGGCAGTGATAAGGACCAGCAAGATTGACAGATCCTGTCTGTCGCCTTTATCATAACATAAGAGTCACAACGCTGCGTAAAGTCTTCTCCAGCACATTATCCCAAAGATCCTCAATGGGGTTAAGGTCTGGACTGTGCGGTGGCCAATCCATGTGTGGAAATGATGTCTCCTGCTCCCTGAACCACTCTTACACAATTTGAGGCCGATGAATCCTGGCATTGCCATCTTGGAATATGCCCGCTGTGCCATCAGGGGAAAAAACCCATTGATGGAAAAACCTGCTCATGAGTCACATGACCGCATTTATTGCAACTAAAACATTAATCACTGCAGTAATTATCCAATGGAAGGCTCACACCTATTGGCTTACATCCAGGCTGTGACTTTTTTTTTGGCCAGGCATATAAAATTAGAAAATAAAAATATTATAAAACACAGAATTAATAACGCAAAGATTTTTTTTATTAAATATAATTTTATGCTTCTTGTGGAGTTGGAAATTTTTCACATGAAATGCTCTTGCATATTCCCTGTCATACCTGGCTGTCAGGATCCACAAGTTGGTCACACCACCAGCTAGAAAGTCCCTAAACCTGGGATACATGAGATAACCTACTTGGGAAGTTACGGTACATTATTTATAGAAGGATAAATTGGCAGCAAAACAGCAGAGTTGAGTTAAATCGTTGTGTCGTCTGGTGTCAGATCTGCCCAGGTACTGATTCTTGTTGCGCGCTGTTCTAAAGATATTAGTGGTAAGAATGCTGATCTGTGAATAAAATATAACATGGTTTGAATACTGCGATGCCCTATGGAGAAAGGGAACATACAGCCTCAGCAGTGGATGTACTGAAAATAAAGCTGCATGCTGCTCAGTGATTGCAACTCATTCTGTGCTGCTGAGCATCGCAATAACATGATGGTCCTTCTTTCTTTCTACTGTATATCTAACACAGAGTGAGAAGTATTTCTGTATTAGACAAACATTGACCATATGAATAATTAGTATGCCAATATAAAATATAAATATAAAATACATATCTCTATCTATCCATCTCTGTATCTATCTATCTATCTATCTATCTATCTATCTATCTATCTATCTATCTATCTATCCCATATCTATCTATCTATCTATCTATCTATCTATCTATCCCATATCTATCTATCCCATATCTATCTATCTATCTATCTATCTATCTATCTATCTATCTATCTATCTATCTATCTATCCCATATCTATCTATCTATCTATCTATCTATCTATCTATATATCCCATATCTA